>JAWZYV010008104.1:0-20252 GCA_038373885.1 Cheiracanthium punctorium | reverse complement strand
GTATTACTAAATTTAATATTGTAACACTTACCTTTATTACCAGTAATATTAAACTTATCCGTTACTATACTATTGAATTATCCTTAAACAGTATACAAACTTTTCAATTCCAAAAATCTCGCATTTAACACCAAAAACAATAACTTTTTTTCCGCGTTGAATCAGTTTACCAGCACAAGTTCAAGTATCCCTTGTGTTTTTCGTACTACTAATGAAAGCTCACACATTCTGAATCACCTGCTACTTTCAGCTGGTTTCCCTGATTTAAAAGTGGACTTTCCTGAGGCCATCTGGGGTGTTCGATCGTAAATTATCCACTTTACCATATGAGAGAGAGGTTTGTGTATGTGTAAAAAGTGGAGAGGGAAATATTACACCACAACAAGAGAGCGGTTATTTTGATCTAATCACGTATATATGTATATTCTAAGCGTGAATCTGTGCTAGAATGTGCAATAAGATAAAATGATGCACATAGACATATTGAAATTTAATCACAAAATATTTTTTTCCCACGTTTATAATTTATTTCAATATAAATTGCATACAATATATAATTGATCATTATTTTCTGCTTTTGATTTAAAATTTTGTTTATGCTATTTGCAACAGGCGCGTATCCTTCCTAAAAATCTGACCCTTTACTTAGTTTAAAATTTGATACTGAGGCTACAGTTGAAACAGCTTGCTTACAATTTGATACACAGGTTAGAGCCCTCTCCACCCCCGAAATAAAATCCTGACTGCACCACCGATTTACAAACACGCATCAAAACATGCTCAAATATTATATACAGAAACAAAAAACGAATGCAAGATTTCAGCTATATAAGCATAAATAACATACTACGATCAAGTATAGAGGCGGATCCAAAGATCAATTTCTCGGAAGGGTATAAAATTAAAAGAAGCAGGCTTGTTTAAGTCTTAAAAACAAAATGTATAGTAAAGCAAAATGTTAACCCTAACCAAAGCAATGTCTGTCGGAAGAGCTGGAGTCCTAATGGATCCGACACTGAATCAATGTATCTTATATGTTGTGAATTATCAAATTTTAAATAACATTTACAATAATTGAAAAGTTATAAGGTTTTACTTACTTGTGTTAGCTAAAAGTATTCCATTACTTGTATGCAGTTGGTACTTCGCAACTGCAGTCCAATTCCAATATGGCGTCGTTTGAGTATGGAAGCAACGCACTCACTCCTGCTGAAGTGAACGCATCATGGGAAATGTGGTGACTCTCTCGCTAGAGTGAGCAGATAGCGCCTTCACCCTTACTCTAAGAGTGACATTGTCTCACTCTTGCAGTTAGGGTGACAGAATCCTATCGATGAAGAGTCATAATGCAGTTTTCTCACTCTTATCTCACTCTATCTGGGATCATTTGCCGGTGACTTTTTGTAAGAGTGACAATGTCACTCTAAATTTTTAAGAGAGTAAATGGTTAAGCGAAAATAGATATATTTTTGAGTAAAAATGAGAATAAATGATTTTTAAAAACATGCATCAGTACTTGCTCTTCTGTTTTTCTCGCCCCCTCCCCCCGGTAAAAGCTTCGCGCCCCACAGGTTTAGAAACGCTGTTGTAAAAAATGTCGATTATTTGTAAAATAGTCGCCAATTGCATTCATCTGCTGAGTGCGATGGAAATGCATTGATATAGAAGAGCAACTGGGTAGACTACCCAATGCCGAAAAAAAAAAGGGGTAGCTGTTGCCACAGCTCGATTTAACTACTAGCAAGAGGGCGGTCGATCGAATGGTTCATCGTGTGCGCGCGCACAACCGGCTGTGTTAAAAAGTGGTCTCTGGATCTGTGGCACGCGATGAATGATTCGATCGTCCGCCATCTTGCTGGTAGTTAAATCGAGGGGTGGCAACGGTCGCCCTTTTTTCGGCATCGGCCAATGGTTGCCCCTCAAAGGGTTAAATAGCTGTAACTTTGGTTCTACGTAAGATTTATATAAATTTTAAGCTGTTTTGGAAAAATAAAAGATGTCATTTTAATGTTCCAGCAAATTGGAAAAATCGCTATTTTCATCCAATATAACTTATTTAACGGTAACTTAACTAATAGTTATCTTAACTGTACGATTCCCTTAACTAAGTGGTTTTTTTCTTGCGTAGGATTACGTGAAAGATATTGTTTACAGGACTACATGTACTAATACTCAAGAAGACACAATTCTGGCTTTCCGATATCTGGTTACAAAATTATACGAAACGAAAGTCTAGCCAATTTTGTGCATCGGCCATCATCCAAATACCCGGTTCGTACATTTTCGTGCACAATTCCTTAATAAAAATTATCCTTTCAAAGTAGATAATTAAATTGGCTTTTTCTTTTCAAAGTTAAACAACGTCAAATATTGTTTACCATTTTTCAAGGTCCGTTTTATGTATTTCCTTTATTATTTTTTGTGCATGTAGTAGTTTACTCGGGTTAAATAACGTTTGTACAGGAAAATAGTGAATTGTTTAGAAAATCCTGTTTGAAAAAACAGTCGCTTTTATACAGGGTGTCTCCAAAAATGGGTAACATGGTTAAATTCTTTATCTGTTGGAGATAAGTGAGCATTGTAAAATCCCGTGTCTCTACGTGGAACAGTTAGCGGGAATATTAATTTTTGAAAATGATGACTGACACCACTTTACCTACTGTGTTGGCGTCCGTTTTCAGGCGAAAATATCTTTACGTTAGGGGACCCATTAAGATGATAAAAGTTCATATAGTTGATAAAAGTTAAATAAAGTTAAATGAAGATCCCATTGTTCGAAAAAGGAATCAAACGGGCTCCTATGTGTAAAATGAACAGGTACAGTTTTACCTAAAATGATCGGTACTTCTTTATGAAATGAGCGATCATTTAGTCTTTTAGGGGGGGTCATCCACTTATTACATCACGCTTTTAGAGAAGGAATTTTAAACTGCAAAATAGGATGACTAAATAATGGAATAGGTTACTAGGGTGTGGTCACTTTTACTAAAAACTGACAAACATGTGTTACAGCAAAATTCTAGCTATATTAAAATTTGAGGAGTCCACTGTGTCTCTATCGAGTCACTATTAACATAAATTAACTTCATTTGAAAAACTAGTTCCATTTTCTCATTTTTGAGACAACCCCTTATTGCTTGGCGACGCATGCCGAAATTTTCAAATCTCGGAAACTCTTCCACGTAGAGGCACGGGATGTGTTTGATTCATTTTCTTAGGCAATGGGTGTGACGAAGTTCACATAATTTTCGCGTCTTAAAATAATGTTCCTATGTTTCGTCTTTCTAAATCAAAATTTCGTATTCCGTATTAATCTCTCTCCACTCTGTTTCTCGGCTCGATAACATATTCTTTCTTTCGCGACGCTATGTCTGGGATTTTTCGGGGTTTCCCTTCTAAATTAATTTCGCTTTAGCATATGCTGTGTTAGTTCTTGGCGCCTCCCGGTCTTCCGTCGGTGTTTTCTCACGGGGTTGTAGCCTTATGTATTGGCATCCGCCAAATTCTGGCACTTCTGTCTTGGCATCAATAATTTAATCCGTTTGTTCCAAATTTTTATATCGTTTACGCCTACCGGACGGTGGTTGTCACGTGGGGCAGTGGCTTATGAGTGCTCCTATTTTACTCGCCAACCTGTAGAGATCTGGCAGTTTTTGTAGGAAGATTTTAGTAAGACTTCTCGATTGCTCTCCGTCAGAGGAGGTTGTGTTGGTTTTTTTTTATGGAACTCCGGCATGTCGTGTGGCCGAAACAATTAGATATGTTCCTCGTGTTATTTTTATGAAGCAATGTACGGTGCGTAATTGAACTTGTTTCTTTAATAACTGTTTTGTGAAGATACCTAACAATAAAGTGCAACTTTTTGTGTATTCCAGTTGTCCGTCAGTTTTTCTCAAATAGCTATAAGTACACTATACGTCATGTAAGCGGCCGAGGGAACGTTTCCCTTAATCGACCTCCGACAACTCCCTCATAATTAGGGATGGACGCGAGACGGCTTTTTGCGAGACGAGACAGCGATTTACATATTTTTTGCGAGACGAGACACACATTTTTAACATTACGATATAGGGATTTTTGCGAGACGAGACAAAGGTTTTAGGCTATTTTGCGAGACGCTAGACAGCTATTTTTCGTCTCGCGTCCATCCCTACTCATAATGGGCAAGATTCTTCTAAATATAAAAGGGGTAGGGAAGGAGGGACCGTATAACAATTGAATTTCGTACTTTAATATGTATATAAAACCACCAGTAGTAAAACAAAATGCTCTATGTGTGTTCTAATCTTAATGGGACGAACTTTTCTAACTGGAAGACATGTTTCGATAACTGACTGTTTAAGAAATAATCGCCTTAACATCCATTTCAAATCACCCGGTAGAGGAGAGGAGGTGATTATGGAATAGTCGGGAAATATGGAATACCGAGTTTTGGGCTCTGTTATTTGCTATTGCCACAAGGGAATACCATGAACCACTCAAGAAAGATTCCCTTCTTACAATGCAGTCAGAGTGGACCGCTCTCTGTTGCCGTACCACTCGCTACAGAACAAAGTATGTTTTGTGATTTTCAAGAGTTTTTGTAGATAAGTTTTCAAACATTTTAACTTACTAGTCAACACGTGACATGAACATGGATGTTACGCACAATGTACACTAAGAGAAGGGTAGTTTGTTGAACTGTGGTTATTTTTTTAGATGACAGTGTTTGGCCAATGAGTTTTAGAGATTCGTTTTCGGAGATGGCGTGTCGGGTATTATGGAATACTGGGTAATATGTAATGGGTTTCATGTCATACACTCAAGACCCGGAAAACAAAGACGCTGAATGCATCTTTTGTCACGAAAAATTCTCTTATGATCAACGACGATCAGTTTGGATTCAAAGATCCAGCTGTTCTCTGTGGGCTCACCATGACTGTATCGGAGCAAAGAAGGAAAATTATATCTACAACTTTTCTAAATCGATTCGAAGCAGAAATGACTCCAGTATAATGATTTAAACTACAAAACATAAAAATTTGTTTTATACTAACCAATAACTATATAGGAAGCAATATAAATTGCTTTTCATCGGTTTAAACCATCTATTCCATATGACCCGACTATTCCATATTATACTCCATTCGTAACTTTTTTTAAAAATATTTCTTTCTATACCAACAAAAAAAATTGTGTATTTCTTTGCAATGGACATTTCATTAGAATTCATTATAGCGTGTACTCATGCTGTTTTGGGGAATTTTATTTAAAAATCTATGCAGTTAGAAATGTAAATGGTATTCCATAATCACCTCCTCTCCTCTATAGTTACGCTAATCCCTGACTCACTCTTAAACAATTCCGGTTAGACCACTTCAAAACAAAACTTTTACCGTCATTCATATAAACAGATTCAAAACTTATTATCCAAAGCTTTAATAAAATTCAAACCGTTTGTACGATCCGCTTGAAATTTTTCATAATCATGTGTAAAAACATAGTAAACGATCTACGAAAATCCCCCCGTTCCCTCATTTTTAGGCTAATTTTTCACTCTTTTCAGCTCCGTTTTATTTCCGAGAGTCAAGAAAGCGAATCATTTGCGTGACAAAATGAGCTTTTCCAGTGAAAATGACGTCATACACTTGGGATTCCAATTCGTTTAAAATAGTTTTTTCAGATTGCAAAGTTTAATTTTTTCTCCCACAGAAATCGTCTGCATGGATTTAAGAATGGCTGTGTGCACAAAACGAAATATTTCGAACGCAAAAAAGTTACCGCACGTTTCCACGAGAGCGTGACATTCGATTTGGGTTTATAATAAAGGTTGAATACGGAGTTATTTATTTTAGGAGGACGAAGTTGATTATATTGAGCATAGTTCTATTTTCGTTGAATAATTTTTCTAGCGCCCTTTGTAAATGCCTCCACAACAGGCTTTGACCTCTAGTGTTCAGAATAGTCAGGTGGGGGGGGGAAATAAGACTACGTTAACAAGAAATTCCTTTCGTTAATTAAAAAACAAGTAGCAGTTTTTATATTAAAAGGCGCTGTTTTAAATACGACCCCTGAGAGAAAAGAATTCTCGGTTATTAAAATGCGCCTCATACAGTAAAGATATCTCTCTATTCTAAAAAAAAGTAAAGGCCGCTGTCGCCGCCGCTGGTGCTGTCAAATCTTGTGGACCTATCTCCTCCTAAACCGTGGGGATTTGAGTTTCGACTAAGGTGCCCAAAGATTCGAAAAATTCCGAGGAATAGAATAAATAATCCGAACAGAATAACTAATATCTTGAAAATGAAAAATAATTAAAATGCAGATTATTTTAAAGCCGGTTCTCGTCCAGCTGGATTATTAGCTACCAGTAGAAATATTTGGCGTTAACTATGCCATTATAGCAGTTATAGTACACTTTGGATATTGGCCAGCGCAACGAGATGTTATAATTCGTGGTGTTAAGTACGCCCATCTGCAAACGATTATGTAAATGAAAGTATGGATAACTGTTTTCCGGTAACCTTAAATGAACAGTCATTATTGGTTGTGAGCATGTGTGAATCGCCCAATAATGAAAAGTCGCCGTTGGTGGCAAGCTATCCTATCTGTTCCGTAGCTTTTATTAACTTTACATGTACGCAAGTCGCCCAATAATGAAAAATCGCCATGGGTGGCCAATTCGAAGGGTGACCAATAGGTTTTACATTATTAAAAATACAGCTGAAACAGATGTTCTGATTTTATGACGCTTCAGCTCCTAATTACTATAACTTTTGAATGGCAACATTGAAAATCATTGTGTTTCTGAGGAGTGCAAATAATTTTTCCAGCGATTATAAGTGGAGTCCGCACAGGTGTAGTATAGCTCAGGACCCGTACAACACGGTTTCCCATAACAAAATATCTTCCGTGTTATGAGGGGGAGGCGATCTACTGTAGTGTGAAGTTTAAATTTTTATGTACCAATGAACATGCAAGAACCGAGCAGTGTGTAGCTCAGTAACATTCTATCTGATCGGGTTTTGTCTGTTGAAATGATGTCTTTTTTGCGAATAAGCCTGATTAGGGCGCGAATGCCTCATCGAGTCTGGGGGCCTTGGCCCCTAGTGTTCTACAAAGTGAAAGCCTTTCATCATAGCAAACTATTTCAAGCTTGTCGGCTTTTGGTGAAATATCGGGCAGTTAAGTGTTAGAAGCAAATCATCTTTCAAATGAAACCCATATTGGCGATATCGGAAATATTTGGCTAGAGATCGCTCAACCATCGTATTATTGTAGTTATTGAATCTCTTTCAAACAAAATAAATTTAGAAGAAGTGCGCCGAAAATATTTTTCATTGAATAGATGTGCAAGGAAGTCATGTGTTGTCCACATCAGATTTTTTTCCCTGCTGTATTTTGAAGTTTTTATTCACTTTGCATAGCCCACATACTTCCAATAGAAAGAGAATTAAATTTTGTTAACTCTTTGAGGAGGCGCAACCCTTTCCCAATGCTGGAAAAAGGGCAGTCGTTGCCATCGCTCGACTTAACTAACAGCAAGAGGGCGGAAGATCGGAACGTTCATCGCGTGCCACAGATCCAGAGACCCTTTTTGGACGGCAGCTGGCTAGAAATCTCGAGAAATATGAGTTCTACGCCTTCGCTAACTTCACTTTTGGGGACTTATTTTTCGCGGCCAATTGGACGATACTTCACCCAAAAGTCGCCAAGCTTGGTGACATTTTGTTCATTTTGCGCGAATGGGACCTGTGAAGTTGGTTTTTCTGCTTTTTTAAAATCACATAATAGCCTAATGATTCAGCTTTTTTTCTCTGGCGTAATCAAAATTCGTACTTTAACCTTTGAGGCGCAAACCTTTTCCAATGCTGAAAAAACAGCCAGCTGCGTCAAAAAAGGGTCTCTAGATCTGTGGCACGCGATGAATGTTTCGATCGTCCACCCTCTTGCTGGTCGTTCAGTCGAGCGAGGGCAACGGCTGCCCTTTTTTCAGCATGGGGCCATCTATCCAGCTGTTCTTGCACTCTTCCATTTTTCAGCAGATGTCAGTGCTGTTAAAAAGAATCGTGACCCTTATTTGACGGGAAATGGCATGCTAAATGTTAAGGATTATCGTGGAGCTGTGTCACTCGCCACTATTTTTATAGAAATCCAATCTATTCTTCGTGACTGGCAACAGTCAAAACGTCCGAGTTGGGTGTTCCCAGAGTGGGAACACTGCGTGTTAAAGGGCTAAACACCTTCATGGGGCAACCAGTGTAAGATTGTACAACCGACGTAATTAGTTTTGTGCATTTCTATTGATTTTGTTATAAAACCCGATTCATTAGTTATTGTTTGAGAACATTCAAGAAATAAGATCTCACTTAGTAGAAGAATTTATCGTGTAAACTAACGAAAACTTGAAATAAATCCCGTGTAACTTTTTTTTCACTGAGAATTTCGTCGATAATCCAATTGGCTCTTCCAATTCAAAGACATAAAACGAACAACGGAAGATTTTATTTAACCATTCTTCAAGAGCCGTTTTCCTGTTGTTATTTACTTTTTGTGCTTGCAGATTTACTCATGTGAACTCAAATTTGAATAAGGAAAACAGTGAGTTTATTAGAAAATTCTCTCATTTTAAAAAGAATTGCTCTTCTTCTGCCTATTACGATAGCAATGAAGGAATAAAGAAATCGCTGTGGAAAATTATTCAATTTCTAATTCGTTTATAGAAAGATAAATTAGTGTTCGCCGCTTATTTCGGTCGGTGGTTCATCCGATGAACCGCTTATTCCGGGGAAAATCGGTATGAATAAAACAAAATGGCCAAACTGCACTATTTTTCCGCCGGTTAACCGCTCCGTAGTGAGGGCCGCTTTCTCCGATCAAGTAATTTCGAGATTAATTAAAATTTCGACACAATAAACTTTTAGGTCGATGTGAAAGTCAGTGAAAGATGACTCATTTGTTTTGTGGTTTTACAGTAATTCAATCAAAACAATTGTTGATGCACTTAACCCTTTAGCGCGCAGTGTTCCCGTGATGGGAACACCCTATTCTGACGTTTTGACTGTTGCCAGTCACGAATAGATTGGATTTCTACAAAAATAGTTGCGGCTGACATTGAGTCCACGAGAATCCTTTACTTTTGAGCACGTCATTTCCCGTAAAATAAAAATGGTCACGATTCTTTTTATTAACACTGACATCGGCTGAAAAATTGAAGAATGCAAGAACCGCTCGATAGATTGTCCAATGCTGAAAAAAAGGGCAGCCGTTGCCATCGCTCGACTTAACAACCAGCAAGACGTCGGGCGATCGAAACGTTCATCGCGTGCCACAGATCGAGAGACCCTTTTTTGACGCAGCTGGCTGTGCGGCACAGCCAGCTGTCGTCCAGAAAGGGGTCTCTCGATCTGTGGCACGCGATGAACGTTTCGATAGTCCGCTCTCTTGCTGGTCGTTAATTCGAGTTTCACTTTTTAATAATTGGATAGAAAAACTAATTGTACGAGAAATGACAATTTTTGATCATATACTAATTCTATAATATGATGCAAAAGTAGATCGCAATGAATTATTTTGCATTATAAAGGTATTTTAATTTTTATCTTTAATTCAAGATATTTTCTGATATTTGTTAGCATCCAGCAGAAATTTTAAATAGTTTAACTTTTTGAAGATACAACTGTGATGACGTCATTTAAGAAGATCTAGTGATGACGTCAAAGCTTCAGCTGTTAGGACCCCTACATCTAGAAGGTGTTGTAGCGGTCGTTTCTGTCAAGGGTGTTCATTTCTACCGCAGACTCCCGAACAGATCATTCGTACCTCATTCAGGAGCCGATAGGTGGCAGCAATAATGACCGTGAGGAGGGGGGTTCTTAATTTTGAAGCAAGACCCCCCCCCAAGGCTTAGGTTTTGCCACCGCCGAGGTATCGTTTTGCATGGGAACTTGGAGGACATTGCGAACACGGCGTATTTAACGTGCCCAAGTGATTATTAGCGAGCACGGCGGTCTTAGGTTGGTCCCCACTTGCCTCAAATAGATAAAGAATTAAAGCCCGTAAACACCTTTTTAGGACACCCTGTATAATAAAAATTGAATATGAACTTTTTACTTTCCAAACATATAACATGTAAGGAAAGTATTGTCATCATGAAATATTCGACTTCGAGATTTGGGTGTATGGACACGTTTTGAGGTCTTCTGAATTCACAGATGCTATTTTTACGAGATGTGTATGTATGTGTGTACGTGTGTGTGTATACGTGTGTGTATATATGTTTGTGTGTATGTGCGTGAACACGATAGACCCTAAACGGGACTCAAATTGAGCTCAAATTGGATCTATATGTTATAAACCACCCTCGCAAGACAGGTATTGATTTGGGTGTATATAGGACTTATAGTTTTTCTACAGGGCTAAGACAAAGATTTCTTTTACATGATAGCCTATGGGAGGAAATTCTTGAAAGGGCGCTAACGTTTAAACGGTACATTCGATGGAGCTCAAATTGGGAATACATGTTATAAATCGCATTCGTAAGACCGGTATTTATTTTGATGTGTATTAGACACATATAGTTTTTCTACAGGACTATGACAAAGATTTCTTTGACAATATGGCATATGGGGAGAAATTCTTGAAAGTGCACTAGCGTTTATTTAAATGCGTTCGGAAAGTCGAGTGGAGTCACTCCCGATTTTTTATTTTATATGGACAAAGATGAACTACATTGAGTGTAGACATATTTCCGTCCAACGTTTTTTCTAAGGGCCGATGTCATTGTCTCCACAGCGGGCTTTGACTTAATTTAAAATAGTGTACCACACGATTCATACAATTATAACGTACATCCATTTCATGGCAATCGGCGCTTGTGTACGACAGTTTGTTGTACAACAACCCGAAATCTTAAACACCTTGTAAACGTGTTAGGATGTTTTACGAGAACCTGACTCATTTTGTCTTCATTCGACCCTTAAATTACAGCAATGAAAAATTCCACTAAGCTGAAAGAACATTTGGCTCCATTTTTGTAATAAAAAGTTAAGAAGAACACACATTATTTTCTATCTTTCTCCAAAATTGAAATACGAAACTGATTTACCTACATTATCTGCGCTAACAGATACTCAAAGATATTCTAGCAAAATGGGAATCCAATGACTTAATGCAAAAACGCGGCAGTAGAAAATGGCTTTTAATTTAGTTTTTATTCATTTCTTTGTTTTGTTTTATGGCAGAAAATGCAACATTTCTTTCCAAGGAGGCATTTACCCTCGAAATAAAACTGCCTTGTTTCATTCTTGAAAAGAAGTTGCATTTGGAAATATTACTCCCGCGAACATTACGTCATTCTCGGAACTTGTCAAATGCATTTTCGGGAAGCTGGGTTCAAGAGTAAAATTCACATTTTTGTTTCATTTCACCGCTTAACGGAATTTATTTTAATGTTTATCGATTGCGGTGAATTTTTAGGATTTTATCTCTTGCGCTTGCATGTCATGCGATGGTTAAAAATTGCCTTCTAACTTCTTCATAATGCAATATGAGGTTCGCATTCTAACTGATCCAAGAGATTAAAATGAATAAAGAAAGTTGCCCATTTAAATGTTCTTTTATTCCTGGTTTCTTCCCCTCTATTTCTTGACCAGTGGCATAATCTTAATATATAAATAAAATGCTAATGTTCGTTTGTAAAGACAGGGTTTTCTCTATCACCACCAACTCGAATTAACTTCCCGTGAGGGTGGTAAATACCCCTTGGCCTCACGGTGAAAGTAAGGGAGTTTGGCCGTGGTGGGTGGAAGTGGGTGGTTGTGAGTGGCGAAAATGTGAAAAAATATATATCTGTCCTTTTCTAACTCATGAGAACTTCTGAAAAGTTCTAAAAATTCTTGGAATGACCTAGAAAACTCCAAAATGTGTGCAACTGTTGCAGTCAATCTAGAATGTTCTAGAAGGTTCTAAAAATTTCCAGAAAGTTCTAGAAAGTTCCAAAACGTGTGCAACCGTTCAAATCGATTTAGAATGATCTAAAACGTTCTAAAAACTTCTGGAATGATCTAGAAAGTTCCAAAATGTCTGCAACTGTTAAAATCGATCCAGAATGATATAGAAAGTTCTAAAAATTTCTGGAATGATCTAGAAAGTTCGTAAATTTCTGCAACTGTTAAAAACAATCCAGAATGTTCTAGAAAGTTCGAAAAATTTCTTGAATGATCTAGAAAGATTCAAAATGTCTGCAACTGCTAAAATCGGTATGAAATGTTCTAGAAAGTTCTAAAAATTTCTGGAATGATCTAGAAAGTTCCAAATTGTGTGCAACTGTTAAAAGCGATATGGAATGTTCCAGAAAGTTCTAGAAATGTCTGGTCGAGTGAAGATCAATTGCGATGGGTGATTGTCATTCGGAAATTTCAAAGCATACTGCTTCGCAGCCTCTTGCTTATTCCGATGAAATTCTCCATAAAGTAACACCATTTCAGTGTATATTCATTAGTATTAAACATTATCTTTCGTTTTTTATACTCAATAAGATACGAATTCAAATAGCATGAACTTTAGACAAACACTAGCAAAGTAACTTAAACAACAGTTTTTCAACTCCAATAAAATATTAAAATTTAATGTTTATCGTCTGTTGCCATATCAGCAGGAATACTTTCTATGCATCGCATGCTTAATGGTCGAATAAGTCTCTCAATATCTAAGATAGAAATCTCAATTATCTACGTTAAAAATAGATCCTTAAATATCTTTTATACCATTAAACATGCGGTGTATTTTAATCCGAGCAACGACGGGTTTCGCTGCTAGTTAAATATAAATTACTAAAAATATAAATCATTAAAAGTTACAAAATTTTTGCTAACTGGGCGACGGAAGGTGCCTGGTTCGTAACCACGTCGCGTCCGCCGACCTAACCGTTCGGAGTTTTTCGTGGTTTCCTCCGAAACTAAGCGTAAATACTTGTTTGGACCCCTTAGAAAGACCCCCACGAACAGGGCCCGATTAACCTCTGAAGTGAGGGGAAGCTCAGTCTCATTTCGATACCCCCCTTCCTTTATTGTTTCAAAAAGGAAAGTTTTAATGATTTTCTTTGATAAAAATATTGTATTCGTTGAAATGAAATTTCATTGATTTAATTAGTTGTAATGATTCCCTTTCATAAAAATATTTTGTTCATTCATCTTCATAACACTATAGTTCATTGTAATAAGATTTCGCAGTATTTTTCAAATTACTTTAAAAAGTAAACTAAAAACATTACCTTACAGGAACATTAAACTTTACTTATTTTTCATTAGACATTTCTTTTTTTTTTTTTAGGAATTCTTTGTTTCTTCTGATGACATCATAAAAATCACAACACGACAGTTCAGAATTAATTTTGACATTTGGAAGATGTTTAAAACTATGTTAGAGAATGTTAGAAGACACAAAATATATTGAAAGTCTACCTCTTTGTCCAGACCAAATGTTCCCCCATGATAGAAAACACTCTCTCAACTGAGGCAGATATCCCCAAAGACATCGCAAATTGAAACAAGTCAGATTTGTTGTGACATGAAGTATCAAGACTTCTGAAAAACCTTAAAAATAGCTTTCTACTTCTCTTCATTAAAAACTTTTATAATAACTATAAAATATCAATTAAAAACAAAATTTTCAATTTTTATCGCAGTTTAGCACTCATTTTTGGGCCCCTCTATAAATTCTGAGGGGAAGCTTAAGCTTCCTGAGCCTTTTCGGTAATCAGGCCCTGCCCACGAAGGGCGCCCCACCCATAGGCCTAGATCCCTCGTACAGATAATTGGCCGTAATCCACAAACGCAACCCAGACAGCACAGCAAATTTGCATCAAACTTGCAGTAAGCTTGATTTATCAAGTCAATAAACTTGAATTAAGCTTGAAAATTTCAAGCGTGTAAGCTTAATGCAAGCTTGAATGAAGAGTTCACGTTTACACTTGCCCAACTTGCATTAAGCTTCACATAGGAAGCCAGCGTCCTAACCATCATGCCAATCTGACTCGAGGTGTCATGACTCAAGTTTGAAGTGACTGTTATGGTTGTCACGCCGTTTTTTTTCGAGATGGATCAGTATTGCCCGATGCCAATCTGCATCTCTTATTTTTCCATGAGATAAATCAAAATTAAAATAAAATTTTATCTGTGATTTATAGACTCTATTAATAGGGAAATAAGCATACTATAAACTTAAAAGCAGCACACGTTCTAAAACTTTCAATATCGCGACACGTATGTTGGGCAATATTGGCCAAAATCGAGACACACGACGGATTTTGAAATCAATTTTATTTTGAAGAATTTCAATATTTGGAAATAAAGAATCTTTTTTTTTAATTCTATGGTCATTACATTTATGACTGATGATAAATTATTTGTTATGTGGATGTGGCTTTCCAAATCAAGCACAGTCATTCAGTTGTATCCAAGCTTGACAGTTCAAATGACTTAAATTCGGCGGGAAAATATTGGCTGACTCATTTTTGTAATATCCAAGCTTGCTGCGAGCTTAAAATGAATTGAACTGTCAAGCTTGTATTAATACGTCCAATTCAAAGAAATGTCAAGCTTGATTTAAGCTTATGTACTGTCTGGGAAACCCCCTCTATTTCTATACTTTAGTTTAATTTTTGTAAATTTTAGTTCACAAAATCTCGAGCCCATACCTCTGAACTATCTCTGAAATTTCATCTGGATCAGTTGAGCAGACCCGCCCCTAGAAGTAGATATATCGGCAAAGTTTTTTTTATAGCCACCTTGTATATTAAAAGCGTACAATAATTCATGTGTCAACCATGTTTGTCTTCCTCGAATCATTATGTTGAAAAGTGCATCATAATCCGCGAATGTGCCATGCTAGTCTTCCTTATATAATTAAAACACTTTTTTGGAATTGAAATTCACATTAAATTCGTCTGCTAAAACTATTTTGCAGTCTTCGCCAGGCATATTCTAACTATACTCCACTTACTCATTAAACAGCAGGGTTTAACAATTTCTCACCCAATATAGAAATACCGCCAGTCAATGTAATATAATAACAAATATAATATAATAAATGTAAATAAGATAGATTTCAGAAAATGCAATGATTATTTTTATTTTTATTTAAACGAATTATATTGTTGAGGAACACTAAGAAAATTTAAATGTCCCGCAGTGGTCTGGGCGCTAAACTCCATTCCCAATAGAACACGGCAAGTCGGCAAGTGAAGCAGCATACTGCTTGGCCAGTGCTTGGGAGGGTCCACTCCCTCTCGGCTCGACTGCTGTGGGACCGTGGACGCTCATGGGAGTGGGTGCACGTAAAATCCATCGTGGTTCCAATGTCCTCCAAGCTGTTGAACGATACCTCTGGGGGTGACGATTTCAGTTTGGTTGCACCCTCCTCTTGAACGACGTCAAAATTAGGGAACCGGCCACGGATTTCTTCTCACTGGGACCCACTGAAAATGGAAGACGCCACCCTCTGCAACAACAGATACCGCCAAGCTGGGTTCAGTTTTGTGGACTTATTATTTGTAGCCAAACTTGGCTATAAATCGCCAAAAAATGGTCAACCCTGGTGACTTTCGACATTTCATTACCAACCCATGACAAGTGATTCCCCGTTTTTTCAATCGACAGAACAATTCGTGTCTGAAATGAATACCGGATAGTGGAGTATCTCGCTTAATAGAGCAGCTTTACGTCGAAAATTTGCTATTCTATTAAGAGGGTACTTTGGTAAACATAAAAAAAGGTCTAAGCAAAGAGCACAAAAATGTGTTTTTTTATGTCTGATTTCAGTTCGTTAGAAATCCATGCCGGGTGATTCAAAATAGATGTTACAGAGATTATCTTTTGAACCGTAAGTGATAGGAACATACTTTCAATTAGAAAAGTTCGTCCAATTAAGGGAAGAACTCAGGTATGGCAAATCTTTTACTAAGGATGTACACAAATTAAAATACGGAATTTAATTTTTATACAGTCGCTCCTTTCTTATCAATTATATTTAGAAAAATGCTGCTCTTTATCAAAGAAAATTAATTTAAAAAATCCCGTGTCTCTAAGTGAAATAGTCAGCCAGAAAGGTAACGTTAAAAAGGGTGACTTAGACCACTTTACCTATTGTGTTGGCGTCGGTTTTCGCGAGAAAAAATCTTTACTTTAGGGCAGCGGTGCGCAAACCGGGGGTCGCGAGATAATTTTAGGGGGTCGCCCAATTCAAAGAGATTCAATTTAATGAAAAGTCTGCAATTATTCATTTCAAAGAACTGAAATAATACAAGAGAAGAAACTGACAATTATTATTTTACGCGCGCGATATCCGCGATCGCTATCACGGGGCTTCAAAACCACGTTATCATGCATAGTGATCTTCAAAATTATTTTCCATTAAAACAAAACATCGATCTCGATTGGATCCAGAGGATGACTTACGACTTGCGATTTCGAATACAGATCCGAACATAGAAGCAATCATGAGCTCTTTGCAAGTACACATTTCACATTGACTTTTTAGGATGTAAAAATTTTTTTAAGTATTTTTCATTAAAAAATATTTATATCCATATGCATAATTAAAGCATTGTTTCATAAAATTATGTCTTGACTCATTAACTGATTTTTATGATCTTACAACTTTTATAACATTTTTTTGGTGGTTTATAAGTTGGGTGCGCTGTTTTAAAAACGCGTTATTTCAATCGATGACGTCACGACACTCTTTTAAAAACACCCTGTAAGAGCAACTCCCAGAAAGAATTTCAATGTAACTTTGTTTTCAATTAAACAAAATGTCTACTGTCTATCCAGGGGTCGCGACAAAATTTTACACAAATTAGGGGGTCGCAGACGAAAATAGTTTGCGCACCACAGCTTTAGGGGACCCACTATGAAATGATAAATGCTATATAATGATCCCAATGTTGCGAATGGCAGTTAAAGGTGTTCAAACGTGTGAAATTATAAGGTAAAAGTTTACCTAATTGGATCGGTACTGCGTTAGGAAACGTGCGATCATTTCGTGTTTTATAGCGGGGTCATTCAGTCATTACATCCGGCTATAATAGAGGAAAGAATTTTAAAGTATAAATGAAAATGACAAAATAATGGTGTGGGTCATTATGATGTGTTAACCTTCAATAGATATTGTTACGAATTTTCGGGGCAACACGCAGTTCTGGACTTAAAACAGTTAGTTCAAAATTCATATTCTACGAGTCTAATACTTAAATTTTGAAGCATCGAAATCGGTCCGCTAGAACCGGAGATACAGAGGTTTCGGTTTTCCCCATTGACTTTCTATGGCGGTTCTAGGAATCTCGAGAAATAGGGGTCCTAGACCTTCGGTCACTTCACTTTTGGAGACTTATTTTGGGTGCCCAGTGGGACGATATTTCGCCAAAAGTTGCCAAGATGGCGACATTTTGGTCATTGGGCGCAATTTTTACTTTCCGAACATGTACCATGTAAGGAAAGTATTGTAATCATGAAAAAATTCGAATTCGAGATTTTGGTGTATTGACACGTTTTGAGGTCTTCAATTCATTTATGCTATTTTTACGAGATGTATGTATGCGTGTGTGTATGTGTGTGTGTGTGTGTGTGTGTGTTTGTGTGTATGTGAGTGAACACGATAGCTCCTGAACGGGGCATGCGATTGAGCTCAAATTGGGTATATAGGTTATAAACCACCGTCGCAAGACCGGTATTGATTTGGGTGTGTATAGGACTTATAGTTTTTCTACAGGGCTACGACAAAGATTTCTTTTACATTATGGCCTATGGGGAGAAATTCTTGAAAGTGCGCTAGCGTTTAAACGGTACATTCGATTGAGCTCAAATTGGGTATACATGTTATAAACCACCATCGCAAGACCGGTATTGATTTTGGTGTGTATAGGACTTATAGTTTTTCTACAGGGCTACGACAAAGATTTCTTTTACATTATGGCCTATGGGGAGAAATTCTTGAAAGTGCGCTAGCGTTTAAACGGTACATTCGATTGAGCTTCAATTTGGTATATATATTTGAATGATTCATCGATTAAAATTTATTAAAATTCTTGGTAATGATCTTAATCGTAAGTGTTCGGAAAGTCGAGAGGAGTCACTCCAGATTTTTCCTATTGGGCTCGTAAAGTTGCTTTTGCTGCATTAAAATCACATAATAGCCTAACATTTCTTAGCTCCTGCGTCGACTATAAATACAAGCATGTTAGAGGCCCCAGTTCAGTGTGAGTTGAGCTCCCGTCCAGTGAGCTACGCTATAGAAGCACTGTTTTGACTTGCTTTTCGAAGCTGATGTTTAAGTGCTATGTGTCAATTTTTCATGGCTGCGTCATGAGGGATTGTCTACGATATCCCTTGCCTATTTCCACTGAATTTCGCCCGTGGAAGTGTTTTATTTTGCGTGATAATGACAGCACGTGTGAAAGCTTCTGTACTAAGCGGACTGTTCTAAACAAGGTACTGGCCAAGAGTGCCTGTGAATTTTCTACGGCTCATTGTTCGAGGTATTTCTAGAAGCCATAAAGTTTGTGTTCCATCCTGACAAGTGGACTCTTTTTCAAGAATTTTCCACCCCAACTGGCAGGGTTCCCATTAGAAAAAAAAATTGGGGGAGATTTCTCACACATCCAAAAATTTTGAGTGAGATTTCTTAAAGTTAAGTGAGAACATAAATATTGTTTAAAATCATTTTATTTATTTATAGTACAATTTCAATAACACAGATTTGTCCGTTCATTAAAAAATTTTACAGCTTGATCCTATGGAAAACTTTCTAAATTGATATTTCCATCAGCTATTCTAATAAGATTGCTTAAATTTGCACTTGAAAGTGCACTGAAGTTTGCACTTGAATTGTTAATGACTATTCAAAGTTAATGAATATTCAAATTTATTCAAAGAATCACATCCAGTTTAACTAAGCAAAAGAATTATTAACTATAATATTTTATCTAGTATAATAAAATTATATAAAATAACTTAATATTTACATAATATATTTATATAAATATTAAATTATATTATACTACAAAGTTCGTAAGATACAAATAGGTGTGACAAAGTTAAAACAGATATAGTTAAGTTCAAATTCTTACTACAGTATAAGCTAGATTATCCGACATTTAACCGCAAAATTTCAGCTTCTTTTTTTTTTGAGGGGGGAGGGGGCAAATTTCAAACTGCCAGAGGTTATCAATAATTCCATGAATCGTGGTGGTATATAAAAAATCAAATAGATGAAATGCTCTCAAATCGCATATACGGTGGACACACGTACAAAAACAAAACATTTTGCAGCTGGGAAGCAGGAGGAGAAAAATCAACACGTCAGCTCAGCGCCGATAGCATTCATTAATATTCCCCCTCGGCATTCCGATGATTTAACCGTATTTTCTCTGAACAGAAACTCAAGAGAGGAAGGGGGGGGAGCATCGAAGGGCTTGGACTGAAGAAGTTCAAAACAATTTTTGAACGAAATGCGTATCCTCTTTCCTTTTACTTCTTATGTGTGTTTTTTACAAAGTTTTTTAATTACTTTTCGCCTTTAAGAGTTATCCGGTAATTCTTTTCAACGTTGCTTACTTGCTTAGGGCAACAGCTTGCGAAATAGGGTGTTTAATGACCTTAATAATATAGCGCACGTGACTGCTTAATGTAATACATTTCCGATGTACCAAACCGTTGTAAATAGCCGATAGGATCCCAGATAATAGAACATTCCGCTTACTAGAACAGTGTTACAAATTTCCGGGTCAATTCGCTGCTCTGGGATTTGAAATAGTTTAAAATTCGTGTTTAACGCGTCCAATTATTCAATTTTGCTTTTCTGTTGCATCCAAATGGATCCACTAGAACCGGAGATACGGGGGTTTGGGTTTCCCCCATTGATTTTTTATAGCACTATCTAGAAATCTCGGGAAGTATGGGTCCTAGGCCTTCGCTAACTTCACTTTTTCTGACCTATTTTTGACGCCCAATTGGGTGATATTTCGGCAAAAGTCGCCAAGCGTGGCGACATTTAAGTCAGTTGGCGCGATTTTCCCAATCGTCCGCGTAAAGTTAGTTTTTCTGCATTAGCAAGCATAATAGCCTAATATTTCTTTTCTATCACGCAATCGTGTTCGAGCGTGTTCTAGTACATTCCACGGATGGATCTCTCTGGAACTTTCCACGGTGTTCCTCGAAGACTATAAAAGCAGCGTGCTCCCTAGTTTGAGTCAGTCTTGCTTCTGCTTACGGCAAGAG
>JAWZYV010008098.1:0-309079 GCA_038373885.1 Cheiracanthium punctorium | reverse complement strand
TGCGCTGAGGGACTGTAATGTTATCTGCTGATATATTTTCACACTGTTTTTGTTGAACACGAATTGTAGCAATCAAATGCACTGTTCAAATGCTAGCACGCCTTCAAGAATTTCCGTAAAAAACATCATAAAATTTATATATATATATTTTTTTTATTATGCCCTCTGACAACCAGCAAATGTGGTGCCAGATCCCCCAGATAGGAGGCGATGGGCAGAGGGAGGGCGCCTTCCAATTTTAGTGGGCCCCAGTGGGAGGAAGTCCGACTTAGCGCGGTGGTCCCTTAATTTTGAACCAATTCCAGAGAAGGGACCAACCCCCTGAAATCGTTTGATATGATAAAAAATACACCAAAATTATATATGCTCACACTCCATTTATCCATATGATACTAATATGGTGCTGGTGAAGTTAACTGGTATGACCTGCGTCATGAACTAATAAACTATAAATGCATAAAAACTGAAGACTTTCTGAACCAACTGTTGCGCTGCGCCCCTGATCTTTTAAAATCGGGAGGCTGCATTTCTTCTGTTTAATTTTATTCTGCTTTTGTTTGTGTTTTCTTCTGTTTGTTCGTTCTGCCGCTGGCTACTGTGTTTCGCCAGCGGTACACTTTGTAGTTCCTTTTTTTTTTTTTTTTTTTTTTTTTTTAATGTAGCTTCGGGGCTCGTGATGGTTTTGGGGGCCGGGCCCGTCGGGCTGTGGCCCGATCGGGTTTTGTAGCTGGAGTTCCCTGGCCTGTGTCGCTGTGCCGGGCGGGTTGAATTGCTTCCCCGGAGGAATTTCTTGCCACAAACCCTTTGAGTCGGCCCCCCCGGTGGGTTTCTAACCTTTCTAACCCCCTGAAATCGGCACCGCCAGAGGTATCGTTTAACAACTTGGAGTACATTGGAGCCACGACGGATTTACGTGCACCAGCTCCCATTAGCGTACACAGTTCCACAGCAGTCGAGCCGAGAGGGGGAAGTCCCTCCCACGCACTGGCCATGCCGGATGCTGCTTCACTTGCTGTGTTCTTATTGAACGGAGTTTAGCGCCCACACCACTGCGGGACAAAATTTATAAATAAACACCAACGTGTTGTTTGAGAACGTATAAAACAATGTGCACTTAATTAGCAAAATAATTTTCTATAAATCTCTGAAAAATCATTAATACTTAATTTTTATATACGTAGTGCCCATAATTAAAGTCCCACTTTCAAAAGGCCGCAAAAAAAGAACCACTGGTCAGAATTTGGACTGAATATACTGGAAGAATGGGTAAACGATTTGGCAAAATAAAAAAAAGTTCCAAAATGTATCAATAGATGGCGCTATAAGCGGCATAACGAAAGTGGGTGCTGCTACAAGTGACATTTTGAATCGAAATACGACGGCTTTGGCACGAGTTGCACAGTAAACTAACTGTAATGTTCAATGTGCATGTGTGTTTGGGTCGTTTAACGGAAAAAATAAGTTCCAAGTCAGTCAATAGTTGTGGCACTGTTAGTTGAAAGATCATCCACCACGGCAAGGTCGTACCACATTGGATGGGAAAAATTGGTTTTTAATTGTCCTTGGGCCAAAAACCGCATAAAAAGCAACAATTAAAACGCCTGATAACTATCGCTAGACGTGCGGCTGAGAGGTTCAATATGTTTACCACCATTCCCCGCCACCAGATGAAAGCGATAAGCAACATATTCCACAACAGATCGGAGTGTCTCAGGGGCGACGTTACTAATGAGTTGCGTAATCCGTGTCTTCAATTCAGCTAAATTTGCAATCGGCCCACTGTACACAATATTTTTAAGATAACCGCACAGCCAGAAGTCACAAGGATTGAGGTCTGGTGATCTTGGAGGCCAGGGTGTTCGACAATGACGGCTGATAAGCCGATTATTTCCGAAATGCCTCTTGAGCAGCTGCATGAGTGGCTTTGCGATGTGCGGAGGAGCCCCATCTTGCATGAAAGTGATGATATCCAGACATCCACACTGTTGAAGTGTTGGAATGACCTGGATGCGCAAAAGACTCGCATACCGTTTACCATTCACGGTACAGGTAACAAGACACGCAGGAACAATCTCCTCGAAAAAAATGGCCCTAACATACACGATGCCGTGAATCCGCACCCCACAGTTACATTTGGCGAATGCATCGGTTTTGATACAGTTGCGAATGGCTTTTCCTTTACCCACATCCTGCAATTTTGTGTTGAAAAATCCGTGAAGGTGGATATGGGCTTCATCGGTCCACAAAATGTTCCATGGCCATTCATTGCACTTCCATGCGAGCGAGAAATTCCAGAGCAAACGCCTCTCTTCTTGGCAGATCAGCAGGAAGCAACTCCTGAACATGTGTCATTTTGTATGGATAGCAATGTACGATATTGCGTATAATTTTGTGCACCGTACTCGGAGGCATGTCTAAACCTCGGGGAATACCACGTGCACCCCAGACAGCACAGCAAGCTTGATTTATCAAATCAATAAACTTGAATTAAGCTTGAAATTTTCAAGCGTGTAAGCTTAATGCAAGCTTGAATCAAGTGTTCAAGTTTACACTTGCCCAGCTTGCATTAAGCTTGACATAGCAGGCTTGAATCAAGCATGACATAGCAAACTTAATTTCAAGCTTAAAAAATTTTCAAAAAAAAAAATTTCTTAAATCCCAGACAGCACAGCAAACTTGCAGAAAGCTTGATTTATCAAGACAGTAAACTTGAATTAAGCTTGAAAATTTCAAGCGTGTAAGCTTAATGCAAGCTTGAATCAAGTGTTCTAGTTTACACTTGCCCAGCTTGCATTAAGCTTGACATTTCAAGCTTGACATAGCAAGCTTAATTTCAAGCTTAAAAAATTTTCCTAAAAAAAAATTTCCTAATTACACGGGGCGCCGGTCGGCGAACTCGCCCCAGATATTTTGCCACGCATTTTCCCCCTCTACGCCGAAATTCCAATTTAATTTAATCCCGTTCCATCGAGATTCCGCGGCTAGAATAGAACCCGGGACCTTCGAGTTGGGAGGCCAGCGTCTTAACCATTCAGCCGCTTTGGGCTCGAGCTGGCATTACTAAAGTTTGAAGTGACTGTTAGGGTGTTATCACGCCGTTTTCTGGCCAGATTGATAAGTGGCCGATCTGTTATTTGTTTCTTTTATTTTTCCATGGGATGCATCAAAATTAAAATAATGTTATGTGTGATTTAGAGACTCTACTAATAGGGAAATAAACATAATATAAACTTAACAGCAGCACACGTTTTAAAACTTTCAAAATCGAGATAAACGGCTGATTTTGAAATCAATTTCGTAGTACAATTGTATTTTATTTTGAAGAATTTCCATATTTGGAAATATAGAATCTTTTTTTTTTAATTCTATGGTCAAGTACATTTATGACTGATGATAAATTATTTTGTAGCGGCTGGAAGCCGCCTCATTCTACCACCCATAAAGTGAAGTATATTAACTAACTAAATTGCGTTAATTATATTAAAATTTATTTTTAGGGCTAATTAATTAGTTAATGGAATTAGTAATGTTAATTAGATGTAAATAAAACTAAAACTCCCCTCGTGTTACACTTCAGAGGGGCTTATCCCATTCATTCTTTGCCCTTAGACTTTTCAATTTCCATTCTCCTTCTCGCCTACAGCGACAGATGGCGCCATCAGCGCAATAATCAAGCTAATGGATTGAAATGTCAAGCTTGTATTAATACGTCAAATTCAAGTCAATGTAAAGCTTGATTTAAGCTTATGTGCTGTCTGGGATACACGGTCTGGGATGCTCGTCGGCGAACTCGTCCTCCCATATTTTATCTTTCCGCGCATTTTCCCCTCTTTGCTGAAATTTCAAGTTAATTTAATCTGTTTCGATCAAGCGTCCGCGGTTGCGATCGAACTCGGGATCTAAGGGTTAGGAGGCCAGCGTGCTAACCATTCCGCCAATCTGCCTCGCGCTGGCATGACTAAAGTTTGAAGTGACTGTTAAGGTTGACACGCCGTTGTTTGGCGAGATTGATCAGTATTGCCCGATCATCTTTTATTTTTCCATGGGATGAATCAAAATTAAAATAATGTTACGTGTGATTTATAGACTCTACTAATAGAGAAATAAGCATAATATAAACTTAAAAGCAGCACACGTTTTAAGACTTTCAATATCGCGACACTCATGTTGGGCAATACTGGCCAAAATCGAGACAAACGACTGATTTTGAAATCAATTTCGTAGTATAAATGTATTTTACTTTGAAGAATTTCCATATTTGGAAATATAGAATCTTTTTTTTAATTCAATGTCAAGTACATTTATGACTGATGATAAATTATTTGTTATATGGATGTGGCTTTCCAAATCAAGCAGTCATCAAGTTGTAATCAAGCTTGACAGTTCAAATGACTTCTTCAAGCTTGCTGCAAGCTTAAAATGAATTGAACTGTCAAGCTTGTATTAATACGTCAAATTCAAAGAAATGTCAAGTTTGATTTAGGCTTATGTGCTGTCTGGGACTGCACGCTTGCATACCACTGCTCGTCCCTTCCTCTAATGTCCGTGTCTTGGCCACATCGTCGACTGATGATGTCGAAGCAATTGATTTCCTCCCTCAGCCAGATTTTACTTCAAAAGAACCTGTTTCTTCAAATTTCTGAATCATAATCTTTAGACCCTTTGCAGAAATTGGACCACGGCCTTTTTTTCATTCCCTTTAATGACCGGAATTTTTTTAAAGCTGCAGGCGCACAGTCGTCGTTCTTGTAGAAGAGCTTCACCAGAAGAGCGTGATCCTTCATTGAGAGACTCATGACAAGGTACTCAGATAGGATATGATGGGAACGACACATACTCCCCCGCTTTTATACCACATGCACTGTGTCGTGCGCATGCGTGTCTTTTAATTAATTTGCATAGTATGCCGCCATCTATTGATACATTTTGGAACTTATTTTTACTATGCCAATTCGTTTCCCCCCTTCTTCCAGTATATTCAGTTCAAATTTGAAGTCATTCTGACCAGTGGTTCTTTTTTTTTGCGGCCTTTTGAAAGTGGGACTTTAATTATGGACATCCTGCACATTAACACTTAAACACAGCTCATTAACTCGCCCCATGAGATGAGATGAGATCTGTTCTTGTGTCCTAAACAACAAATGAATGACTAGCAGCCCCTAATTGAGCAACTCTTCTAAACACCTTCTTAACACCTAACTCTTGAAAAGATGACACTCTGTAGTTTTGCTTTAAAATCTTGGATGAAAGAAGGAGATATTTCAGCTTCGTCGGAGTCTATGGTAGGCGGAAGGAGAATCGACATAGCCTATTTCTTTGCCAGCATAAGGTAATTGCAAAGCCTGAAGGGTTTGGTCTTCGTAGAAAGGAAATGATTTTTTCATATGCATCATATCGACTTCCTTAGAAATACCCTCAGTTCCCTTGTAGTCGAATTTTTGGGGATAGGTTAACTCTTTCTCAAATTGCTCCTACCATGGGGATTTGAAGAAGACTGCATTTAATACGACCAGAACTGTGGATGTATCGAGTGATTTCAACAGTTTGGGAATCATTCCATTTATCTTCCCTTTAACCCTTTAAGACGTAACCCTTTTCCAATGCTGAAAAAAGGGCACTCGTTGCCATCGCTCGATTTAACTACCAGCAAGATGGCGGACGATCGAAACGTTCATCGCGTGCCACAGATATAGAGACCCTTTTTGAACGCAGCTGGCTGTGCGCAGCCGGATGGAAGCCTGGTATTTGCACATTTTTCTCTGACTCATATATGCTTGTTCTTTTCTATAAAAACAAAGTGGTAGCTATCGTTTTTGCATAAATTTTCATAAAGTTCATTTTTATCATTTATATATAAACCATAAATTTTACTGCCAGTGTCATTTCTTTTTGTGGTGAGCTTCGAAAAACATGTTATTCCTTAACTTTTGGAGGCCAGTGTAGATTATGATGTGTAATGTCTTTTGGAAAATTATAAAGGAAATAATATACATTTAGGCTGATATATTTTTAATAAGTAGTATGTTTAGCCATCTGTAACAAGAAATTACGTTCAAATTACCTAAAATCAAGTATGGCCAGATACTCACTCAGACAATTTGTGATAACCTGGGTATAATTTAACAAAGATATTATGAGAAGAGATAAATAGACAGAAAGTTGAAGTTAAAAGCTGAAGGACAAATGTAAAATAATATAGCAGCATATTTATCAAATTATAAAGTCCGGTTCGCGTCAATTTATAAATACTATACCGTTAGTTAGAAACCCTTTAAAGAGATAATTATTATGCTACGAACAGGAGTTGTCCCCTGTCAATTCCGTTTAATAATGGTTTAATATTAGTAGTGTACGTCAAGAAATGTGTCTTTTTCATCAAACTGAAATAGAAAACTTCGGTTTTCAAGGTTTAATTTATTGCACAACTATTGACCACAATTCATTAGATTTTTTACTTTAGCTGAAACGTTCTCGACATGTAGCAGCAATCAATAACATCAAAGCGCTTTTGAATGTACATAAATTATATGAAGTATAATTGGCATGAATAAGGTGGAATCATCTCGAAATTGCTTATGTTATTCACATTTAATGCAGTAAGCTTCCTGTTGAACATAACTGGTTGAAGATTTTTAACTGTTTAATAGGAGGTGCAAAGTAATTTAATTTTAGACTATTTCAAAAGAAATAAAATTTATATGTGTGTTCAGTTTTTTTAAATTTTCTTCAGGAGCGCTGAAAAGAAAGTAAATGCATTACCGCACAAGAGTGTTAATTAGTTAATAGATATTTTTAGGACTTAATACTACTTAAAACAATAACAAAAAAGGAAGGTTATTTATTTTTCGAAATGGCTGAAAAGTATTTCAAATTTGTATGTCTTTGCATGCATTGTAATCTAACTAGCTCTCAGTAGCCAAGTGTGACTAAATCGTTATGCTATCGATGTTAATTGCTGATATTTCTCTATTAGAAAGACTAAGGGATGAATCTAAACTCTTGGGCAAAACTTTAAGGGTCGATAGGGCATACAATGAGGAATCGTAATCACATAGCTATCTAGGGTGAAAAGCAGTTTTAACTTACCCGGTAATAATCACTTTTAGAAAAGCATTGAAGCGTCCGTCTAATTTCTTAACCAAGTTTCATAAGCAATAGGCTCGTCTCCAAACATTTCATCCATGAAATAAAATAAACTTTTTAAACTATGAATTTTAGTCTTCTGTTTCCGGAGAAAAATACATTAGTTTCTGACGAACAATGGTCGGCAAGTACACTGTTGTTTCAGCACTTTTTCAGAAGTGATTATTAACTGCTGTACGAAGACGACGTTGCCGACCCAACATTGCTATGTGATTCTGATTACTTATTATGTGCCCTATCACCCCTTAAAGTTTTGCCCAAGAGTTTAGATTCACCCTGTATTTAGCATTCTTAGAACTTATACAGGAGCACACAACAAATTTTATGTATTACCTTGAATGGGCTATAAATGCGCGATACTCTTTTGTCATAGTGTACCTTTAAAAGCTATGCATTTGTTATAAATATAAGTACGACGTTTTTATTTAAAGCAGAAGCAGAATCAGCATGGCAATGTCACCTCCCTCATAAGACAGCAGGAGTGCCTGAAAGAAGTCTCTCTCCATGCAAATAAATGATTCCTCTCAGGGGCGTAGCCAAGGGGGGAGGGTTAGGGGGGTCATAACCCCCCCCATGAGGAATTTTTTACCATACAAAATGTATATTCTTCACTCCCTTATCACACACACGCATGCATATATGTGAGTTTCAGTAGTCGTAATCCGCCCCATGAAAAATTTCTGGCTACGCCCCTGATTCCTCTATGTGCATCATGTCGGCAGTCTTGGCCTTCTCTTCTTCGCCATAACTGTTTACAATTATGGTGAAGAAGTGATCTATTATTATTGCAGGCAAGTACACTCTCCAAAAAAAAGTATTCGAGCAAGAGAGAAATTTCCTACGTTGCTTTCGTATATTAAAAACTATTTATCAAAGAATATAAATTAGGCTATGTATAAATATGACTTTCTATATTTCTATCAAGTTGTGCGTTTTTCAAAAACTCAATTATTATTCGCGAATCTAAAATAGGAAATTTCTCTCTTGCTCGAATACTTTTTTGGAGGGTGTACTTCAATAATCTTGACTTACTTCAAGACTATTGAAGTAAGTCTTTCTGGAAAGTGGATTCTTGGTCAAACTGGTGCAGCCACCTCGCACAAGCAGCATAATCGCAGTCTTGTGAATCAGAGATCTGATGGCATTTGATGATCTTACCAATGACAGAGTGTATATCAGGTCTTTAGGAGTAAGAAAACTAACTCGTTCTAGAAATGAAAATAGAGAATTATCACAGGTAAGAATTTTTCAAGTACCAAAAGAGCACTTCGAAGCAACAGGTTATATTAAACTTACCATCTGGCAGCGAATTGGACATTTTGAACCACCTCTTTTGATAAATGTGTCATGTGAAGAAACTGAGGACTAAGTTGGAAAAACGGAGGAATGGTTAACCCTTTGAGGCGCAACCCTTTCCCAATGCTGAAAAAAGGGCAGCCGTTGCCATCGCTCGACTTAACTACCAGCAAGATGGCGGACGATCGAAACGTTCATCGCGTGCCACAGCTGGCTGTGCCGGGCACAGCCAGCTGTCGTCAAAAAAGGGTCTAGATCTGTGGCACGCGATGAACGTTTCGATCGTCCGCCATCTTGCTGGTAGTTAAGTCGAGCGATGGCAACGGCTGCCCTTTTTTCAGCATTGGGCAATCTATCTAGCTGTTCTCGCATTCTTCCATTTTTCAGCAGATGTCAGTGCTGTTAAAAATAATCGTGACCATTTTTTTTTCACCGGAAATGACGTGCTAAAAAGAAAAAGGATTCTCGTGGAGCTATGTCACACGCGACTATTTTTATAGAAATGAAATCTATTCTTCGTGACTGGCAAATGTCAAAACGTCAGAGTTTGGTGTTCCCAGAACGGGATCATTGCGCGTTAAAGGGTTAAATATCCTTGCCACACCCAAGCAATTGAAAGATCCGTTTGCCTTACTGTCTGAGACATCTGAAAGTGTATATGGAACAGAGAATAGAGGCAGTTTCATATTGAATAAATCAAGAAAGCATATCAAACATTTTCACACCAAAAATTTTTTTTTATCCTTTAGAACCTTATCCTTATCTTCAAAAAAGGTTATTTGAAAAGTTTTATGATTTACTGTTTTGATTTTAAATTTAAACATCACATATCAATACAAAATTATTATAAATATTATTTGCGTTTTACTTTAATACCTGAGTACTCTTCCAAATTTACGAAATAATTATTTACTTTCCAATTTTTAATACATTTTTATAAACTGTCATCTTTTAAATAATTTACGTGGACTTGGGGCACTAGGAGATATGAATTGAACTAAATTTAAATATATACTAGCTGACCCGGCAAACGTTGTTTTGCCATATAAATTATTCCTAGGATTATTTTAGTAGAAAGAAATGACTAACTAATTGTAAGTTTGTGAGGATGTGGTACATGAGTGGAAGAGGCATGGAGCGCTGTGAACGATGCTGGAATATAAAAATAACACAATACCAAATATTTATATTTTTAATTCATTGTAATTAATTCTTTAAATTTATATATATCGCTAATTACAATAATTTTACTAAAAAATAATATCAATCCCTTAACGCAATAGAGTGTACAATATTTTTTGTTATCCCATCTTTAGATAACACAAACAAACTGGATGCCCACTGTATGGTTTGCCCACTCGAGAGCATGCCACGTATAACTGTCCGTGTGAAAAACATGGTGTGCTCAAATCTAATCCACAAACAGACATAGTTTGGCCTTGAGACTTATTGATAGTCATTCCATAAAAAAATTTGCACCCCCCCCCAAAAAAAAAGGATGAAAATCTGAAACACTTTCAGATTTTAAATACGCACTATAGTGTTATATATTAAAATCGCATCATAATTTATGCGTCGTCCCTATTTTTCGTCCTTATTCCATTAAGTTGGAAAGTGCTATCATTATTCATGACTGTGCTGTATTTTTCTTTCTTATTTCATAAAACTCATCTTTGGAATCGAAATCTATCTTAAAATCGCCTGCTAAAACTATTTTACAATCTTCGCCAAGTATATCACAACTATACTTCAACGTTTTATATATTGTTTCCTACTTTAACGCCTCGACTCTCGCCAAGGAGGCGATGATTAAACATATGCAGTTACCATGACGATTTTTTGCATTTATGTAGAAATCGTAATTTAGAATTAAAATGGTCATTTGGAACAACATGTAAGTACAGCATGCCGTTACATTTTTATTTATTTTGGATTGCCGATTAATGTAGTTGTAATAATTAGATGTCTTCAAATTTCTTAACTGGTGCGTTTATCGCTAATTTGTTTACTTTAGATTTCATCTAGTTCTTTTGGGAGCGCTGAAACGGTACTTACGTATTATCCCGGCGGTCACTTCCGCCAAACTACTTTTTCGTAGATTTTAAATACGTTGCCAATCGTATTCCAAACCATCAACAATTTCATGTGCCCGGCATTTATCTTGGTGAAAAATTGCTTGTCTTGGCGGACCACCGGGATAATACGTAAGTACCGTTGAAACTTGTGCATAACTCCCAGAGACGCATGACTGCAAAGCTCGCCAAAGTACGGGGATTTTTTAGGTTGCGAGAGTGGGGGCGATAAAATAAGAATAAACTCTTTCTTGTGCCATAAAACACATCTTTGGAATCGAAATCTATCTTAAAATCGCCTACTGAAACTGTTTTACAATCTTCGCCAGGCATATTCTTCCTGTAGGCATATTCCAACTATAGAGCAAACATGGGATGGGAATCATAATCCATGAGTGTGCAGCGTTTTCCTTTCTTGTTCCACAAAGCACTTTTTCAGAATAGAAATCTATATTAAAATCGCCTCATAAAACTCTTTTACAATATACGCCAGGCGTTTTCTAACTATACGCGAAATATATTTATAATAAATTGTCGCGTTTTGGCACCACATTTAGCTATCAATTATCAAAAATTGCAAACCTTGTGCGACTTTCAACATTTTATTAACTTCCCCCCCCCTCCTCTCTCCACATTATCTGGCAAACACATTTGAAAAGTGATTCGACACGCTTGTCTACACAGAAATCCTGATTGAAATTAATAACACTCGGGGGCTAAACATTTTGGGGTGGACCGCCCTTATGACTTAGGGGTATGAGACATAGTTAAAAACCTATTCTATGACCTAACGAATATACATAGAAAATTTCATTAAAATTGGTCGAGTGGTTTCGGAGGAGTTAGGTGACTAACACTGTGACAGGAGAATTTTATATATTAGAAGATATATGTGTGTGTGTGTGTGTAAGGAATTGGCCTTACGCCATCCCTTGTTGAAATGATCGACACAAATCCATTGGGGTTCTAGGTTGAATAGTTAATTTCAAAGTTCGGACAGAGGGTAGGAGTCAGGCCGGCGACCTTTTAGCTCCGAGGCTATCTTCTTACATCGCAGTCTAAAAGCTAAAGCTCGAAGCTAAGGCTAAGCTCCTGAAAAAGCTTCACGTTCCAAACTCCTAAAAAGCTCTCGAAATTTCAGCGCTCTTCCTTAAATACTCCTTAGTTACTACACCTGCTGGCAGGGTGCAGCGCGATCGCGAAGGCGTTACTCTCAAACGTAATTAGTTAACTAGATTGTCAATCAAGACACGAGAAACACCTGCTTACCCAGGCGTTCTAAAAGCGCGTAGTAGCGAAACCACAGAAAACTGAAAATTCTGCTAAATCAACAATTTTACTCCTTATCTAACTTCAAAAATTGTGTCCGAGCGTAACATTTGTATGGCCGAGAAACAAACTTTACAGTAAGAGTAACCGAGATTAAAGAAGGCTTTTTCAAATAACATTAAATTAAATTAGGTTCAATTAGAAAAGTTCATTTTATTATTACATATATATATATATATATACCAGGGGCGTAGCCAGAAAATTTTCATGGTGGGGGGTTACGACTACTGCAACTCACATATATGCATACATGTGTGTGATAAGGGAGTGAAGAATATACATTTTGTATGGCAAAAAATTCCTCATGGGGGGTTATGACCCCCCTAACCCCCCTCCCCCTTGGCTACGCCTCTGATACATACGTATATGTAAGGAATGGGTCTTACGCCATCCCTTGTTGAAATGATCGACACAAATCCATTGGGGTTCTAGGTTGAATAGTTTATTTCAAAGTTCGGAAAGAGGGCAGGAGTCAGGCCGGCGACCTTATAAGTTCCGTGGCTATCTTCTTACATCGCAGTCTAAAAGCTCGAAGCTAATAGTACGGTGCAATTAGACCCAAACCTCAACATCCAAAGTAAAAGTTTCCCTCCAATTCCAAATTGTTCTATGCAGTTCACATATTGTTTGGTAAAAAGTTACACTATTTTGAGCGTCGGGTTTGGGGAGGAGGGGGGGAGAAGTTGGTAAATTAGTAGTTTTTATCTGTTTTTTTTTATATTTCAAAAACTATGCGCTTTAGCGCAAAAGTGCCATTTACAAAAATAATCTACATTAAATTCCGAACAAAAATGGTAACATATACAATCTTGCTAAAGTGAACGGTTCCAGACTTACGGAGGTTTAAAAGCACACATTTTTCGTATTTTTTAGATTTTTTGGAAAAAATGACATTATCACTAAGGAAATTATTTTTTTTTATACAGGATTATGTTTTGTAAAACCAAATTGCGATTTTAGTGGCCGGTGCTATGTTAGTGATAAGCCCTTGAAGGGACGACAACCTCACGACCTTCTCAAGAGGCGCTACTTTTTAAGGGAAAGGAGGTTTCCACTGGCCTAGGCCGTACAAACCTGTGGTACGGAGAAACCAACTCTGAATTTTCTCTAGACAATGCCACATTATGAATGAATATCCAACATAAATGATTTTGATAAATTCCAACATAAATGGAGGATAAGCACATAATTCAAATTGAAATATTTTTTCAAGTCTCTCATGACTCCTTACTGTGCACACCATCCGATGTAAGAGAGTGTTAGGGTTCATACATACAGCGTTGATGTTAATTGTCATATACTTGGTTATAGAGGCTAGAGACTTAACAGCTAACTTTCTTTGGAAGTGTATCTCATTGAATGTTTTGTTCTCAATCTCTTTCAAGGCATCGGATGTTGAAATAACCCCAATTAACGAACAAATCGTTTTCTGCGCTCGTGTTGAGAAGTTCCAGCGAGTCTTGTTAGTAAACATGTGCATATTTAGCGTAGTTTAAGTGACCAGAAGCATGGAAAATGGGGAGTATTTGATGGACACAGTGAAGGTGAAGGAGAAAGTCCCCACTCCTCTCAGCTAAAATAAACCTTCGAACAAGCTCAACCATTTCTATGAAGTGAATCCACAGTTTTGGTGTTCATCCTGATTCTTTTCAACGCTGAAGCTGGATTTGCAAAATTTCTACAAAGCTCTTCACCACAGCTGACTGCGTAATCTCTTCAGAAGATGCCTTACCACGCTTAAAAGTTGAATAGACAAACTTAAGCTCATCTCTATCCACACTAATGAGAGCTTCACTAGTTTTCAAAAATACAGTAATGAGTGCCTCTTCGACTGGGAAGAGGGCAAGAATGCCCCTGGAGTAAGCTTTCCCGTTCATCATTTGCTGAAGAATGTTTTTGGCATAGACAGTACAGTACAACTCCTCCAAGCCACTTCCTGCCATGATGAATCCAATCGCTGACGAAAAGGACATCATCAAGTGAAAACCTCCTAGTCGAATGAATAGTGATTTCAATGGGCTGTCATCAGGTGCTGCTGCTATACATTCTTCTGGGCCTTCCAACCAAGTACCACTCAACCAAAACAAATCAAGTGTTCGGCCATGTTCATATGACAGTGGTTTTATTTTCAGGGAAGCCATGTTTGTAGCAACTATTTTGGAATAGCCAGATGTACTTGGGGCTGTGTAAGTTTGCAAATCAAACAGACCTCGTTTTTACACAGCATGAGCAGTAACATTCTTTCGAGGTACATTGTCGTCTACCTCAAGAGCGGTTTTAGGTGTTATGCAGGCAATTCCACCCATGGCATGAAACGTGTTATTGCCATCCAGAGTGTGGACATTGTAGTCTGCATTACTGAATATAAATTGCACGTACCCGTTCTCAATTCTTGTGCTCTCTTGGGAAGTGACCGATCTCTCATAATTTAAAACTTCCTTGCAAGACGTACAAACACCCAAATTGCACAAGGCATTGATCAAGAATTTTGAACCAAATTTTCTGTGCAATGAAATACCCGGTCCATGATAGACAGGGGACAAAAATGATCTTGGACATGCAGTGCTTATTATACTGTGATATGTTGTATTTTTTTCCTTTCAGTAATTTGTTTCTCTCTTTGATTTTTCTCGGGTGTTTGTCTTTTAGAAGTAGGTTGTACGATTTCAGTTATCAAGACACTGACCACTTCAGGCACCAGTTTAGCTCCTCCTTTACAAATTTCTTCAATTGTTGGAAACTCAGAATAGTCGTAGCATTTGGACTTGATCTCACGTCGAATAATAGCTGCTGCAGTTTTGATCACTCTCAGTTCCTCCTGAGCTTCGTTGTCCAAGTTCCGATTTCTATACCAGTTGTCTGATAAAATACTAGTAGTTGCTCCAGAAAAACATATCACACTTATTTTCCCTGGTAAAATTGCAAAATTCAAGCTATTACCATAGCGTTGGATAAGTTTTCTTTTCAAATGTATGCCAGTATATGCCTCAACTTCGGGACTCTTGAAGGAAGATATTCTGCAATTCTTCAAAAGCGTACTGACATTCATCATTTTCCTCCAAATAGTCACACAGCTTTTCAAAAGCGTCTTCTCGTTTAGCATCAGTGCTTGACCCACCTTTGTTTGTTACTGCTCCTTTTTCGGGCCGTGATGATCCTGGCTTTAGAAATATCTGGTAACAATGCCAGTGGTATCTCCCATCAGAACTGACGAGGTCTGTGACCTGAGAGAGCCTCACACTTACTTCATCTCCCTACTTGTCGTGCCTATCATTTGCTTCCGTTCGGATGCTTTTAATCAGTTCAAGTTTCTGTACTAAACTCCCCTTTTCTTGAGCTGGGTTCCTGCATTTAGATACATCTACACACTTGCGACCACAAAGAAAGCATAAGGTTTTAAAATCAAATGATTCACGTGGAATCTTTGCTGGAGGTCTCTTTTCTCGTTGAGGGGGCTTTGGACGTAATATATAAGTTTGTCGACACTTACTATGTACTTGAAACGAGTCATTCTGCCGTAACTTTTCTTTAACATCATCATTACGAATTTCACTGGACTGATTTATTTTGTCCAGTGCCTTTCTAGTCAGAATTAGTTCACCACCCTTGTCCTTACAAGGTTTCAACACACACTCCGCCATAATTCACACACTTTCAAGTGATTATCACCGAATTCGCACAATATCCTAAAGACGAACAATAAAAAAATTGGCTGCCAAACATTACTAGAAGTAACACTCACAAACGCAATCAACGGGTCTCCGAATACGACTGAGCGAAAGAGAATAGATGAGAGATTGTGCGAGGGAGAGGGGCGGGCGGCAGGAGCAGGCTGCAGTGGTCGACCGTTACTCTGGCGGCCGTGCTTGTACTAAACCGATTCTATTTCCCGGTATTTTTTGGCTTCTAAACCTCTGTTGTGCCTCTTAGCTTCTTTTGGACGAAATTATTTAGTTATTTCTGTTTACATAGTAGTAATAATTTCATTTTTCCAAAAAAATCTAAAAAAATACGAAAAATGTCTACTTTCACACCCTCCGTAACTCTGGAACCGTTCACTTTAGCAATATTATGTATATTACCATTTTTGTTCTCGATTTAATATAGATTATTTTTGTAAATGGCACTTTTGCGCTAAAGCGCATAGTTTTCGAAATATTAAAAAAAAAACAGATAAAAACTACTAATTTACCAACTTCTCCCTCCCCCTCCCCCAAACCCGACGCTCAAAATGGTGTAACTTTTTACTAAACAATATGTGGACAGTATAGAACAGTTTGGAGTTGGAGGGAAACTTTTACTTTGGATGTTGGGGTTAGGCCGTTTTTTGAACTAATTGCACCGTACTATAAATCTAAGCTAAGCTTCACGTTCCAAACTCCTAAAAAGCTAAGCTCCTGAAATTTCCGTGCTCTTGCTTAAATACTCCTTAGTTACTACACCTGCTGGCAGGGTGCAGCACGATCGCGAAGGCGTTACTCTCAAATGTAATTAGTTAACTAGACTGTCAATCAAGACATGAGAAACACCAGCTTACCCAGGAGTTCTAAAAGTGCGTAGTGAAACCACAGAAAACTGAAAATACTGCTGAATCAACAATTTTCTCCTTATGGAACTTCAAAAATCCTCTCTGAGCGTAATATTTGTATGGCTGAGAAACAAACTTTACAGTAAGAATAACCGAGATTAAAGAAGCTTTTTCAAATAACATTAAATTAAATTAGCGGTTAAATTAGAAAAGTTTATTTTATTATATATATATATATATATATATATATATATATATATATATATATATATATATAACTAATAAGTAAAACACAAAACATACTACAAATAAGACATACCTCGCATAAAAATATAACAGCTATTAGCAAGAATTAGAAACCACATTTTGAATAGATAATAAAAAATTAAAAAAATAGTAAAAATAAAAATAAAATAAAAGCTAAGCCAAATAAAGTGCAAGAATTATCGTGAAGATAGAATGGAACGGAAATTATAACCACTGTCGCCATCTTCAGGGGCCACAAACAGTGGATTATAATTAAAAGCAAACCAAATAGTAGGGTTTCGGTTGTGTGGCATATCAGAAGAGATATTAACTCCACACATCTGGGCCCTACCCTACTATATAAAATGGAAAAAAAAGGAATAAAAAATATAACAAAAATAGAAATAGCAATTATAATCTACATACCAGAGAGCACATGGTAATCTTAGTGAACACAAGTAATATGTGTTGCCAATGTTAAGAAATGTAAAAAGTGAAAAAAGGTGTTGCCACAAAATAAAAGTGGAAAAATGGAAAAAAGAAAGTATAGGTGTTGCCATATACTAAAACGTAATATTATTATACTTGAATAGTATCCAGGTGTATTAATATAATTAAATATATATAGAATAATAATAAATTAAAATTATTGAATGGCCAATTAAATATAACATATTGTTTTAGAAAATATAATGATTATTATTAGTGACAAAGTATGAATAATAAGTTATTGTATGACAGAAGATTAATCTAATAAATAAAAAAAAAATGTTTAGGACAGAATAATCACAATATAGGAACCCCCCCCCTTTTTTTTAAATTATAAACCCTCCAGATATTTATATGGATGCATATACACATCCAGATTGTTTTTATACATATTACTTTTTTTTAAATATTATTATTAAATATGAGAAAAACTTCCTCCGCCCGACCCAACCATCCAATTACAACCTTAAAACCAAGACCCCACCCAACCTCCAGTAAATTAACAAAGACATTAGACACATCATTATCAAGAATTGTATATAATAGATTTTAGGAACTTAGTAGGAAAGTTTTAATGTCTAGCTGATAGAAATAGAGATTTAAAATTGGAGACTTTAAAATCTTCAGAACATAGAAACTTGATTCTACAGCAGTGATTATAGATGATATTGCGAAATACGGATTTATGTAAGCAGGAGGAAAAATGAGTAAAGCTATTTACTTTAAAGCTAAAATCTTTTCGCTTATCATAGATATTGAAATTAAGGTTATTTCTAGGAGTGATGGAGATACTTAGATCTAGAAAACTAACAGAATTGTTAAGCATATCATCTTTAATTAATTCCAGAGCAGAAGGATATTTTATGGGGAAGATAATGTTATTATTAGTAGTAGTGTTTACAAGTAAGATATCATCTATATATCGTTTAAGTATGATATGTGTATAAGTATATTCTTTTTCATAGTAATATAAGTAAAGATCTGCAAGGTAACTAGATGCTGAACCACCTTGTGGTATACCATGATTTTGTAGATATATTTTATTGTTATGTAGAATATAATTATTATAGATAATAAATTTCAAAGACAACTGAAATAAGTTACATCAACATGGGAAGGAAGCTTAATATTTTTAACACAAGTTTCAAATAATTCATTAATTACATTGTAAAGGTCGTCAAGAGGAATATTGTTAAATAGATCTTTAAAATCATAGGTATATAAAGAGGTAATATTACTAATAGTACATATTGTATTGCGTAGATCATAACTATTTCCTATAGAGATAGAGTAATCATTACGTTTTATATAATACTCATGCATAACAGACAGTATCTTTAATAGAAGTTTACTTGCTACATTGCTATATGTATTACATCCCATTGTAACAGTTCGAAACTTTAAAGGTGATTTATGAAATTTAGGGATTGGTACAATATAAGGACAGTGTAGATTGTTATGTTGTAGGTTGAGAGGTTTATAGAAAGCCAGATTTTTTTTTGTTACAGACTACAGTAGAAAGATTATTAGAGGAATAGATACTGTTATTTACAATTGTAGAGGCTAACAAGCTATGATATGACTGTTTACAAATAAAAGCATACTTATTGGATGATTTATCTACATAAGTAATTATGAAATACTGCTTTATAAAGTCTATTTGAGTATGAAATTGACTATTGACAGGAGATCTGTATTTTACATATTTAGCTTAAAGATTGAAAGTACTTTCACTTACCAGGTAGCGAAGACTTCAAAAGGAGTGTTGTATTTTAAGGCAGTATTATATAAGTAAAAATCTAAATCATATGTGAATTGTGTTACAATGCCACTAAGAGAGTGTTTTGAGGGAATACGATGTTTAGAGCCCTTCTGCATGAGTTTTTTTAACCTAATATCTTTTATGATTGCGAGATCCCCAGTAATGATGTGTCCATAATCCCTATTAATGAAGTTCCTATAATGATTGTCATTGCATATACAGGGTGGTGTATCAGAAGGGCTATATGTTTTAGAAAAGGAGTTATAGTTAAATACTTTCCTACCAAAGGGTAGGGGATATTTAAAGCACTTTTTAATAATGACATTTTTAATGGGAAAGTAAGTGTTATTAGTAGAAAATATTGTATTGAAGTTTAAGTTATTGATTGCAGTATTTGTGAAAGTAATTAATAAGTTAGAATTAGAAGGTGTACCAATGTACCCAACGCACAACTGTAGGATCCTGCGCCACAAAAATTTCGATTATTATTATTATCTACTTTTATTTTTGAACTTCGCAAATTTTCAATTTTGTACTCTATTCCAGACATTTGGGGCACTGGAAGATAAAGATATAGATTTATTTCATATAAAAAAAAAAAAACATGTAAACTAAAATGCTCTATACACAACTTTTCCAACCTACGCCAAAATTAATTTCGAAAAGAAAAACCTTTTTCTTATACTTTTCGACCCAACCTATTAGTCATAGCACTATGTACTTAAACATTGTCTATTTACACTTTATACGGAAACAATTGGACACATGACTAACAAGTTCAAACACAGCGAGATGCCAATCAGCCAAAGTATAATTTTATGTAGTCAATCTGCAGACCATGAAAGTAATGTTTTTCGATTTTAGACAAAAATAAACATCAGGTCTATTTGCATCAAAGGTTATTAAAATAACACAAAAAGAAGATGAAGATTTTTGAATAAATCCAGCTCATTTCCTAGTAAAAGAACCAGGTTGTGAGGGTTGCTATGATGAATAACATTTGTGGGAAAAATAGAAAGAAAGAAAGAAAAATATCTTTCTGGATGTGTTATTATTATGCTTGTATCTATTGAAGCAAACAAGAAGGCGCATTCCTTGACAAAAAGAAAGAAAAAGCAGATAGTCAAAATTAGAAATTCCTTCTCTTTTTGTGATGAGCTAACCTGACTATTAGCATGACTGATTTTCACCCAACACCACAGAGATTCCGATGATCAGTGTTGCAGAACTTAGTAGGAAATCAGGAAACCAAACTTCGTAAGGCATTACAGAACAAGCGCTCCCGCATTCCTCAGATATGTTTTATGCTTGTGAGAGATAAAATACCATAGCTTATTGTTAAGCATAGCTTTATAGAAATTATGCAATTTATAGACGGTTTTATAAAGCATCAAATTGAGAAAATTTAGAATGTATCTTCGCAGTTGTACCGTGCACTTTCTCAAGCTGCCGACCCCTAAGTGCTATTAAATGTCGAGGTAAAATTTCTAAACACGCAGTATTTTGCAATATTTTCCAAAATGGAAGGCGGCTTTGTCCTTCTTTTTTTAAGGATGATTTCGTGCTTAAGATATTTTTCGGAAAGTTGATGAAAATTATATGGCATCCAAAGGAGGAAAGATGGCTCCAGCTCCGAACAATTTGTTTCAGAACTTTGGATTCGTATATTTCACGATTCCACAGCATTCAATTTGCATTTTGAATAATTTATAGACAATCTAAAAAGTCCAAAGGCTCCCTCCGAAAATTCGGCCTGGAGCTGCCCTTGCAAAGGAGAATATTATAGTCAGTCATGAGTTCACGTCGCTCTTACCAGGTCGCCATACTTATTTCCCTCTCCAACCAAAAAATATTAATAATAATAAAAATCAGACCTTCAAAATAAAAGATTATTAGAACGAGAGAATATCTGTTAGTCACGGTCTCATTCTTCACGTGAGCCTACTCTATAAAAAGAAGTTTTGTTTCATCGAACCCCGATTACCTCGCATTGTCTTTTTTAGAAGAAAGAGAGAAAAAAAAAAAAAAACCCTCCTCCATGTATTCTGGAAAAAATTAATCAGAGTGAAGAAACTCGAAAATTCTGAGGAGAGCGTTAAAATAACTTGTTTGTGATGTGGAGCTAAGAAAGTTGTTTCCTCGTTATACCTAGTGAAAGCAGTAAACAAATGTCACGTGGGCCAGATGTTGTTGTTGTTATGATACAGGCGTTATTTACCGAGCGAAATGACACTAAGTCAACATTTCAGGCAGATGCAAATTAGATACGGAACGTGAGATTGATGATAAGTGCGGTGTACCTGCAATTTGAAAGGCGTAATGGTAATAATTTAATACTCAGAGCGTCCTCGAAAAGGGCAAAATGAATACTCTCTAGCAGGCCTCGCGCGTACTTGCATTTTACGCGTAAATCGATATTTTTTGAAAAAATTGACTCTCATTTTTTGAAACTGCGAGTCAAAATTGACTCGCAAAATTTCATCTGGACAGTTATGCTACTCATGTCTGTAATCTAGTTTATATTAATCGTTCATTGTGGAGAAATCAATATGTAGGTGAAAAGTAATAATTACACGAGAAAAAAGGAACGTCTTTATTTTCTCGTTCTTAAATTAAAAAAAAAATCTAGTTTTTTGACTTTGACTCGCAGTTTTCAAAAATTGACTCCCACTTTTATTGACTGCGAGTCAACATGACTCGCAGATTTTGAAGTCTAGTGCGAGCCATGCTCTCTAGTAAGACACTAAATTGACACTCCCTAATTCCTTGATCTTCAGCCTGGATTCGAACACTGGTCCTTTAGCCTTCTGAGGCTCAACCATTAACAAGCATTAACAATTAAGATCATTAACAAGCCTTTAAATAAATTTTAATCGATGACTAATTCAAACATATATACCAAATTGTAGCTCAATCAAATGCGCCGTTTAAACACTTGCGCACTTTCAAGAATTTCTCCCCATAGGCCATAATGTAAAAGAAATCTTTGTCGTAGCCCTGTAGGAAAACTATAACTCCTATGCATCTCAAAATCAATACCGGTCTTACAATGGTGGTTCATAACATATATACCTAATTTGTGCTCAATCGAATGTACCGTTTAAATGCTAGAGCACTTTCAAGAATTTCCTCCCATAGGTCATAATTTAAAAAGAAATCTTTGTCTTTGACCCGTAGAAAACTATAACTCCTATACACATCAAAATCAATACCGATCTTACAATGGTGGTTTATAACATATATACCCAATTTGTGCTCAATCGAATGTACCGTTTAAACGCTAGCGCACTTTCAAGAATTTCCTCCCATATGCCATAATGTAAAAGAAATCTTTGTCGTTGTCCTGTAGAAAAACTATAACTCCTATACACATCAAAATCAATACCGATCTTACAATGGTGGTTTATAACATATATACCCAATTTGTGCTCAATCGAATGTACCGTTTAAACGCTAGTGCACTTTCAAGAATTTCCTCCCATATGCCATAATGTAAAAGAAATCTTTGTCGTAGCCCTGTAGGAAAACTATAACTCCTATGCATCTCAAAATCAATACCGGTCTTACAATGGTGGTTCATAACATATATACCTAATTTGTGCTCAATCGAATGTACCGTTTAAATGCTAGAGCACTTTCAAGAATTTCCTCCCATAGGTCATAATTTAAAAAGAAATCTTTGTCTTTGACCCGTAGAAAACTATAACTCCTATACACATCAAAATCAATACCGATCTTACAATGGTGGTTTATAACATATATACCCAATTTGTGCTCAATCGAATGTACCGTTTAAACGCTAGCGCACTTTCAAGAATTTCCTCCCATATGCCATAATGTAAAAGAAATCTTTGTCGTTGTCCTGTAGAAAAACTATAACTCCTATACACATCAAAATCAATACCGATCTTACAATGGTGGTTTATAACATATATACCCAATTTGTGCTCAATCGAATGTACCGTTTAAACGCTAGTGCACTTTCAAGAATTTCCTCCCATATGCCATAATGTAAAAGAAATCTTTGTCGTAGCCCTGTAGAAAAACTATAAGTACTATAAACACCAAAATCAATACCGGTCTTGCGAAGGGGGTTTGTAACATATATACCCAATTTGAGCTCAATCGAATGCTCCGTTTAGGAGCTATCGTGTTCACACACACATACAAACACACATCTCGTAAAACCAGCATAAATGCATTCAGAAGACCTCAAAACGTGTCAATACACCAAAATCTCGAAGTCGAATTTTTCGTGATTACAATACTTTCCTTACATGGTACATGTTCGGAAAGTAAAGAATAGAAAAATATACATTTTCAGCGATTAAAATATGTTACGATAGTATTTTGTAAGACAGCTTCACGGCCTTAATGGAGTCCTGAAAACTCCCAGAACTATATGCACCCGCCAACTTCCCCCAAAACAGCGGACCAGATTAATCCTTTAAACTTAAACTATTAACATGCTGATAAAGATGTCTACCAAATTATACGGAATCTAGTCTTCATGAAACGATAATCTATGAAATCTATGACTCATACTATAAAAAAAGTTTGACCCTCTTACGTAGCTAGTGCGACCGGTTTAAGGAATTTTCAGGGCCTCTGTAAGGTACTGGGCCTCATTTGTCTGCACGAGGTCAAACTAATATTATTATACCTCAGGTTACATGGAAGAGATAATTGTATTAAGGGGGGGGGGGGAAGATCACCTTGAAGATTCGAAAAACTGCACTTGATACATTCATATAAAAGCCTCTGTATTTTGAGAAATAATAAGTGGAATACAATAATTTTTTATACCTGTATTCTTATACATTTTTATACTTCAGAAAAATTTTCAAAAAATATATATACTTGAATATTAATTATTTAAATAATAATTTAAAAAGTAGACTTTTTAAAATTTATATATATAGTATTACTGATATTAAGTACTCATATATACACATTGCGTGCAGGATTCTGAAAAATGTATTGCTCATACAAACTTGATATTTTATATATTTTTACTTAGTTACCTATTCTTTATACTGAACCTCAATTTAAAAGCATATTTTATATTTTTAACCTAATTAATGCCATTTATAAATTTATGCACATAAAATTTTAATTTTTTTTTAAATATATAATTTTTTAAATAAAAAGCTGGATAAATTGAGGTTCAGCCTGAAGCTATATATCAATATTATAATTATGTAAAATTTCAAGTATCTATTATAAATAGTTTTTAAGTTAGAGTGCGCGCAATATGAAAAAACATGCTTTTGAGAAAAAGAGCTTTAAAGTTATTTTTTTGTTCAGATTTTCGCTCTTGATATCAAATTCTTTTCGCGATAACTTCTGTTCTAATTGAAATTTTTTAAAAATTCTTTTTGCATTAGATTTGTAATGTTTCAGAATACCTATACTGAAATTTTTGAAAAATCGATTTTTTGGACCACACAAGGTGATCTCCCCCCCCTTAAATCCCTTTTTTTTTGGGGGGGGTGGGAACACACACACAATTTTAAAATATCACAGAACATTTTTACACCATCTCACAAGAAAAAAAAAACACCATGTACATTAAACAAATTATATATATCGAAAGCTATGTGAGTATACATAATAATAATATATTTATATATATATCATAACAATAAATGTGAAATATTTCAGTAATCATTTTTTATTTTTCAGTTTGACATAAAACTGTTTTAAATGACTCAAAAGTGCCTAAATCCCTTAACAGGGCTAAGTTAGAAAGGTAATTTTCAAAAATCGCTTTTTCGAAGGTCTGAAGCTAATGACTCTTCTTACTTTTTACATATGTCCCCTTGATAGCAAATAAATAAATAAATAAATAAATAATAAATAAAATCAGCCATATTGAAATTCTTAGCGAACATAAAAATTCATTATTATTTATTTAATGGTATAAGACTTTTTACATGTTAAAAGAATATTTTTGATGCACATTATTTTTCCTCTTAAACACTGTTTCTTAAAAAATTACATTTTTTAAATAACTGCTGCTATTATCAACTAATAATCACACATGTGTGTCAGTATTGTGAGTTCATGCCAAGCAACAATATTTTCAAAAGTACAGCCGACATGTCAAAGTAATAAAACATGATTTACATTTTTTAACACTTTCCAAGAAAGTTGAAAAGTATTTATGATTTCGGCTCGTCTGTCTGCCTGTCCATCCGTATGTGCTCTAACTGCCGTAAATATTTCATCGATTACTACGAAATTTATAAATTTTATTACTATGTACTGTACCCTGTACCCTATTTAAAATGTTGTATTAGCACTGATAGCTCTTTTACACGAGCACTCAAAATAATTCCAATACATACGCTCTGTGGGCAGGAGCAGTCATTCTTTACTGCGTATTTTATATACATTCATAGTTTCAAACAAAATAATATTGATATAAGTCGAAAAGGATTACAAAAGTTCTTAGAACACATCAAGTTTTTTTACAAGAGGGCATTAAAGTTCTTCTACAAGAGTTCTTTTAAATTCACTTTTTTTTTCCAACTATGAAGATCAATTTCTCTTCAAAAAGTATATATGTTTGTGATCGTCGCATGCTCATGTTAACTAATTGTATCCGGTGATTCAAAATAGATGTTGCAGCGATTAACATTAATTAAGTCGTGAATGATCGAAAGATAAATAAAAAAGTTAGTCAAATGAAGAGTAGATTTGAGATATTTTTTACAAGGGGCTGTGACATATTAACCCTTTGAGGCGCAACCCTTTCCCAATGCTGAAAAAAGGGCAGCCGTTGCCATCGCTCGACTTAACCACCAGCAAGATGGCGGACGATCGAAACGTTCATCGCGTGCCACAGATCTAGAGACCCCTTTTTTGACGACAGCTGGCTGTGCGCCCTTTTTTTCAGCATTGGACAATCAAACCTATGTTTGGAAAAAATTAACACTCATCTATCATAGGTATCCTATATCAACATAGATATCTTAATAAATAAGAAAAGTATGCATTTCTTTAAGAAAAAAATTTACAATAATTATAGATACCTCAATAAATGTGTCATGGTTAAAATTTACTCGCTTCTGCCAGTAGTGCACACATAAAAAGAATATCTTAACTTTTTACACTTTAAGTAACATTTTTTTTTATAAGATATTTAGATTTTGTAAATAATAAGTCAATTATTAAAAAATATTTTAATGATGTGTGAAACATGTTTGCAATTTATTGCGCTGGTGTCATTACTTAAAAATATGAAAAACACAATTGATAACTAAATACATATTTAATACCGGATATCCGGCCAGATATCCGTATCCGGCAACCAATGGAGCTTCGGATATCCGATATCCAGCATCCGGCAAAATCACTATCCGTTACATCCCTAGAATCTTTTGCCATACAAAATGTATATTCTTCACTCCCTTATCACACACAATGTATACATAGAAAATGTGAGTTGCAGTAGTCGTAACCCCACGCGATGAAAAATTTCTGGCTACGCCACTGTATATTGGAATGACAATGGTTTCACTTCAAAGGGTTAAAATAAACATAAATTTAAATACACTGAAACTTCTATGAGCGACCAACTCCATGAAGCGACACCCTCTTGCAGCGACCAATTTTTAAAGGCACCGATTTTTTACCCTATCTACTCAACCCTTTGAGGCGCAACCCTTTCCCAATGCTGAAAAAAGGTCAGCCGTTGCCATCGCTCGACTTAACTACCAGCAAGATGGCGGACGATCGAAACGTTCATCGCGTGCCACAGATCTAGAGACCCTTTTATTGACGCAGCTGGCTGTGCGTCAAAAAAGATCGTCCGCCATCTTGCTGGTAGTTATGTCGAGCGATGGCAACGGCTGCCCTTTTTTCAGCATTGGGCAATCTATCCAGCTGTTCTCGCATTCTTCCATTTTTCAGCAGATGTCAGTGCTGTTAAAAATAATCGTGACAATTTTTTTACGGGAAATGTGTTAAAAAGTAAAGGATTCTCGTGGAGCTATGTCACCCGCTACTATTTTTATAGAAATCAAATCTATTCTTCGTGACTGGTCCCCATCAAAACATCAGAGTTTGGTGTTCCCAGAGCGGGAACACTGCGCGTTAAAGGGTTAATGATAAAAGTTCCTCTATAAGAGACCACACAACTCTCTATAAGCGGCCGGTGCCGGATACCTGTCCGAAAACTTTCTCCAGTTGCTAGATGTAAAAAAGTTTTTTAGATGTTTGTTAGATGCAAAAAATAAAGGAGCGAGTACTTTCGGAGAGAGAAAAAAATTATGCGAAAGATTGTGAAATTTCTAAATATTTTATTTAAATTTAAATGTTATGTTTGTATAATTATTTATGCATTAGTATGCAATTTCATAAATAACAAAAGAAATAATGTTTTTTATCACCAAATGTTTACATTTCTTTGAACGACCACCTCTCTTAGCGACCGATTTTTCGCGGAACGGAGGGTCGTCGCTCCCGAGAAGTTTTACTGGATTCGCACATTGAGTTTGGGTTAAGCAGTTCTCTCAAAATATTAATTTTCTGAAATTAGAGAGTAAAATTGTCATTTTTTGGTTTATTACTTATTTATTTATTTGTTGGTATGTATTAATATCATAAAAAGAAGGTTACAGTTGCAGTTATTACTAACCAAACAATTTTTTTAATTGTCTTACTTAGTGTATATATCAGGCTAATTTTCACAAATCTTAGGAAAAACCTATTATCAGTGAGAAGTGATGATTTAATGAACAACTATAAATATTTAACGACACATTAAAATTCTACGATGTCAAACCTGAATGGACCGAAGTATTTAGAACAGGTCATATCACCATCTAGATTCTCAAATATTCTATTTATGTCAAAGAGGACAATTTAACTAAGCATTATAAATAATTAATGGTATATTATATTCCAGTTAACCCTTTGAGACGCAACCCTTTCCCAATGCTGATAAAACGGCAGCTGTGCGGCACAACCAGCTGTCGTCAAAAAGGGTCTCTAGATCTGTGGCACGCGATGAACGTTTCGATCGTCCGCCATCTTGCTGGTAGTTAAGTCGAACGATGGCAACGGCTGCCCTTTTTTCAGCATTGGGAAAGGGTTGCGCCTCAAAGGGTTAAGCATATTAAATTCCAGTTAAGGAAAAGCCGTATACATTTGAGTCGGTAATATAAATTATGTATAAAAACTTACGATATTAATCACATGAATATTGAAGTCCATTTCGTTTCTCGGCAAAAAGAAAGTTATTATTTGAGGACATTCTTTTTGCATTATTATCAGCTACAATGATTAGACACAGTTATGAGACAATTGCGGTCACAACTCACCCAAAATAAGAGTACTTTGGACTGGTTTCATGGTAACTATGTCGTAGCCGAATCTGAATCCCCCATAATTTATGGGACATTTCCAATTTTCGCAACTCTCATTACATGGATGATATCACCTATTTGCACCACAGACGGTGCAACTATTGTTTTTATTCAATGCGTTTTGCTGCTTCTAGCCTTAAGCTTAGCTTTGCATTTCAGCATAAGAATAATATGACCGAAAATTTGGCGGTATTGGGGGGGAGGGGGAGAAGCACATAGCATATTTATGAGCAACAATAACTACGTTTCTTCCGGTTTTGAAAGAAAATTTTAAAATAAATGATTCCAGACGTCAAGCTTATGCATTTCAGGGCAGAGATTAAAATCCCCCAAAACTAAAACAATGACCAATAGAGACCGACGCGTCTCTTATACCACTGTCATTTTGAAACTCCTGCTATTGGTTCTTTGATTCAGCACGAAGTGACTTTCACTGCGTCTAAGAAGCTGACCAGAAGTCCAAAGCTTCCAGAAGCAACGCTCAGGCCCATCTCACATCATTGGCGAGAAACGTTTCTCGAAGGAGGTAGCACACAGCTTGTTTGAATATCTGAATCTTCCTGGCTGTTATGTCAAAAAATAATCATACATGTACCTAAATTTTGGCAATAAATTATTTTTCTTTCCTTAACCATTTTTTTAAAACTTGTTGGATAGGGGGGAGACCTTGAATTAGATCAATGAATTTCAGAGAATTTATTTCCAAACTGTTCAGCAGTGTGCAAATATAACTGCGCAGATATTAGTTTGATATCAGTGTCTGCGCACATGTAACTTCGCACTCATTTTTCTAAAGCGATTTTCAGAGAATATCTCTCCATTTTGAAATATTCAGCAATTTTAAACTAAAACTCTAAAACCACTGGTGTGGAAATTTAAAGCTCAGAATAAAGCCATTTAGAAGTTTATGTAGCGCTTTTTAATTTATAAAGAAAAGAAAAGAAAACTTCAGTAAAAAAAAAAAACCTACTAATTGCTGCAGGAACTAGATTCTTACTAAAACCTTACTTGCGGATTTAAAAAACAAGAAAGACTCAGATGATCATTAGCTTGAATATGCTTTTCAAAAACCAGAGATTTCTTTTCTAGTTTTTTTTCCGCTTTGCTAAATTCATTTAAACCTTAGCAAAACATTGTAAGAGAGTTGCAGTTAGTGCTTTAAGCTACAGTTCCACAGATCTCATGAATACATTTTTTTTTAAAAGGTTTTTGATTTTTTTTTTAAATAACTACTTGGAGTAATTTTTATTTTAAAATAATTTATACATTTGTTTTGAATTTGAAAAAAAAAAGAAGTAAAATAAATTCGTAAATGAAATTTCATAGGTCTTTTTTTCTCAAGAAAATAAACGCAATGAATAAATCTGAAATATTTTACACGCAGAAAAAAAAAAATTGATACCTTTGTCAGTTTCAAGTTGAAGATTTCTTTACTTACTTTCTTTCTTTTTATACATTCTCTTTTTTCTTCCTTTTTCACATTCACCAAAATGATTACACTTCACGGAGATCCCAAAAGGTTTTTGAACCATGAGAGAAAAAAAAATATATATAAATCCTTCAACTCTAACTCGTTAGTTGAAAAGTTTCTTGGAGCGGCATTTAGAATTCTTTTCTGGTTTTCTAGAATACACCTGTGAAAAAAGAGTGGTATTCGTATTTCACAAATAATTGCGGGCTATTATTTCTAAAGTATACAAATGTTCCTGTTTCTTCAGAGAATTTTTCATTCTGAATTTGTTCTGGAATAAATGTAAGATATTCTTTCGCTTAGCCACTTCATCGAATTCCTTTATATCCGGATAACGAATGAGTAATAAGGTACCGGGTTGGTAGAGATATCCCGGTGAGTTGGTGTCTGGAAGCAACATACAACTTGTTCATTTATCTGTCCTCATATTAAGACGGGTAAAGAAAGATCTTTGCAACAATCGGAGCAGAGCCATTGCTAAGAGTTATTTTTAGGGGGGGGGGGAGATGTCGATAAACTGCCGAGTCAAATATCGGTTTTTACAAACTTATTTACTTTTTTATCAACTATAATACCAACTTTTTACTTTTGCCAACTGGATTTGCGTAAATTTGCCAAGTGTACCGGATATAGAAAGTAAATTATAGTTTTCGTTACCTTTTTTTTTTTTTACAAGTTTGCCTACTAGGTATCTAATTTTACCAAGTTTAACAGAATTTTGCGAGTGTTAGGGGGGGAGCCTCCCCCCCCCTTATCCCCTTTAGCAAGGTCCTTGTATCGGAGTGAGCAGATTAACCCTTTCGAAGCGCCAGCATTTTCCCATCAATATAGGAGAACTATAGGACAGACTGCCCAGCGCTAAAAGTGCAGCAGTTTCCATAGATCCATTTTAACTACCAACAACATGGCAGTAAATCGTATAGCCCATCTGGAGGCCACGGAGCTCCAGATGGGCTATGTTGTTGGTAGTTAAATGGATTGATGGCAAAGTCTACACTTTGTCAACGCTGGAACCATTTAACCTTTTTTTTTTTTTTTGTTGGGGCAACTAGCAGGGAAAGTGCTTCACGGCGCAACCATCGCGAGCCAAAGGGTTAACTATGCATCGACTACAAAGAACTTTTTAAATACTGCTCATACTACTGCGTAATGAACTTGCTAACCTATTGTCATTAATATTCGTAAACGCACGATGGCAAAGATTTCATCTCCGCCGGAACTCCAGCCCAGCAGAGCCCATCTTAACCCTTTGAGGCGCAACCCTTTCCCAATGCTGAAAAAAGGGCAGCCGTTGCCATCGCTCGACTTAACTACCAGCAAGATGGCGGATGATCGAAACGTTCATCGCGTGCCACAGATCTAGAGACCCTTTTTTGACGCAGCTGGCTGTGCCGCACAGCCAGCTGTCGTCAGAAAAAGGGTCTCTAGATCTGTGGCACGCGATCAACGTTTCGATTGTCCGCCATCTTGCTGGTAGTTAAGTCGAGCGATGGCAACGGCTGACCTTTTTTCAGCATTGGGCAATCTATCCAGCTGTTCTCTCATCCTTCCATTTTTCAGCAGATGTCAGTACTGTTAAAAAGAATCGTGACCATTTTTTTACGGGAAATCACGTGCTAAAAAGTAAAGGATTCTCTCGTGGAGCTATGTCACCCGCAACTATTTTTATAGAAATCAAATCTATTCTTCGTGACTGGCAACAGTCAAAACGTCAGAGTTTGGTGTTCCCAGAGCGGGAACACAGCGCGTTAAAGGGTTAACGCTTGCTGAAGGATGGGTAACGGTGTGGCATTGAGGCAGGGCCTTTGCTAAGGGTGGGGGGCTCCCCCCTTAACACTCGCAAAATTCTATTTAACTTGGCAAAATTAGATACCTAGTAGGCAAAATTAGGGAAAAAATTTTAACGAAAACGATAATTTACTTTCTGTTTCTGGTACACTTGGCAAAATTACGCAAATCCAGTTGGCAAAAATAAAAAGTTAGTAATATAGTTGATAAAAAAAAATAAGTAAGTTGGTAAAAACCGATATTTGACTTGGCAATTTATCGACATCTCCCCCCCTTAAAAAATTCTTAACAATGGCTCTACATTCAGACCTATACCGGAAATCAACAATGGTCACAAAAAGAATAATTGTGCCTACCGTCTTGTCTTTGCAATGACGTGAGCGATTGTATTGACTGTAATTCGGAAAAATTACTTGGTTTTGGTACATAAATGCAAATGAACTAATTATGAGAGGACCTTCAAAACGTTCCGGGTGTCTCTTAGTAATCTGTATTAAATGATAAATCTGTATCAGTGACGAAACTTTTAAAAAAGATTCTTAAAAAATCGAAAATTTTGCAAAATATGCCACCCTGAAAAATTTTACTCTGCAATTCCCTGTTTAAAATATTTTTATGTAAATTTCATAAAAAGCACAGTTTTTGGTATTTTGGTGTGTAGTGCAGCTTATAAAGAATCATGCTGAATTTTCTTGAATCCCTGGCACAATTATTTCAATTCAAAGTGGTGGAAAACGTTTTATAACCGGAGCGCTCGACATAACTTACCTTTGTTTGCTATTTCTCCAAGTGAATTAGCCGATGCTTAGACCAACACCAGTTTCCGCTGCAGGGGTTGTAAACTTTCTAATAACAAAGCTTGTGGAAACGCATCATGTTTAGATATAATGATACACATTTCGCAAGGAAGTAATTCGTGCCGTAGTCTGCCATTACACGCGGATTTAAACCGAATTATGCATGTTTCGTTAGCTGTAAACCTTTGTTATTGTTTATTAAAGTCATTCGATGAATTTGCTGCCAAACGAGAAAAATACATTTCCTCAAAGAAAGGGGGGGGGGGGATAATTTTCTAGGGCTGTTCATCTGACTTCTTCTTGTGTGACGGATGATGTAAAAGACTGACACGTGATAGCTGTGTGTCTGCGTAGTGTTTTCAGTGGTTCGAATTTCGGGGCTAATAAGTAATTGACGAACGCGATGTTTATTGATGATGAAGCTGGTCCCATAGCGTGAACCATGACGTAATAAAATGCGTAATAGTTTCGTAGATTCCAATTTTTATGAGCTTTATGATTTATTGCGTTTGGGAATAAATAAACGTGTTTATTTGTTCGCATACTGAATATTTGAAGCATTGCAACATACCGAATAAATTCGAATAGGCATGAAGTATAAAGGTGCGCGTGAAAAAAAAAAAAAAAAAAAAAAGAAAGAAAGAAAATGAGCAGGTCCTATTCAGTATACAGGATGTCTCAAAATGTCGTTCTAAACGTAACATGCTAGTCTGTCATACCATAACAAACAAGATTTACGCAGGAACTTGTGTCCGGAAACGCAAACGGCAACCGCTAGAGAGCGATGTTCTTAGGCTTATGGAGGAGTTATCATTTCAGCCTAGGTCGTTGCCAGAGATGGATGAATCGTTTTAGTAACTCAGAATTGGCCGATGTGCTTTACGCGTATGATACTGCGGATGAGAAGTTACATTAATAAAAAAGTCATTTAGTAAAAGCGATAGTTGCATGTGACTGTTTTGACATCATTTCTCCCTCCTCTCAGCGCATGCGAACTTTGCGCTCAAGCTTCATCCTTACATCCGCGGCACCATTCACGTAATGTGTATTGGCCAATTCTGAGTTAGTAAACCGATTCATCCATCTCCGGCAACGTCCTGAAATAATCACGCTTCCATACGCATGCGAACACTGCCCACTAGCGGTCGCTGTTTGCATTTCCCAACACAAATTCCTACGAAATTTTTGTTTATCATGGTATGACAGACGAGCATGTTAAGTTTAGCAACGACCTTTTGAGACACCCTGCATATCTATGTATTGTAAAGGCTTACAATTTTGCAAAATGCACCAAACAAATAATACGTATGTTTTTTTCGGTACAAACGTTCCGTGTTCATAACAATTCTCCAGTCAACTAACAGTGCCATCAATTAACTCTGTTGCTACAATCTATGGCCCTCTAAAGTATTCTACGACTTGATCTCTGAGAAAAGCACTCGCTACAGGGAGTCGGAAAAGCTAGACAGGGACAAAGAGTGACAATAGCCAAGACAGTCAGTGCTATTGGTAGTTATCTTTATTTATCCAAGGATGTCCTGTTTTATCATTAATGCACCATTCCGTGTCAATTTCACTGAAATGTAAAATCTTTTAAAGTATACATACTTTGCCAGAGGCTAGAGAATTAATCTATCATCCACATTTAGTACTTGCTTATTGCTATTCTTACTAAATGAAGTTTCTGTGCATTCAATTGTCATACACCTACTACGAAAATTCATTTCTGTAGTAAAATAAATCAATTACGCTCCTATTTCAACTGAAAGGATATTTTTCTAATTCCAGCTGGATTTCTGTTTTGTTCAGTGATAATTCTTATGATTCCCTCATCCTCTATGCTACAAGCTAGATGCCAGACGAGTTCTCTGGGTGTGACTATTTTTAACTTTCTCTCCCAGCATTTCGCTGCAATATTCCAATAGATAAGTTTTCATGCCGTTACTATCCACAGATTATCCATCCGCAACTACCAAATAGTTCATGTACGTGCCAATCAGCCACGAGGAAGAACAGGACAATTCAGAGCTTCTACACATTTGAAACGGAATCAAAATCTAAAACGACTGTTCCTCCACCTCTTATTAAATATATATTTTTCTTACCAGCAGATAAAGAAAATACATAATTGAAGGGTGTATAAAATCCAGACCACTATAGTTTGTAATCGTATCTAACTCTTGCACTGAAATTCTGCCAGTAAAGATCTCCAAGAGAAGCTTAGAACATAAATAGTTTTCTCAATGCCCACTGCAATCGCAATATGCATGTCTTGCAGTGCTACGCCATCATACCAACCGTTTGCGTCAGTGACAGTTTGTTTCACAGACTTCTACTTGATACGGAACTTTTACCAACGACATAACGAAAGTATCAATGGTCGCAGTGGATACTGTCTCTCTAAGGAGGATAATCATATGTAAAATTTTCCACCGGCAGCCGTTGTATAGAAGTTTGATCAAATTTTGCAGGTTCTCCAGGTAGTTTTAAAAACATAAAACTTCTGCTTTATTACTGACAAAAACTTTGGTTTGAAATCTATGTCCGTTATCTTCCATCGTAAATCTTAGTTTTCACAGCAAGTGCCAAGTCTCGAAATAAGTCGTGGTAACCAGGCCAAATGCTGTGAGCTTAGAGCAAACAGTCACAACGATCAAGTTCTGTTTCATATGTAAATTCGTACTTATAAAACAGCATTCTGTTTAAAAGTACCTCTTTAGGCGTGTTATTTTACAAAGTTTCAATTATTTCATTTCAACCTCTTCGATTTGTCTGAAGCCGGTGTTTTTACTTTTTTCAGGAATTGAAAAAGGATGGAGGAGGCGGGAATTTGCATGTCGGCAAAAAGTGGGCTGAACAGATAAATCAGTATTGCTATAATTTCGCAAAATAAAAAAAATAAAATTCTAATCTACAAGTAATATTTGTTCGCTCTTTATTTTTTATTTATATATGTATTTAATTATTTATATTTATATTTATTTATTTTTATTTTATTTTTTTGTTAAGCATACGAATAACATAACATCGGTCAACACGATTTTTAGGTCTGACTTTTACATGTTAAATTTTAGTTTCTCCTACGCCAAAACTAAGGGAAATAACTTTTTTTTAATGAAAGTTTGCTTTTGTAGAAATTAAAGCAATTTTTCAATTTTTTGGCAAGAATCACGGATTTATATATTTTTTTGGTACTTTTCCGTTATCTCGACGCCACCCAAATTTGGCGACTTTTTTTGTCGCCAAGTAGCTCCGATGTTTTTCGGCAACTTTTTTTGTCGCCAAGTAGCTACGATGTTTTTAGGCGATTTTTCGTGTCCGCAATTACCTACCGGATATTTATTTCGCCTTAAACATTTTCAATGCCTACAAAACAAACATTTTAACAGAAAATACAAAGTTAAAAATGTAAACATACAAAATAGACTCACCATTGCATACGACAAATTTCAATGAATGCTAAATCATAATATGAACAATACATAAAACGTATTACTCTTCTAAAACTAAAACGATAATTTTCAAACCAATGAATATTTTAAATATCGACACAATACGACAACGAAATTACCTACGGGATTCTCTTTTTAACAAGTTAATTGACACACCGAGCATGTGCAAGGCGGTTTGACTGCTATACTAATTGCATTCACCAATTTCTATATCCTGAAGATTCTACACAAATCGAAATATCTGCAATTCTACACAAATCGAAATATTTCAAAACATACTCACATTTTCAGCTTCTTCTTGCAAATTCCAAACGTTTCAATTTGAAACTCAAACTATGAAGACACACAATTTCAAAATATACATGGCGGCATTCACACTTTACAAAACAATTCCTTTAACAACTCTGACAAAAAATTATTTTATCATCTACATTCGTCGCCACATTTCCTATTAATTCATATTTATACAAATATATATGTAAAAGCAACACTCACCTAAACTGAAATATATATGGCTACACACGTTTATACATCAATACAACAACAGGATCGCGGAAGGATACAAAACAGGCACAATCGGCGTTTTTCTGCATGCAAACACATGCTCTCGGCCTACGCAAGATTAATAAATCAAATAGGTTGACGAATACAAAATAGAAAAATACGTTATCCTTTACTATTCAAACACAAGCTAAAATACTACGGACACAGAAGCAACGTTAGTAAAAAAAAACAAGCTCGCCGCACGATTCAGGATACACGTTTGCGTATGAATAAACAACACACTCGTAGATTAGTACAATCAGCACGTCGCATTATTTGTTTTGCTTTCCTTTTGAAACAGTAGCGCTTGTAAGAATCCGGGTTACCAAAAAAAAAAAAAATGAAGATCGCCGCGCAAACGAGGATGGGTTACCAGAAAATATATTCGCCAAGCATCGCCCTCTACTGCCGGGAAAAATCGCCAAATTTGACTGGTGTCGAGATAACGGAAAAGAACCTTTTTTTTATAATTCCTCTCTAAATTATGATCAGAAAAGATTTTGCAGGATATAAATGTCTTTTATTCAAGATTTGTGATAAACAATAACATATAAATGTAAAATAATAAGAAATTAATGTCTAAAAGTGAATATTTTCGTATTATTTCTTTTATGTTCGTATGAGCAAATAATAATACAAATAAATAATAATATTACAAATAATACTACAAATAATATTACAAGCAATACTACAGAATTATAAATAATAATACAATTTACTTTCCGGTTTATCAAAGTGCTGCCATCTTTCGTTTATGAAATAAATTAAAATATACTTACTGACGTAAATCAGACAAAAGCAAACTTTAAGAACTAAAAGTGAAAATTCAAGTGTATTTCAATGTCTAGAATCAGAATTTAAGTATGAAAACAGAACCCCCCCCCCCAATTTTGTTGTTGTTGTTGTTGTTGTTGGCCGGTGATTAATGAAAACATAAATATATTTTTATTTAAAAGTGTACATTTTGTATTATCTATTTATTTTGCTCATTTTCAGTGCCATCCATAAAACAGTTACTATTGGCATTTTATTGCTATCTTTACAAATGCGCAACCATAATAATAAATTAATCGAATTATTTCTAGCAATGTCGGCAGGGAAAAGATAAGATACCTAAAACTGAAATGTAAGATCCTAAAATCTCATCACGAAACTAAAAAATCACAGTGTTTTATACTCTTTCAAACAAGAAGGGGGAAAAATACTTTACAAATTTTTTGATAAATGCGTGACGATTTTGCAATTTTGAGATAATCCATTAGTATTTGTAAATTTGGGATTTGAAGATTCTGTGATAAAAGCATAAGAATTTTACATTTCCTTTTTTAAATTAATACATGCAGGGCCGCAACTAGAGTTGGGGAAACGAGCATGAATCCGGAGCGCCGTGATGAGGCACGCGTCAAAATTAAGGTTTGCTCCGGGTGACTCTAGTTGCGGATCTACATACAAAGTACACAGTGATTAAAGCATCCCGAAGTTACTCGAGGTTTTTAAATTATAATCCCATAACTATAATACTTTCATTACTGAACAATAAATCTATCGTATCATATAATACTGTAAAAATTGAAAAACCATAACTCTATTCCCGCAACGCTGAAATCTGTTTAACTCGATAACAATCCAAACTTAAAAGACTGTAATTGCAGTGTTCTTAAAACGTTTGTAATACATCGAATACGCGTTGCGTAGACGTTTAACGTGTGCGATACTACCATTTCAGTTTTTATGGCTATGATCAAGAGAATTATGCAAAAATCTGTCATTTTCTGTCATTTAATCGCATGCGAAGTGGAAAAGTAATAGGTAAAAGCCTTACGTTTTATCCTGGGATAATGACACATTGCAGGGAGAAGAAAAAAAATCGATACGATTACCGCGATAAATCCACCTGCTTTGGGCATCGATAATTTTAGGGTCGTTTTCTCTCAAGTTTAGAAAGGATTGCTGAAAATACTCAGGCATTTTTCATATGACTCTTTGGTGAGCATGTGTCCGGTAATTCTGTTAACCCTTTGAGGCGCAACCCTTTCCCAATGCTGAAAAAAGGAGAGCCGTTGCCATCGCTCAACTTAACTACCAGCAAGATGGCAGACGATCGTAACGTTCATCGCGTGCCACAGATCTAGAGACTCTTTTTTGACGGCAGCTGGCTGTGCCCGCGCACAGCCAGCGAATCGAACATCGAACATCCCGCGAACCGAAAAACAGTGCGGGATTGCATTCCCTAACTGTCTGTTTGTGTTGTTATTGCTACGCTTCATATGGGTGATCTGCCTAGGATGGGGGTGCCTTAGTCGGAGGACTTCCTAATATTTTCTAACGCGTATATCACGATACATCTATTGAAACCGACCAAAACTCCTGATCGCTAAGATCGACAGCCCGAATCCAGGACCTTCACACATCAGCCGTCTACCATTTTGAGTATCTTATCCACTCGGCTATGCTGGGGCCAACCTTGTCTGTCATTTTGATATAGAGACCTTTATTTTACCTCGTAAAATGTATTTACAATGGAAGTCACCCTTCCTGAAATGACTACGGTGCGGCCAGCACTGTAGCTTTGGCAGTGCTCAGGAACATCAGCAGTAGTCGACGTCCTGTCTTTGTTAATTTGCTTTGCTCATTGAGATGGCGTGCCGGCAGGAATTATTCTGGAGTTTTGGATGTAGGTAGGTCTCTTTGTGGTGTTTGGTGTATAAATCTGCTGCAACAGTGGAAATGTTTCAACCAATACACAAGCTGTAACAACTGGTGCAAAAAAAATTGAAAATTCATTATAACACACGTGTGACTGAACAGCGTTGTTGATTCCTCCCTTACTCCCTGTCACAAACTGTCACTTGTGGTGGAATCCCCCCCCCCCCTTCGTGCGTTACATAATTTATGGAAGACCTTTTAAAACCAAATAAGACTTTAAAGTATTTGTTTGCCCATTCCAAGACCGTATCCGTAAAGCAATGATGGACATAGAAAGGGAATCTCTGCCGTCATGTCTTTGCGGGGAACCGTGGGCGCCCATAGGAATTTTTCTGGGGGGGGGGGGCAAACTTCAAAACATTTTTCTAGAGGGGGGCAAATTTCAAATTTTTAAGATATTTAATTTTGTTTTTGCCATTCGTTTGCATCATGAGATATTAACCTAAAACTCTAGGGGGGGCAAGTGTTTGCTCCCTCTTATGGGCGCCCATGTGGAGAACGGAATGAAGAAGTTCATTACCTGCTACCTATACATGCGCAAATAATTTTGTTGTGCGATTAAGGCCAATTATCTGCACGAGGGATCTATAGGCCTATGGGTGGGGTGCCCTGCGTGGGGGTCTTTTTAAGGGGTCCTAATCCGTATTTTCGCTAAGTTTCGGAGAAAACCACAGAAAACTCCGAACGGTTAGGTCGACGGACGCGCGACGGGACCCGAACCCTGGACCTTCACACTTCGCCCTCTACTGTTTCCAGTGACATAACCACCATGCGCAAATAAGATGGTATTGGAAAGCGTTTAGAGATCAATGCGTTCTGAATGGTTATTTATCTTTCTTTTCTTAATGTTCCAGGCTCGTTCCACAGTTTTTTACTAGTGTTTACCCGTGACGGCCGCAGCGTGGAGAACTTGCAATGAGTGGGCTTTGAATTCTAGAGAAAACTGAGATTGTTAGGATACTTAAGTTGAAATTATGACAGATGGTGAAGGTTTAGCGATCCTAACTACAACGCTTATCACTGCTATAACTAGACTAGCTAGGGATGCTAAATACTCTCTAAAAGAATTAAGTTTTCTACGGTACGACTTGGAAATGGCGATTTTTAGCAGAAACCAAGACCTCCCTCCCCCCTTAAAAATAACCTGTAATAGCGCTGACTGAGTTTTTGACATCTTTGAAGCCCTACGATGGCCGAGTGAATAGGGTAGATGGCTGAAGCGTAAAAGTTCAGGGCTCTGGCCTGCTTATCGAACTGTCGATCGAACAGTCTGGAGTTGTGGGCGGTTTTCTCCAGATGTAACCTGAATATGCGTTAAAACCCCTTATAAAGTCCTCTGCCCAAGGCACCTCACCCTAGGCAGATACCTCTTTTGTAGGTTTGCCCTAAAACACAATGCATATAACTGACATCTTTTAACCCTTTGAGGCGCAACCCTTTCCCAATGCTGAAAAAAGGGCAGCCGTTGCCATCGCTCGACTTAACTACCAGCAAGATGGCGGAGGATCGAAACGTTCATCGCGTGCCACAGATCTAGAGACCCTTTTTTGACTACAGCTGGCTGTGCCTGCCCTTTTTTCAGCATGGGGCAATCTATGCAGCTGTTCTCGCATTCTTCCATTTTTCAGCAGATGTCAGTGCTGTTAAAAATAATTGTGACAATTTTTTTACGGGTAAGGACGTGCTAAAAAGTAAAGGATTCTCGTGGAGCTATGTCACCCGCAACTTTTTTTATAGAAATCAAATCTATTCTTTGTGACTGTCAACAGTCAAAACGTCAGAGTTTGGTGTTCCCAGACATAGGCGTAGAGTTATATGGGCCCGTGGGGCTCGAGCCCCCCCAATAAATTGTGAATAGGGGCTGAGCCCATCCAATAATTTATCGCTAAATACAGAAAGCTTATTTATACTAATATAAAAAAAAGTATTCACGCCATTTACAAATGTTTTAAAAAAACCTTTACTTGTACTTTTAAAAATTTTCTTCTTTTGATTTCAATGATGATTTAGTATTCATTGTGACGCCCTGTAACACAAAATGTTACTATAAGCTGCCCTCGCCAGGCTCTGGTTCATTAAAATCAGATTATGCAATGTAAAGTATGAAATGAAGAAAAGTTCAGATGTGTCTAAAATGGACTATCTCATCGAAAATGTTTTTTTTCCCCCTTTGGATTTTTTACTTTCTTTTATTTTTAACTTATAACATGGTAGGAAGATACTAACATGGGTGCTTACCTTACATTGGTGTAGAATTCTATGGACCCATAGAGATCGAGCGCCTCCAATAAGTGACACTTATATATAGTAAGTCATAGCTGCCAACTACTACGGAATATAACTGCTTTTTGTAAACAGTATATTTAATTATTTTTTTCAAAATAGTAACCAGCTTGCGCGCGCATCACAAAATTTTTTCTATATTTTAAGCCGAAAAATCATGTAGAAAAAGGGGTTAATTATATTCCGTAGTAGTTGGCACCTATGAGTAAGTTATATGTACGTGAATTAGCGGCGTAGCCAGAGAAATTTTTCATGGGGAGGGGGGGGGGGTTACGACTTTTAACTCATATGTATATACGCCATTGACGTGAATATATGTGGTTGTGAGGCCCGGCCCCCCCAATAATTTTGAAAACTTTACGCTTATGTTCCCAGAGCGGGAACACTTCGCGTTAAAGGGTTAAGTAAGACTCAAAAGACTATCCAAATTTCAACTGCATTCTTTTGTAAACAAAACTGTTTAGAAACAGCACCTCCCCCTGACATGCAACAACAGAAGAAGAAACGGAATGATTTTATCCACTGTAAAAAAATTTTCCTAGAAATTGGCGGAAGTAGAGAAATGTTTAGATTATGATTCACTCCCTTTATTTTTTTTTTTTTTTCTTCTCTCAAAATCAAAACACTATATCGTGCATAAAATTCTAATCCTCTGCAGACTGGGATAGTTATTTTTCCTGGTTCGTTTGTGAGGACAACTGTGTCTAGAGGAAAAAGGAAGAGTTAAGGGGAGTTGAGTCACACCACCTACGTCAGACAGAGCGGGAAATTCTACGGCAATTAGAGCGCGGAGCCCGCTAGACGTCGCTTCCTCTGCTGGCTACTACAAAATATGAATTGCCGACGGTCCGAACCGCAGTTACTTACTAACTAGGTAGTCGATCAAGTCGAAACCTCTCTTGTGAAATTTCTCTTTTGGATTTAAACCACTTCTGTAAACATGTCTCTGGATGAAGTACGTATACATATCTTCAACTACACTCTAGTCATATGTCATAAAAGTTTGCTTTAAAAGACATTATTTTAAACTTTAAAAAAAAATTAAACTAAAGCTGACCTTTTCATATTCAATTCTTAACAGTTTAAAAAAAAATCAATATTTTTTTTTATAACGCTTAAAAAAATGTTGTTGTTTAGATAATTTTATCTATACTAAATTTTTGATAAATGACTGATAAATAATATTGTACCAATATTACCTACTGAAACTATATAAAAGTAGATTTCTGGCAAAGAACCCATTTTAAAATTTTGCGGAAGAGCAAAAGCTTGGTTTTTTCGCATTGGCAAAAAAAAAAGTTGATTTTATAAAAATGAGGTTTTGTGATTAAAAAGTATTATGAATTATTTTTTTTAAATTATTACATGCATGTTTAAATTGGATTATTTTATCTCACGTTCTATTTTATTTTTAAATATAAAAATTAGTAAATATATTTTAAAATAATAAATATATTAAATATATTTTAAAATAATAAATATATTAAATATATTTTAAAATAATATTTTAATATAATTAAAAATTATTAAATTAATCGTACAAAGAGCTTCTAAAATTTACATTTGAATTGTTTTCATTTATGTATGAATGTTAACTACATTATTACTATTCGTTGAAGCTGTTAATTCTGAATTTTAATGAATTTCCATGTAGTTGTTAATTCATGTAATATGAAATACATTGTTAAAATTCTAACTTTTAGAAATACCGTATCAGTTATTAAAATATTAAAGTGTACTGTCTTTTATTAAAAATATCCCTTCGCATTTTAGTTATTTGGTTAGTCTGATGTAGTCTTAACTTCATGAAGTCTTAGTTTAGTAGTTAAGTCTTGTGGGAAAAATAACACACATGGGAAAGTTGTTTTAGACTTAGTTAAGGCTCTGTTTACATTCGTTTTATATTTTCATGTTTGTCATAAAACTGCATAAAAAAAAATTGCACTGGTAAAGCTTGGGGGGGGGGGGCTTTAATTATAGCCGGGTAATGATTTTCACCTTAAATAACAACGGCGGTTTCAGTTATAACAAAACGTAAGAGACTTTTTAATTGTACAAACTGTTAACAAAAATTTTACAGCTATACTTTTATTGTCCTAATTTTTTAGAGAAAAATTTTAATTGTTTAAGTGTTTATTTAGACGTAGTGATAGTCACGCATGGATATGGTCTTTCTTAAAAATGGCCTATGTTGGGTTTGAAAGGTGGACTATCTTGGTGTTTAAAAATCATCTAAATGGCAGGGAATTAATTTTTCGTTGATTCTCTTCAAAGATATATTGTTTTCCATCCATTGAATAATTGAAAAGTGCTAATTCCAGAAAATTTAAGAAGAAACTATTATGTATGGAAACTTTTTTTTTTTTGGGGGGGGGGGCTTCACAACTTGCCAGTTGAGGGGGGAATCTTAAAACAGACTTTGTAATCTGAAAAAAATTCAGGACTTTTTGCAAAAAGTGCGGAGAGCTCGTATATTATTATTCTATCGCATCTTTTTTATTCATAACGTAAAGTTCTCTTAAAGAATAAAATGCATTAGGATAGAAAGCATTGTATCTTCAAATATTCTTTTTCAAAATTTATAAATAAATTAAAAAGTTTTAACATGTCACTTTTTTAATTATGTACATCATGAACTTAATTTGTTGCTGCCTTAAAAAAAAAAAAAAAAAAAAAAAAAAGAAGTTTTTGGTTATCGGTTTGTTTTTTTGTAATGTTCTGTTAAATGAATGATGCTTAAATTGCAAGTTCTTATGTGATTATACAGTCAGAAAAGTTAAGAATAATACTTATTATATGTGTACAAAAGAAGGGAAAAAAATGTGGAACAACATCTATGAATGGCAGTGGCGGCTCCTCCATTTGAGCACACGAGCACATGAACCCCCAGAAGAAAAACTAAAGAATAAACACACTAACAAATTAAATTAAAAAAATATATATTAAGTACACTTCTAGATTTTTGTGAATTTAAAGCATGAGTTTTACTCTTCCCCACCCCCCACTATTATTAAACGCGTTTATTATAGCTAACGCACTGTACCGTAGGTAGGTTACTACAGCATAGTCTTTCGTCGCTCGCTAGTGCGATCGACCCGAGAGGCCCTTTCAACCGGTCTCTGAGGAAAGACGCCGAGAGAGTGAGAGAGAGTTGCGGGGGAAGCGATGCGCTTTCGTTCACACAATTTTATTGTGCTCACAGCAGATTTTTTTTTTTTGCCGTTATCTCCTCTGGATTCTCTCTTGGCTTGTTGTGTTCGGTTAGTTAATCCATTTTTTTCATATTCTTATTATTTTCTTAATTTTTATGATTTTTCACTACAGTATTTTTTACGAACTAGTGTAAATAATTAAGGTGGGAGTCCAATAAGTGTTTCGGAGCTACGAAAAAATCAAGACAATATTTTTGCTAAAACTTATCTTAGCGACGAAATTTAAGATCAAAGATGACTTGTTTTCTTTCAGTTGCGTGCATTGTTTTCCTTTAACTGCTGGAAATGCAAATATATTTTAACTTGTAAGGTGCGTCGCATCTGCATATTTAATTTTCGAAATTAATTTTGTGAACCTCCATTTAAATAACCCACAAGCCGCAACTGATGAATGGTATTCGCGGTTTTGTTGGTAGGAACTGTTGCAAGTCGGAAACAGGAAAAAAAAAAAAAATTATCAATACTACAAAACACTTCACACAAACCAGTACACACCCTAATACAATGGCCTATGTCCGGTTTTATCATTAAACGAATCTAAAACTGCCGATGAAAGAGCCAGCACCGGTGGTGGATCACTGCCTCAACTGGTCAGATGAGGTATCCTAAAATGTTTCAAGAGAAGGGCGATGAGGACGAAGCAAATGGATCTCTCCTTGTATTTTTCCTGTTCATTTTTTTTTTTTTCAAATCTGAACCCATGTTTAACCGACTCGTTCTCATCATTGAAAAGACGCATCGCAGAAGGCTCTCCTTTTCTGATCACTATTGCTTTCTAACATGAGTATTTGAATGCTCCACTGGAACCCAGCGTTGCGCATTCATTCAAACATCCATGCTGAGGAAAAAAAAAAAAAACACTAATCACAGAAGGGAAGTCTACTCTGCTACTTCTTTTTTTCAATAGTGAGAGTGAACAGGTTAAGCATGGAGTCAATGGTGGCCTAAATTCCCTCACTACAGGACAGATTTTTTTAGGTTTAAGTGTGCTCACACGCCTTGGAACCCCATCGCTGGCCCGGCACTTGCCAATATTCGCTTGGTGCCGCTAAAGATTTATTCTTTGCCGACAAAAACAACATTTGCCAACCCCTTAACCCTTTCAGGCGCAACCCTTTCCCAATGCTGAAATAATGGCAGCCGTTGCCATCGCGTTCATCGCGTGCCACAGATCTAGCCTTCGTCAAAAAAGCGTCTCTTAGATCTGTGGCACGCGATGAACGTTTCGATCGTCCGCTTAACTACCAGCCATCTTGCTGGTAGTTAAGTCGAGCGATGGCAACGGCTGCCCTTTTTTCAGCATTGGGCAATCTATCCAGCTGTACTCACATTCTTCCATTTTCCAGCAGATGCCAGTGCTGTTAAAAATAATCGTGACCGTTTTTTTTGACGGGAAATGACGTGCTAAAAAGTAAAGGATTCTCGTGGAGCTATGTCACCCGCAACTACTTTTATGGAAATCAAGTCTATTCTTCGTGACTGGCAACAGTCAGAACGTCAGAGCGTTAAAGGGTTAAGTTGACATCATTAGTTTCATTATTTGAGATCTTCAAATTCGAAAACTTTCTATCGATCTGATACCATATGATAGAAAAGAGTACTATTTTCCCCATAATTGTAACTTTCCGCATGCAAAAGCTATTTTGATTCTTCTTTTCTACAGGAATCAAGAACTCAGTAATCAAAAATCTAAAAGAATTCATAGCATTAGTAACAAAAATGTATTAACTTAATAAATAATGCATAAATCCGCGTACAAATAGTTGAAATTCCTCAGGTTAATAAGTGCAATATATATGCAGAGTGCGCTCGGCAAATACCAAAATGACAGGTTAGCTCATTTCCTTATAACATGCGATAGAAACCTGTTTAATCTACAATTAAAGTGAACAAAGGATTTTGTTACGTGATTTTCAAGTTCAGTAACCTAAAAGAATTCCGAAACGGAACGTAATAAACGTCTGCTTAAAAAAAAAAAAGCTTACAATCAACATTCTTTTCTCTGTTTTTTTTTTCTTAGGATGTGATTTCATTTGAAACGATTTGTTATGATAGTATCATCGATGTAATAGAAGCTTTACCTGCGTACATTTTCCTTTTATTTGCAATATATATATCTGACTTTTCTTTTATTGTAATTCTATATACTTTATTTTAAGCAGGGTGTCCACCGGCGACTTAACCCTTTAACGCGACTTAACCCTTTATTCCCGTAAAAAAATATCATGATTCTTTTTAACATCACTGACATCTGCTGAAAATTGGAAGAATGCGAGAACAGCTGGATAGATTGCTCAATGCTGAAAAAAGGCACCCGTTGTCATCACTCGACTTAACTACCAGCAAGATCGCGGACAGCCAGCTGTCGTCAAAAAAGGGTCTCTAGATCTGTGGCACGCGACGAACATTTCGATCGTCCGCCATATTGCTGGTAGTTAAGTCGAGTGATGGCATCGGGTGCCCTTTTTTCAGCATTGGGAAAGGGTTGCTCCTCAAAGGGTTAACCATTCCTCCGTTTTTCCATTCCTTTGGTTGCGTCTCAAAGAGTTAAGCTGGGTGTCCACCGGCAACTTAACGGTGTAGCTCTAAAAAACCATGTGATTTTGGTGCATAAATACAAATAAACTAATTATGCCATGCACTTCAAAATTTTTAGGATGCCTCGTTATAAGCTGTGCTATACACAGCAATAAGCGATAATCTCGTATCAGTTGCGAAACTTTCAGAAAAAATTCTTAAAAATCGAAAATTTAGTAGAATGTGTCACTTTTCGAAAACTTTAGCTGTGCAATTCCATGTTAAGGAATTTTTTCTGAAAGTTTTTATAAAAGGCACTGTTGTTTCATTTATTACGCTGGGTAATACAGCTTACAAAGAATTACCCTGAATTTTTCGAGTCCTTGGGACGATTAGTTTATTATAATTTGTGTACTTAGACCTTTATTAATGATGAGGTGACTTGGGATGCTTTTTTGGTTAAAAGAAAAAAAAATGTCCTTTTCATACTATTTTTAAATATTTGACTAATTTGGCGATCGGAAAAAGATAAATTGTGTTCTTTGTTCTTTACTTTTTTTTCTAAGCTTAATCCAAGTAACTCCTAGAACCATACCTAGGACTGTCTTTTTGAATATCACAGCTATCTTAGAGTAGCAAACAGTCATTTGGTCCTCTAGGAACGATTAAATAGGAACGATTCTAGGATTCGATTCAATAAAAGTATTATGTACGTGAGGAGAACTAGAAAATATAAGCAAGATACTTTTTTTTTTGTATAAATTATTTGACTATTTAAGAAAGCGAGAACATGAAAGTTTAAGGAACAAGTAAAAAGAAAAATTAATTTCATTACTTCATCATGTCTTTTTTTTTTTTTTTTTAAATAATGATCTATATCTGATAAAATGTTCCGTCATACTTATTTCCTCTCGCTTGCAGGCTTTCCGAGAGAAGGGGACTGGAACCTGATTCAGGCTTTAAGGGGGCCCGGAATTGGATTGAAATTTTATCATGTATAAGGTTTTTTTATATGTGGCCTACGGTAAATTTAAAGTGTATTAACTCTACACTGTTTAAAAAAAAATATTGACGAAAAGACTAAATTATTCAAAAGGGGGAGAGGGGCTGAGAACGGAGAGCCGAACACAAACCTTCCTCGGGGTTCGAAAGTCCTTTCGTCTGGTCTACTCTGTTGAAACTGTTCTAGATCTGCCACTGATGTAAATATAGGGAAACCTCCGTAAATTGGACACCTGCGGTTCCCTCAAAAAGTGTCCAACTTTCAGAGGTAGATTTCTTATACTATGGTCACGCTCCGTTCCCCAGAAAATTTTCTAACTTAGGGTTATGTCCAAGTTATGGGATACCCAACTTGCAAGGCTCCATTGTATTGTTAACATTAATAGACTTTACGAACCTACAAAACTCGCAATCTCCCGCTTACGATTCTGTGCTTTTATTTCCGGCAGATATCTAGACACTGGAGTCAATATTGGTGAAGATTTTTGCTTGTTATTCTGAAAAGACGTTTTTTTAAGCGCGTCCAAGCCAGTCGTTTATTAGTTACTTTTTTGCCTAGTTTTAAATTTGAGCTATGAGGTTAGCAATTTAGTTTAACATTGTAGAAGATGTACATATTTTAAAGTTCATCAAAGATTCCGCCACAGGTTGTAAAAAAGGAACATTCCAAGAGTATGAGGAATGAAGAAGAAGTCAAAAATTAACATTTTTGTCGAAAGTGAAACAAAAGAAAAAAGATCCGTGATCGTCTATTCAGAAGTTCGACTCTGATAAAATTCCATGAGGTGTATGGTTTTGTTGTGATGTCGTTCTGTGCGACGATTAGTTGTATTCCTCCTTGTTTTCAGTTGGAGTTAGAGCGCCAAGATATATGATTTTGATGTTAAGGATGGAGAAAGTAAATTGTAAAGGTGTTCTTCCTGACTCATGCCCATTTCTTGATGCAGAGAAAACCAGGCGATCACTTGAGCCTGAGTAGCACCTTAACTGCTTTGTTTTGTAAACATCGAAAATAGCAAAATCTTCATGAGACAAAAATGCAATAAAGAGAGAAAATTTCGTAGATTTTATCTTTTTTTTTAGCTTGATAGTGATAGAAGGACGAAGACCTTGTATATTGTGATCACTCCAAGAAGTACAGATGATTTTAGACGAAATTAAGTTACAGAAACTTGAACTCGCGTCACATCTTTGTAACTCATAATAATCGTTTGAGTCTTTTTTGAACTTTTTGAGCAATTCAAGAATTATCTTGAATTTTGGGACACGTGTGTAAATTCGGCCGGCAAAAGACAATGTTCTCAGCCTGCCTGATAATCTCCTGTGAATAAGAACTGCATCAGAATTAGGTATTTTGGATAACGAATACATTAAGGGTGGATAATAATTGCGTGGGCTGAAACAAAAGAATATGCATTAGAATTCAATAGAAATGGTTAAGTTGTCAGAAAATTATGCACAAATCTAGTTTATTGTTGGATTTGGAGGAAAGTTTAGCGCTACCGTAGAAAAAAATTACGCGGAAATGATTGAATATAGTATTGCATTATCTGTGAGAGAGGTAATCTTGCTTCAGTCTGTGAGAGGAAAAAAAAAATTACAGGAGTTACTTCTGAGGAAACAAAGGTGGATTAAGTTTAGCTTTTATTTCTTTAAAACTAATTTTTAGCGATCGAATAAAGGAAAACGAACTAGGTCACAAATTGGACGTAACAAAAGAAGAAAAAAGATGTAACAAAGGTTGTGTTTGACTGCCACCGAAGGAAAGATTGTCCTTTGTTAGAAATAGACTTCGTTTTTTTCCGCGTATCGAAAAACAAGAAAGAAGTCTTTACGAATTCGTGCAGACATGTGAGGAAAAAAAAAAAAGAAAAATTCAGAGGCATTCCACAAATCAAGAATTTTAAAGGAACTCTGCTGGCGTGAGGCTGATTTCTTTTGTGTATGCAAGTGACTACTGAGTGAGTGCACTGTACTGTATCAAAAATTTGGGTCTGAAGATCCAGGATATACCTCGAGAGCTTAGAAAAGGTCAAGATTTAGTACTTGCTCTTTCTTACGAATAATAGCCTGTTTCAACAATACTATTTCTGTGTTAAAAAATGTCGTTACGTGTACTTTCTCCAAAAGGCAAAGAAAACAATGCATCTTTGGTAGATGTTCCATTGTAAACATCATTTCCTTTTATTACATAGAAGCGAATGCATTACGATCTGAAATTGCTTCTTTGTATCCATCAGAAGCCTACATGCACGTAATCTCATTATGAATGCACGAACTGGAGGATCCCCCCCTGCAATAGAACTAACTTAGGAAAATGGCGCAGCAAGTACATCAGATTCCAAGGACAGTGGGCAGAACTGTTTTCTTGAGCTAAAAACTACCTACTTTAAAACGGAATGCCCAAGGGGAAGGGGTTAGAGTAGGTCTATTGACCTCACACGCTACGAGTTCCCGCCACTCCGTTTCCTGTCGTATCCACTCTAGCGAAATGTTTTTATGTCGAGTACGTTTGCATGTGTGTAAAAAAAAAAAGCAAAATTACAGTCTTGAAGCAGTTGTATTTTCTTTTGGATTCTTAGAACACACGCGATTACGGTGTCACGCAAGAAGAGTCCTAGGAGATGAACTAGCTAGCTGGCTTAGAAAGGATGGTTAGGTGCTTTTGCTGCTGGCTTCCTCAGCGAAACTGGTGGTTAAAACTTTAATGCGCGGTGTCCTCGTCATGAGGACACAACTCTGACATTTTGATTCACGAAGAATAAATTTGATCAATAAAATAATTAAGGAGGACATCAGGAACGTATCCAGAAAAACATTTCGGAGGGGGCCCAAACGGTTAAAAGCAGAATTTTTCACAAAAGACTTTTATTAACTTTTATTAATCATTTTAGTAACAAAAATCAAAATTTCGTGGGGGTCCGGATCCCCTGAATTCCCCCCCCTTAAAAACGTTCTTGGAGGACATACTTCCGCCAGAATCCTTTTCTATTTAGTTCATAATTTCCCGTAAAAATTGTCAATTATGTAAAATGGATGCCAGAATTATTTTTATGAGTACCAGCATCTGTGAGAACTGAAGAACCTGATGAAAATATGCATCGATATAGGAGGAAAGCTAGACTGCCCAGGGACGAAAAAGTGCAGCCGTTGTCATCACTCGATTTAACTACCAGCAACATGGCGGACGATCGAATCGCCCATATCGTGCTAGAGCTAAAAAACGTTTTTGCCACAGCCGGCTGTGCCAAAAATATTAAATCGAGCGATGGGAACGGCTGCACTCTTTCGCCATTGGGAAATGGTTTCGCTTCAAAGGGTTAACCCAAAGAAAATGTACGATAAAGCAAAATGTTACTCTAAAGCAGGCGCGTAGCCAGGAAAATTTTTCGGGGGGGGGGGGTATGAACTTATATGTGTATAAATAGACGGAATTTCATCACTAATCCAAAAATTTCTCGGGGGACGCCCCTGCTCTAAAGCAATGTAAATTTTTGGGGGAGGAGCTAATTAAAAAAAAAAATATGTCTCATTTCACCTGTACAAATGTACAATGAAGTAAAATGTTATCCTTAAGCAATATCTTTTGAAGGATCTGAAGACCCCAGACCTTACAACCGTGTGCATTCGGAAAAAGTGCATGTTAAATCTGAGGCTTTGAAAGTCCTGTCGGTAATCGTAACAGCTTCTGAGAGGCTCTGCTCATAATCAGAAGTTCCTGTTCCTTTTGATAAGTATCTAAACTGTAGAAGAAATATTCAAGATGAAAGGTAGGAACTCTAAATAGTGCACGCTTAAAAATATCGAGTTAAATTAGCTCCGACCGATTTAAATTATGCTCCTTTTTGTAGCTTCTTGTCTCTGTATGCCAGCATGGATCTTCTATAAATGGTCCATCATTTACGCAATCTTAACATTGAGTATGACAAGACCATGGTAGCCCAGCGGTTAACCCTTTGGGCAGCTGCCCTTTCACACAGCTGGCTGTGCCGGCACAGCCAGCTGCGTCAAAGATGGATCTCTAGATCTGTGGCACGTGATGGACGTTTCGATCGTCCGCCATCTTGCTGGTAGTTCAGTCGAGCGATGGCAACGGCTGCCCTTTTTTCAGCATTGGGCAATCTATTCAACTGTTCTCGCATTCTTCCATTTTTCAGCAGATGTCAGTGCTGTTAAAAATAATCGTGACCTTTTTTTTTTTTTCACGGGAAATGACGTGCTAAAAAGTAAAGGATTCTCGTGCAGCAATGTCACCCGCAACTATTTTTATAGAAATCGAATCTATTCTTCGTGACTGGCAACAGTCAAAACGTCAGAGTTTGGTGTTCCCAGAGCGGGAACACTGCGCGTTAAAGGGTTAAAGCTCCGGACCTGTAACCGAAAGGTTGTACGTTCGATTTCCGTATCCGATCACCGTACACATACGTGCACGCTCAAAAACGGTGATTCCGAATGTCCTGCCAGCAATCGTACTCTGCCTCCAATGGTTGTCGGTACTAAGAAGTCCTCCCATGTTCTGATGATAATCTAAACTGTGGCGGAAAACTTACCTCAAGATTAAAAAGGTCGTGGATCGCGTCCCTGGCTCCTGCATGTATGTATGAAAGCTAAGAAGCAACGGTGAGCACAGATGGGAGAATCTTGGCCGTCACGTCTATGCGATGATCCTTGCGATCTTGTTCGCAATTCGTTATAGTATGAGCGCAAATAAGACAGTATTAGAAAAGTGAAAGTGTGGTGTAATCGATACGTTTGGCACATGATTTATCTTTCTTTTTTGTTCTTGAATGTTCTTCCGAAGCTGTATACTTACTGTTAAATTCTCTTTCCCACAGAAGTTCAATGCTGCCGCCAGCTCTGTCAAGAACATGAAGAGCCGTCCTAGTGACTCGGAGCTTTTGGAGTTGTACGCCCTTTACAAACAAGCTACGGCAGGAGACTGCAGTACCGGTACGTTATAGATTCTATGTCTGTAGACAAGTATAAAACGAGGGTCATCAGAATAGCGGAATATTTTATTAGACAGGAACAGATGATTCCTTTACTCTCCATTCAATTTTAATCTTGAACTCAGTTTTAACCTGCTCATTCTCGTCATTGAAAAGACGCTGCGGAGAAGACATCTTCTGCGATCACTGTTGCTCACCAATGCTGTCCGTGTTAGAGTTATTTAAATTTCAGTTTGCTAAAAAAAAAAATTCTCTCTCTTTCTTTTTTTTAACTAATCGCTGGCACTAGCCTTTTATAGGCACTGGCCACTACAAAGCCTCAAGTACTGGTCACTATATTATGGAGGCACCTAATCGGTGGACTGACGTTGCCTCCTATGAAGGGACGCACGAAATGACGCCCAAGCCCATGCAGGGAAGTGAACCCGTGGTCTGGTATAATGGTTCTCCAGCCCGGCAGTTCTCAACCTTTTAACATTGTGCCCCTCAGTAAAAGATGAATTACGATGGTGCCCCCGACGATGGACATTTAGTAGCCGGTTCTACAAAATAATGCTATCGGTAAAGTTTGAATAAACTATTTTAAGCGAAAAGAGATATATTTTGGAGTAAAAATAAGCAATAAATAGGATGATTTTTTAAAATATGCATTATCACTTGCTCGTTGCCTGTTTTTCTCGCGCTACCCTTGCAAATTAGAGATGAGACTGAGACGGGCTCAGCCCGGACCCGAACCGGGCTCGGGCTCTGTAATTTACAAGCGTTCGGGCTCGGGCGGGCTCAGGCTCGTGAAAAATTTCTTCTTTATTGAACATACTCCTTGAACAAATTTTAAAAAGTGATTCATGAGGAAAATAAAAGTACTGAAAAAAAAAAATAGTGGCACAGGCGCCTAGAAGGTGCGTGAAGCTCTTTGGCTATTTCAGAACGGCGGCTTATATTACTTAGTCAGTCATGAGATCCGACATTATTTGATAAACATGGATATAAAGAATTAGAAAGTGCATCGAGAGTTTGCAACTACATTTTCTTTAATTTGCATAAACGGCAAAATTTATTGTATTCTATCAATGAAGTAATTGAATTATTTTTTATCTTTAGCTGAAATGTCGGGCTCGGGCTCGGGATCCAGCTTAAATAATATTGCTCGGGCTCGGGCGGGCTCGGATTAAAAGTCCTCGGGCTCGGGCTTCAAAAAATGAGCCCGAACTCATCTCTATTGCAAATGCTCTGCTTCCTCGAATGGGGGGGCGCGCCCCACAGGTTGCGAACCACTGCTCTAGCCACTAATCCGGGAGGGGGGGAGGTTGGAAGGTAAGGATTAAATTTTGAAATACCATGCTTAAGTTGCTTTGTTCATTTTTCCGAAGATTAAAATAAAATGTAATTCTAAACGAATAACCTTCGTCGCCAAGTTAGTCTTCCGGGTATAAAGAAAACAGCGTTTCAGATTTTGCCTCCTTTGAATACATAAGAATGCTTTAAGAAAGCATTCCCACAATTCATAAATAAATAACTTGCTTTATTATAGTGCAATATCAAAGTTATATTTATTTTCTGTTTTCAGCTGAACCAAGTGCTGTTGACCTGAAGGGCAAGGCCAAATGGAATGCTTGGAATGGAAAGAAAGGTAAAAATAACGTGTTTTGTTTATTAACTTAGTTATCATAGCGTAAATCTTCTGTGTACACCCTGAGTCCATAAACTCGTCAACTCGTCCTAATAGTTTTCGTGCAAAAACTATAACAGGCGCTATTAGTGGTCCCTAGTTTCTTTTGTAAGAAGGCATCACAGCTTATTCAATTTCGTTGCCATGTGTTTGCTTAACAGAACGTCCTCGGAAGAGCTGTATACAAACTACCGAAAACAACTGAAACTGGCTCCTGTTTTGGGTGATTTAACTTTTCAACTAGCCGCACTCAGTTGACTCTGAGAACGATGATCAACTGGTTCAGGTTTCAAAACTGCGAGTATAAGAAAGCCTAACATAGTAGTTATATAAAACTACTACACGAGTGTTAATGGTTGAGCGTTTACGAATACGTCCTTAGCTATGTTGTATCGGGACAGACGTGCAACAATAGCATACACGTAAGTAAAACATCCGATTTCAAGAAGTATAACGAGGTATGAGAGATGGGTTATTCTTTGTATATTCATTTTTAATCTTGATCCCAGGTTTAACTTGTTCGTTCTCAGCATTGAAAAGACATAACCGAGAAGGTGAGAATTGGTTCCCAGCTTGTTTCTTTGAATGTTCTGCTGAAGCCAGCCAGCATTGCGTTTGGGCAATCACTAGCCCATTCGAAGATCCATGCTGGAAAGCAATAGTGATAATTGATGGAGAGACTTCATTGCGTCTTTTCAATGACCAGAACGAACATGTTAAACTTCGGTGCGGGTAAAATCTGAACTCGACAGATTTCTAAGTTCAAAACAAGACGTCAGATCTCTAGGTTCATCACGGGTGCAGTGAATAAAATTAAATTTGGCAACACGGTAGACGGTCACCTACCGTGTTGACAAAATAAATTTATATAATTTTGGATAAATCGCAAAATATATTTAGCTGTGTTGTTGCACCAGCGAATGAAGTAAAATTTAGCAATATAATAAGTAATTACTTAAAGTATAAACTGAATTAATCAATTATTTTGTACTGTTAGTCCTTGTTTTCCACTTTTTTCTAAACTGTATTTACTTCTCTGAAATAAGTGAAACAGCGTTTTCATTCACTAAAAATTTACTGGAATAAAAAGGATTTTTATTTTCAAGGAATTCACCCAACTTCGTTATGCAGCAAAATTACGGAGGCTTACCCAACAACACGCTTTTATCTCTTCGCACATATATGTCTGAAATTTGAAATCATTAAGTTCTTGTCTTATAGACCGACTACTGTTTCGTCAGCAGGCATTCGTCAAGTCGAGAAACAGACTTCAGTTGTGTCCCGAATGTTACCATAGAGATAGACGCTACGTGCGTGTAGACTCCTATGTGAATTCAGAATAGAATAGTTTGTTAAAGGCGGAATATGTATTCTGAAAAGTGTACGAGAGATGGTTTTCCGAAAAGATATTGACTAGTAACGAGGAAATCGATGCTTAAACTAAATAGAAAAGTGCAGATCGTTAAATGATATTGTAAAGGGATAGTGTTTTGTAATATTCCGATTTGGTAGTCGATCCGATGTCAGCACAGTATCGAAAGTTTTTATTAGACAATTCTGTCTTAACAGTAAACCGAAACATTAAATATTAAACAAAAACATTAAATCTTACAAAAAGTTGCAAAATTAGTCCCCGATAGTTTTCCAGGGGTTCTTCTTTTTTTTTTAAATTTTACAAGTTTTTTAATAAGGTTGAAGTAGGAATCTTTATTTTAAAAAACTTAATTTATTGGGTATTCATGACGACAGCTGGCTGTCAAAAAAGGGTCTCTAGATCTGTGGCACGCTATGAACGTTTCGATCGTCCGCCATCTTGCTGCTGGTAGTTAAGTTGAGCGATGGCAACGGCTGCCCTTTTTTCAGCATTGGGAAAGGGTTGCGCCTCTAAGGGTTAAAAAAAATAAAGCGCTTATCAATTTTTTTGCTGAACACGTTTTTTTTTCTGTCGCGAAATTATTTTGCAATGCATAAAGTGTTTAACTGACCATTTAATTTTAAATTTCTATGTCCATATTCAATGTATGCCATTCTTTTATCTTTCTCATTACACAGGCATGGCTCAAGACGCTGCCAAGGATGCCTACGTCACCTACGCTAACACTCTCATCACTAAGTATTAAGTCGTGCTCATTTCCTGCCTTTAGGACGGAGATTAAGTCTACGAAAAAGAAGAAAAAACAAGCACATCCAATTCAGAAAACTGGGTTTTTATTTTTTAAAAGAAGAATAGCAAAGACATCCCATATGCCTTTTTTTCCTGGAAAACAGTTCAGCTGTTTCTCTTTTCCGTCCATATTTTCTGAGTTTCTCTTCGGACTTAATTATTTTAACTAATAATAATTTGTCCGCTGAAGTCTTATCTCCGTTCTTCTCATCCTGTATAGACTCGTTTTTCTCGCATTTTGCCTCCACACGATTTTTTTTTTATTACTACTCTGTTCCTATGGCCTTGTACAAAATTTCATATTTCTGAAATAAAATAAAAAAGTATTTAAAAATTAATACTTTGTGTGATTTATTTTATTATTACGTGTACCGGAAGGCAGTGTCTTTTTTTTTTCTTGATGTTCATTAAATTCTAGCAAATAAATTTTTAACAAGTTTTTACAAGTTGCGCTTTAAAAAATGGATTGATGTTTGTGACCTTTCGCAGTAAAAGTTTTACAGATAACTGTTTTCCCTTCTTCTTTAAATTAAGATACTTGGAAAAGGGGAAGTATGGAAGCCCACTCTCCAGGGAGGAAGAATTTTAAAATATCCTGAAAATTATTTTAGACTCGCTTGCGATACATCTCTTTGTTTTTTCGAAATAAGAATAGATATGTGAAAATCAACTAATTAATGTATGTGGTGATTTTATTGAATGAGACATCCTTACAGAAGCCGAATAAAATTTTAAATTTCGATTTAATCTCCTGAAAGTTTTACTTAATAGCATAAAATTATGTAACTCTTTTTTACGCAAATTTGTAATTTAATGTATCTGTCCAATCAATATTTAAGCGATAAAAGCCTAGATCAGTGTTTTTGGGACAACATCCTGTATATATGTTTGACGAAAATTGAGTTAAATCAAACAATTGTTTATTAAAAATTGAAAAAAAGAAACACCAAACAAATAATATATATATAATTAAGAAAAAAGAAGACCAAATTTTGGGTTCAGTCAAGCATTTAAATTAGTTCACTAAAACAGACCTCTTAAATTCAACAAATTTGCTCGATTAACAAAATTACCATACTGAATAGTTTAAAATTTTCATAAGCAAATTTTAAAATATTTAATTTTGTTCTTAAAATTTGTATTATGCTATAATTTATTTCTACGATAAAGCTTAAATTAAATTAGTGTCATTCAAGGTTGAATTTAATTTAAATTATCACTCTGAAAGTCAAACTGGTAAACGCATATAGAGTAATTAATAGTAAAAATAAATATTTTTCAAAAATAAAATTTATCATGATCTGTACATGTAACTTGGGGTTATTCATAAAATTTTTTATTATTTTATACCAGACACAGATTTTTATTCAGTAGCAACTAATTCACAAGAAAAAAATTAAAATTTATGATTTATTGCATTTATTTTTAAAAGACTTTAACTGAATAACACAAACATAAGGGTGGATCAAATGAAAACGGAACAGTAGCCACAAAATTAAACGGTAATATTTATTTTCAAATGTAATCATCAAAATTACAGAAGCACTTGTCCCATTGTTGTACCAAGCGACGAATACCTCGTTCTTGACCCTTTAACGCGCTAACAACAGCTGGCTGTGCCGGCACAGCCAGCTGCGTCAAAAAAGGGGGTTCTAGATCTGTGACACGCGATGAACGTTTCGATCGTCCGCCATCTTGCTGGTAGTTAAGTCGAGCGATGGCAACGGCTGCCCTTTCAACAGCTTTGGGAAAGGGTTGCGCCTCAAAGGGTTAAAGAGCTTAGCTGAAATTGAAACCAGTTTCAAACATCGTCCATGACTTCACTGTCCAAGTGAAAACGTCGACCCTTCCACGTCTTTTTTAGAGGACCAAAGATGTGAAAATCACATGGTGAAAGGTCAGAGCTGTACGGTAGGTATTCCAACACACTCCACCAAAACTGCTCCAGCAGGCTGAGTGTGCGAGTGACCGTATGCGGCCACGCCTTGCCGTGAAGCAAAACCACACAAGAAGACAAAAGGCCACAAAGTATGACTTTGATTGCAGCATATGCAAGGGTAGTGCAATACTCATAATAATCTCAGAGTAAAGCGATTATAGTCAACACTGTCGATTGTTGACGACGGTCGAGAAATTCAAGGAAAAGACATCAATATGATTTTGTCCCTCTCCCTGGACAACACACCTGGCTGACCACCAACTTATATCACGTGGCTGGGCGCGATTAAAAAGGGGGCAAGCCCATTCTTCAATGAGGTTTCTTTTCTTTCACCTCGCACACACGCTCACTGAATTGACCACTTTTCATTTGATCTACCCTTATATAATTTTTTTTAACTAAATATTTTTTAACTGCGCAATGCTATTTATAAAAATAATACATAAATTATTTTTAATTGATAAAAATATTAAAAATGCGTTTTGTGAAGTAATGTTGCAGAAAATTTATTGAAAATCCACTCGTGAACTTTTTAAATATTTTTAGTTTCTTTCTAGGAAACTGAATGTAGACCTTGTTCATTGACAGTAAAAGTATTGCACAAAATAAAATAAGCTTCCGGAAACTTAAAATTTAAGAGGAAGTGTGCAAAGCTGGAATTTAGTGAGAGTTGAAAAGCATTTCAGCCGCTCTGAGAATTAATCTGAAGCAATCCAAACTGATCCTGAACAAATATTCTTTCAAACGCTCGATCTAAGATATGAGGATATAATGAATAATTTATTTTACTAATACGTTAAAAAAGTACTTCCTGCAGGCGTTTTACCATATACGTGTCACAGTTAGGGATCATTAACTAAAATATTAGTTCAACTAAAAAATAATAGTCGATAATTGAAAAAAAAACTAACTGTGCAACTAAAGTAGTTGTTAGTCGAAGTCCAATTCGGCTCAACTACATTAGTTCTAGCTTTCTGTTCAACTATTTTTAATTTAGTTGAGCATAGTTGAATCTTCGACTAACCACTATTAGTTTAGTTGTCATTTACCTGTCAACAAACTAAATTTCTTCTAGTTTTAGTCGTTAGTTGAATGTTAGTTTTTGCCCAACTCTGATACGCGTTTGCTTTCGAGAACATTAGTTTGTGGGAAACAGTGGCTCATCTAGGGTATGACAGGTAAGGAGTACCAGAGATACACTGTGGCGTTTTGGACTCGCCACAAGTGCTAAACAGGAAACACAAACAAAATTGAAGAGACTCGAGACAGGAGTTGAGGTTTTTGTTTAACGTTGATTATTAAAATACACATTTACAAACATTGACTGCATTCTGCAGACTTAAATACAAGCATCAGCTTCCGCTCTGGAATTCGGGAACTCTCGTCCCTCTGAGAGCCGATCTCTGTTCGACCTCCTCAAACAGTCTCCCAAACGACTCTGAGCTCTCTGCCAGCGCCCCATCTAGGGTTTCTACATTCGTGTGGGGTCGGTCGGCAAAATCAAAAGGCCTCGCCTCCGATCTTGTTCCAAGCCCCCTGTGCGTTCGCACTCGTCGTGTGGGGTCGGTCGGCAAAATCAAAGGACCCCCTTTGCTCTTGGAATGTGCACTGGTCAAGTGTGCTTTCCGCATCTCCCCCCAGAAATGTACCAAGGAAACACATCGAGTCCTTGGTACATTTCTGGGGGGAGTAGTAACTTGTCACAACACGTAAAAACGCTTTATGAAAGTTTCATATTTGAATACTATAAGGTAAGTTTAAGCTGCATTTTCTCAAAACGTATTTTTTACAAACTATCCGTACGATAACAAAATTTCTATGATTCATATCTTTACGAAACTGTGTATAGTTATAACTGGTACAAAATGAATTGACATTAAAAGTGAGAGAGACAAACTTTTGAAAATTTTAAAAGAAATATAATAGAAAAAATCAGATTGTTTTCAAATTTCGATTTAAAATACAATTTAATAATACTAAATTTAAAAATAACTTCTTAAAAATTAATTCACTCTATAAAATATATATTTTACTTTTGCAACAAAAATGTTGTTTCTATATATATTTTAAATTTACTTATCTTACGGGTAGTGACAGGCACTATTGAAAAAAAGAATATATATATATGTGTGTGTGTGTGTGTATGTGTGCTACAAATTTAAAAAAAAAAAATTGAAACATCTGTGTTAGGTAATGGAGTTTTGTGTGAAGTTTTATGATATGTTATACTTTATACAAAAAATTTTCATTTTGTTTTGTGACTATTAATTTGATCATAAAATGTTAAACCGCAAGGGTCTAAAATACGTGCAATATTTGCTTCTCAATCTTCCTAAGACCCCTTAAAGTCAATAAGACACTAAACTATTTATTTTGAATCACTATCTTTAGAAACTAAATCTATAAAACCAACATATCAATAGTCATTCTAAAGAAATAACTTTACATAAATGTTTCTATGAATGATTCAAAAATAAAATTATTTAGTTCTTCGTTGATGTCTTTTTCGCAAATCCAACATTCTGTACAGAACCTCTGCAGTAGATATATGCAGTACTCCCCGAAGTCAATTTCGAAGCGTTCTTCAGTTTTGATTGTAACAGAAATAAGCTGTTAGGATGTGTGTCTAGAATTCAATGCTTTTAACACTTTGAGGCGCAACCCTTTCCCAATGCTGAAAAAAGGGCAGCCGTTGCCATCCCTTGACTTAACTATCCGCAAGATGGCGGGCCATCGAAACGTTCATCGCGTGCCACAGATCTAGAGACTCTTTCTTGACGCAGCTGGGTGTGCGCGAGCACAGCCAGCTGTCGTCAAAATAGGGTCTCTAAATCCAAAATAGGGCTGTCGTCAAAATAGGGTCTATTTTCGATCGTCCGGAATCTTGCTGGTAGTTAAGTCGAGCGATGGCAACGGCTGCCCTTTTTTCAGCATTGGTCAATCTTTCCAGCTGTTCTCGCATTCTTCCATTTTTCAGCAGATGTCAGTGCTGTTAAAAAGAATCGTGACCATTTCTTTACGGGAAATGAACGTGCTAAAAAGTAAAGGATTCTCGTGGAGCTATGTCACCCGCAACTATTTTTATAAAAATCAAATCTATTCTTCTTGACTGGCAACAGTCAAAATGTCAGAGTTTGGTGTCCTCACGGCGAGGACACAACGCGTTAAAGGGTTAAGGGTGTTGCTTCTGAAAAGCGATATTTGTCTCGGTGCTTTTGAACAGCTTTATTATAAACAAATCAATGTTGTTAACTACTCAAAAACATTACTGCTTTTTCACTAGCTGTACTATAAAGTCATTTTAAAAGTAGACTTGCATGCAACTTTCAGAAAAAGTTCTTGAAAATTACCTTGAAAAGTGATCCGACGTTTTAGGTGTGTTTAGGGAAATTGTACAAAATTCCGTATGATTAGAATTTTTACCCGTGTGTTTTGCAACTCCTATAGGTTCATTGTTTGTAACAGTTCGCAGTACAACTTCTAAAAGAGACATTCTACACATTTTAGAATCTCTTGGTGCAATTGAATTCTTTTTATAAATCTGTTCAAAATTTGCGTGATTTCCTAATAGGACAGATTTAATATTTGTACATAATCTTTAACCATAGTTTTGTTTTATCTGTCAGTCTTATATGTGAAGTAGTACTTTAAATTAAAGAAAATGTCAGCGGCATATTATAGAAATTCGAGCTAACTTACTCAATATTTACAATACAGCGGTACGAGACACAATGATAACATACAAGGGTACAACACAGCGCTATATTGGAAAGGAGGGGGGGGGGGTATCAGTACTTAGCTGTACTATCAGGAAACTTAATATGATATAATGCGCAGAACCGTAAAATCTAATACGGTTTCTTATGTTTTGCTTTTCACTAAATTGGCTAAATTTTTCAAAACTGTTTTTCTAAATAGTGTTAAAATTTATTGCCGGAAGACTTGGAACATTCTGATTCTAGTTATAATAATGTTCATATATGTTCTTGTGCAGGATTTTTTGAAATATTATTTAATAATTTGTAAATTAAGTGAAAAAAACTATATAAATAAAACGAACTGTAAAATGTCAGTTAGTTTTGTTTGTCTGTATCTCGCGTAGCTCCCAAACGGGTGATCGTAGACCTACCAAATTTTGTATCTAAATTCCCCAGGACGGTTCCCGACATACCTAGGAGCGATTTTTTCGAAATTCGAATTATTTTAGGAGATATCGATAAAAAATGTTTCGCAAAAGGCTAATTTTTGATCTCCACCATTTTCGCAATTGTAACCCCTCCCGTGGATTAAGCATAACTACGCTGCCATATTTGGCAAGTTCATTAAATGATTCAGACTCTTGAAGTAAAAATAAAAGAATAATATTTTGTTTGTTTGTTTAGATTATTTGGAAGGTTCTTTTTTAGTTAAAATATCGTGTCATGTGAAATCAGAGCAGGAATGAAATGTTTTATACTCAATAGAAAAATAGGATTTGGAAATTTTTCGAGACTAAAATGTGCAACTTTTTAATTCGGCGAAAAATAAAATGAATGATTTTGAGAAGATTATAGCGCTTGGCGCAATTTAATGAGAGCGTATTTTTAATCTCTACTTATTATAAAAGAAGATGTGTGTGGGTTTGTGGGTGTGTCTGTCGGTGGCGTTACTGACAAACGGTTACACGTAGAATTATCAAATTTAGCATTCAGGAAGTTCTAAACATGAAGTTATGCAATTAAGCAATTTTTTCAAAATTCGGCCTAGAATTTTTTTTTAATTTTATATTTTATGCGATTTTTGGCATTTTTTCTCACCTAACTAGTAATAACGGCGGTAATTAAGCTTGCAGCAAAACGGCATTTGTATCATCGGATAGAGGAGAAAATTTTCTTTTAAAAACAGTTTGCTCTGAATATGTAGTATAATTTGCAGATTTTTAAGAGTTTTTTCTTTAAAGGTGACATTTGACAAAAATTTTCGTAAAATAATTTTAAAACTGTCGCATCTTGAATTCCATCCATCATAACTTTTTGATATTTTTGCAAGTGATAAAACAGACATTTCGCCCTCTTAAAATAAAAACGAAAAAATTACATAAATTAGGTGATTTTTTACGAATTTTAATGTATCATAATGTTTAGAATTTAATGGTATCAACGCGGAGAGCTTACGCCATTATATTAACAAATCATGGCACGAGAATTTATCATATGTTGCCATAGGAAGTATTAGAAAGAACGTTTTTTTCCAATCTATCGATAGACTTTTTAAATGGGGCACCGGATTTTCAATTCGCAAGTAAGAATCTACGACGTCAACTGCTTTAACATATACGTAAAAATTACGTCACAATTTTAACGCATTTATTCCTTCACTTTAACACAAGGAGGCGATATTTCGATTAAAATTTACTATAGAAATAAACTAAAATATTCACGATTGTTATTATTATAAGTGGTATTTTAATCCGTTGCTTATTTTAAAATGTTTATATGCTTCCTGACATGTGCATGTTGCGAGTATAGTTTTATTTTACAGTTGGATTACGTTCCTCCATACTGGAGCTCTACTGGAGTAAAAGAAGCTCGACATTTTTCATCTTGTAGATGAAAAATGTCGAGCATTGTCATAAATTGTACTTAATGAGGAAGATATGAATACTATATAGTATTCATTACCTCCTTCCTCCTTCCCTCTTCTTTCTTTGTTATCTTTTTTAAATTAAATGTTTAGTAATGTAGTTCCCGCCATAACTACTTTAATGTTTTACTAGGTTTTTTTTTTTTAATAAGAGCCAGGCTAATATTAAAAAAAAAACTTCCTCACTAGATGATATAGAACTAAAAAGTGTATTGAATTTTTTTGTAAACATAAATTTAAAAATGGCGGTCATCTCAACAACGAGTGTTCTAGAAAACGAAATTATCTTCATTAAAATATCGCTTCCTTAAATTTTATAGAAAACTTTTTGGATTTTACTTCAACCTCATGTTATGTGTTCTTTCCTGTCATACAACCTGCGATTTTGAGGAAGAACTAATCAACCGTACCCAAGACTTTTCCTTCTAAGTTAGTTTTCATGAAAAACTAACTCAACGAAACGTGATAAATATACATAAATTAACTCACTTCCTCAATCATTACTTATTTTAAATACTAATGTTTATTATTCTAAATGCAGGGGTTATGTATACAAGGTGTTCATAATTACACCTTATTCAGAACGGCATACAGCGAAAAATGCTGGTCGCAATACTACCAGATTTGCAGAAAACATTAATTACATCACAGCCCTTTCTGTGGGGAAAAAAAAAAAAAAAATGGTGAAAGAGAACACCAGTAAATGGCACTTCACAATGTTTTAATATGAACAGAATAAGAAAATGCAAAAAATATTATGAACTTTTAACGATATTAGTACTAAACATGTTCAGTGTGGTTTCTTCTATTCACAGCCACCATTTGACACCATTAGAATGACAAGTTCCAGTGTATAAGGCCCTACCGGAGTGAGTGTTCACATTAGACAGTGTTCAGATAGAATCCACAGTATAAGGAATTGGACAGCTAGTGAAAATAGATTTACCGTACTTACCCGCGTATAAGTCGAAAAATTTTGGACCAAAAAAAAGGCTTTAACCCTTTGAGGCGCAACTCTTTCCCAATGCTGAAAAAAGGGCAGCCGTTGCCATCGCTCGACATAACTACCAGCGAGATGTCGGACGTTTCGATCGTCCGCCATCTTGCTGGTAGTTAAGTCGAGCGATGGCAACGGCTGTCCTTTTTTCAGCATTGGGCAATCTATCCAGCTGTTCTGGCATTCTTCCATTTTTCAGCAGATGTCAGTGCTGTTAAAAAGAATCGTGACCATTTTTTAACGGGAAATGACGTGCTAAAAAGTAAAGGATTCTCGTGGAGCTGTGTCGCCTGCAACTATTTTTATAGAAATCAAATCTATTCTTCGTGACTGGCAACAGTCAAAACGTCAGAGTTTGGTGTTCCCAGAGCGGGATCACTGCGCCTTAAAGGGTTAAAGTGTGTGTGTGTGTGTGGGGGGGGGGGTTGACTTATACGAGGGTCCTTAATTTTTAATTTTTATTTAACCAGAAGTCAAAAATGCCCTTTTCAAAGACAATTGTTCTCTTCCCGCATTCCATAGCACAATTAAAAGATTGAAAACGTGTATCATATTACTGTTGTTGTGGGATTACGCCCAATTAGCTACACGTGGGCTCTAGGCCGAAGGGTAAGGTGTCGCCGTGGAGATCTTTCTAAGGGAACCCAATACGTGTATCATGATGAGCCGATGACGACGGAGGAATTTTGTGAATTGTTTGAAGAGTCCGATGCTCAATCAAATCCTGAATCAGTTTAACTTTGTATATTAGTACTTTACTATATCATACCAACAGTAGCGGCATGTTATTATTATTCCTTATTATGAGTTTAATTTTGTATACTACTTTTGTATATTATTATCTTTATTATTGTATATTTTGTACTTTCTTTTTACCGGATGATTTGAATAAATGTATTTTTTTTTTTTTTTAAAGTTAAAGTTTCTTAATCGGGAAAGTGGGCGATCGACTTATACGCGGGATTTTAAAAAATTCAAATTTCTTAATCAGGAAAGTGGGGGGTCGATTTATACGCGGGATCGACGTATACTCTGGTAAATACGGTACATGAAATATGTATCTAGTACACAAACGTCTGTTGCTACGATATTTTGCACGTCAAGTTGCTTAAGTTTTAGCTTTTCTAAAGTAGCCTGAGTCATTCTCAAAATTCCTATTCCATTGCAGAATGAACTTCTAGACAGCGAGACAGTATTTTTGAATTCATTCAAGATAGGTAACTTCCTGAGCCATAAATTTTGACGCACTAAACACACTGTCGTTTTAAAAATAGGCCGTATATAAATATAAAAATCGTCAATAGACGTTATCATAAAGAAATCCCCGCCAGTTTCCCCAGCTGTCTAACAAATATATGACTTAATCCGGGCCTCGACTGCAAATACCGCTTCGAACTCTATCGCATCCTGTTGTAAACTTGCACCTGGGAGCTTTAGACGAGATTCCTTTGCTTACGACCGTTATGCATAGCAACCGCTATCTTGAGTCCGATCGAAGCAACTGTGGGCCAAAGGCAAACTAAAAAGTAAGCCCCACAGGATAACCACCCACCTTCAAAAAAAAAAAAAAAAAAACATGATTTGTATATTCTGAAAAGTTTTAAATATCTTTCTTTCACCTCCAAACACAAAACTTTATTCTAAGTAATCTGAAATAAACGAAGTCACAGCATGATGTCTGTCAGACGTCAAATCAATGCATTCTATCGAGTATAAAGTGTTTCAAAGAACTGAAAAAGTGTCATTGGTTAAAATTATTTTATATAAGTGTGAATTTGAATTTTTTTTACATTTTTCATACTTCATACTTCATAAATCAAAAATATTATTAATTTTGAAAAAAAAAAAAAAAAAAAAAAAAAAAAACACCTCTCTTTTCTAATTTTATTTGAAAAATTTTAAAAGTGGAAAATATAAGAATTTGGATCCCTAAAATCTCCAGGCCCTGGGCAATTTCCCCGTTTGTTCTGACGGTAATATGGCACTGACCTCTATAATCGTTTCTTAAAACAAATTAGTAGAGATAAAATCATGTGCGCGATTGAATTAAGAATAAGGCAATTATAGCGTGTATGCACTCTTTCTAAAAGATTCATTTAAATACTTAAAATTTTCTAAATTGGGGGAGGGACGATTAGAGTTTTTTAAGAGCACCTACATAGTTGCATCGATGCAAGGTTTAATAACCGCACAGGCCAGCTAGGCCACGGCCTAGCTGGCCTGCGCGGAAAATATATAATTCTCACAACCAAAATAATTTTAGCTAAATCATGTCGACCACACAGGTAAACACTTTTTAAAACAACTTTACGACCTATGTCGGGAAGCAACGATGGACATAAAAGGGGGGAATAGCTGTCGACCCATGTTAGCAGCGATGAAAGCAACTAGATTTAAAAAAAAATAATAATAACCAGTTCCCTTAGAACATAAAATACTTTTTTGTTTGTCCAGGAATTATGAGTTCTAAATGCACTGTTTTCGACAGAAAGCATTCTTTTGTAACCCACAGTCATTACAGAAACCCAGGCAATGGTATGGGGGCAGCAAATAAGAAAGTGGCAGCTTAGTGCATAAAGCCGCAGAAGATCGGCCGAGGGCAAAAGTCATCTTTAAACCATAGTGACAAGATAAAATATTTGAGCTCGTTTAAAAAACTGCTCCTTTTTTATAAACACAAATAATATTCGGGATTTTAAAAACGATTTCAATGTTATACAATAAAAAAAAATTACAATTATCATCAATTTTGTACAGTAGTTAATGCAGGCGGACAGTCAGAATTTTTTTAAAGTCAAACACGTTTCAACTTTTTGAAAGTATTAAAAATTACCTCCCCAGACAGCACAGCAAACTTGCATCAAACTTGCAGCAAGCTTGATTTATCAAGTCAATAAACTTAAATTTCAAGTGTGTAAGCTTAATGCAAGCTTGAATCAAGTGTTCTAGTTTACACTTGCCCAGCTTGCATTAAGCTTGACATGGCAAGCTTGAATCAAGCTTGACATTATATTTTCCTAAAAAAAAATTTCCTAAATATTTTCCTAAAAAAAATTTCCTAAATTCACGGGGCGCCGGTCGGCGAACTCGCCCCACATATTTTATTTTTCCACGCATTCTTCCCGCTACGCTGAAATTTCAAGTTATCTTAATCTGTTACCATCAAACATTTCGCGGCTGGAATAGAGCACGGTACATATGAGTTGGGAAGCCAGCGTCCTAACCACTCGGCCAACCTGTGATGAGCTGATATGACTAAAGTTTGAAGTGACTGTTAGGGTTATCACGCCGTTTTCTGGCAAGATCGAATCGTGGCCGATGTGTTGATCTGTTTCTTTTATTTTTCCATGGGATGCATCAAAATTAAAATAATGTTATGTGTGATTAGAGACTCTACTAATAGGGAAATAAACATAATATAAACTTCACAGCATCACACGTTTTAAAACTTTCAATATCGCGATACTCATGTTGCGCAATACTGGCCAAAATCGAGACAAACGACTGATTTTGAAATCAATTTCGTAGTATAATTGTATTTTATTTTGAAGAATTTCCATATTTGGAAATGCAGAATCTTTTTTTTTTTAATTCTATGGTCAAGTACATTTATGACTGATGATAAATTATTTTGTGGCGGCCGGATTGCGCCTCATTTTATCACCCATAAAGTATATTAACTAACTAAATTGTGTTAATTATATTAAAATTTATTTTTAGGGCTAATTAATTACTGAATGGAATTACTAATGTTAATTAGATGTAAATAAAACTAAAACTCCCCTCGTGTTACACTTCAGAGGGGCTTATCCCATTCATCCCTTCCCCTTGCATGTTCTAATGTCCAGGTTTTGTGCGATAATAAAATAAAACACAACTTTTACGAACTTTTCTTTATTTATTATGAGCAAATTTGTGAACGCAGGACAAATCAATTTCTTCAAACTAATGTCAATTCTCCTTCTCGCCTACAGCGACAGATGACGCCATCACCGCACGCTTTCCCTTTCAAGCAGGAATCAAGTTGTATTCAAGCTTGACATTTCAAATGACTTCTCCAAGCTTGCTGCAAGCTTATAATGAATTGAACTGTCAAGCTTGAATTAAAACGTCAAATTCAAAGAAATGTCAAGCTTGATTTAAGCTTATGTGCTGTCTGGGTCATTATTTCATATTACTTTGCATGCTTTCATAAAAAAATAAAGTTGACCCAAGATCTGTGGATTAAGTGACAGTACAAATACCGGAGACATCAACTTCAGTTCTTTGAAATTATAACAATAAAAAATAAAATAGTAATAATAAGTCTGAAATTTACGAAGCACAGAGGCTCAGTGCTATTGTCCCATGCACCTATTGCCTTTAGCTAACCCTGATTTCAGCAGGAGGAACCTGATTTCAGCAGAATTTTCCTCTGTACCCATTGAGTCCCATAGTTTCAGACTAAGAGCAAATTATTAAAGTTTCATATTAAAAAGCTCGAGATCTTATATATGCATCAAATTAGTTTTTGAAAATACAGGATTAAGAACACAGTAGCCCTTTTATCATCATCATTATTATTTTATCACGTATCAATTCGCAAAAGTAGGTTATTCGTCGACACACATCTCTGATGGGGGACGTGGACAGGGAACTGCAAGAAAAAAAAAAAAAAGAGAGAGAGAGAGAGAGATGGGACGGATTTGGCTAAATGCATTTTTCATCATGTAGTATTTTTTTCTTCTTTTCTCTTTTTTTAATCATCAAACATTTGGAATTCGAATAATTTTTTTAGCGCAACTTTTCCAACAAAGTTTCATGCAGATAAAAATGGCGATTAGCCTAGAAATATCTCAGAACTTGGGCATTTTTTATAAGGTCATTATATTTGCATCAAAGATTCGCTTCAGTGACGTCACGATGTGTTCTCGCGGGAAACAGCGTCCCAAGTCAAGCGTTCCTAATTGAGGGGATTCTCTCTCTCTTATTATTCATCATCTCCAATGTATAACAAGGGATTTACTTTTAAAAACACAACAGTCATTGATCAGATAAAAGCGCTTTCCAAGCTACGCAAGTGAGAAAATCGGCGGTTTAGGAATCCTTTCGACTGATATTTTTACATCCCCCCCACACCCCCAGGACCGTAGTCAGCCGATTTGATTAGAGGGGGGCAGCGCCTCCAGGATCGTTTTAAATTGTTTTCTCCACCCACCCCCACAAGTCCTTTGAGTCGTTTGCAAAGCGTCATTTCTGAATCTGGACGAAACTCTGCCTGTCCTTGCAACCTCTTTTCTCTAATTAATTGATTTATATAAAAACAACAATGCGCAATAGATGACAGTATTTACATAAGATTCCGCTGTCGTTGTATACTTCGGTGGTGGGGAAACAGGATTTGAGAATTTTAAAATGTTTGATTTTTATAAATCAATTTTTTAATTCAATTTTTTTTTTTCAAATCACTATTATGTCTATTCTTGAAACTCGGGGAGGCAAAAATTTATCCAGGGGGGAGAGAGGGCCACCATTCCCAGCTGCACACCCCTGCCAACGGGCTGCCCCCCCCCTTTAGAAGGGCCTCTCCCCCAATAAAGGGGAGACGCTGGTCTCTCCCGCCAAATGCTGGTACATGCTGTTACACTTGGCAAAATTGGAAACCTATACGGCAAACTTACTAACAGTTTTTAAAATAAATGCATAATGCTTTCTATTTGTGATAGAGTTAATAGTAAATTTAGTGAAATAGAATAAATTACTAATGCACGGAATTATTGATAGCTGTTTTCTTCTTCGTAGAACTTTAAAATTTAAGAAGTATAAAGACAGTTCTGATGGATATAACTTATGAAACAAGGTCTGCTAAAAATGTTTTTAACTTTCGCTCATAAAAAAAAAAAAAAAAAAGTTTTATCTGTTTTACTCCACCGACTAATTCTATACTTTTGTGACTAATTTGGAATAATAAAGGTTAGGCCCAATACGGTAAAGCAAGGTAAGCATCGCAACCGTGCAACATTTCGAACTCAAAAACTGAGAAAAACTTGATTTAGACCATACAAGGGGGCACCTTTTTTTACGTTTGCAGGGTGGGGGGGGCACGCCACATACCCTAGAGCCGCCCCTTAACCTCAATCCGGGTGCGTAAATCCGGAATAGTCGTTGCTAGTATTGGAGACCACATAAGTCGCTGTCTCGTTGTATCCCACACATATTCTGTAGGTCAACGGTTCCCAACCGAAGGGACGCGAGAAAAACAAAGAGCAAGCAATAATTCATGTTTTTAAAAATCATCTTATTTATTCTTATTTTTACTCTAAAACATATCTATTTTTGCTTAAACTGCTTAATCAGACTTTACCGATAACAGTATTTTCTAGAAAAGGCGACTCAATGTTCATTGCTCAAGAATAAAAATCTGTATGTATGCTGAAGAATGTGGTTGGGGGGAGGGCGTCATCGTAAGCTATCCGTCGTTGGCGGGAGGGCCAATGTTAAAAGTTTGGGCACCGCTGCTGTCAGTGAAAAACCTGGTGAACGTACAGGCCACGGGAGTAGTCTGGTAGTAATGTGTAGCACCCCAGACAGCACATAAGCTTAAATCAAGCTTGACATTTCTTTGAATTTGACGTATTATTACAAGCTTGATAATTCAATTCATTTTAAGCTTGCAGCAAGCTTGGAGAAATCATATGAACTCTCAAGCTTGAATACAACTTGATTACTGCTTGATTTGGAAAGCCACATCCACATAAATAATTTATTATCAGTCATAAATGTACTTGACCATAGAATTAAAAAGATTCTATATTTCCGAATATGGAAATTCTTCAAAATAAAACGCAATTATGCTACGAAATTGATTTAAAAATCAATCGTTTGACTCGATTTTGGCCAGTATCGCCTAACATGAGTGTCGCGATATTGAAAGTTTTAATACGTGTGCTGCTTTTAAGTTTATATTATGCTTATTTCCCTATTAGTAGAGTCTATAAATCACACATAACATTATTTTAATTTTTATTCTTCTCATGGAAAAATAAAAGAAACAGATCGGCATCGGCCACTGATCGGTATCGCCAGAAAACGGCGTGACAACCATAACACTCACTTCAAACTTTAGTCATGCCAGCGTGAGGCAGATTGGCGGAATGGTCAGACACTGGCCTCCCAACCCTTAGGTCCCAAATTCGGTCCTAACCGCGGACGCTTGAAGGAAACAGATTAAATTAACTTGAAATTTCAGCATAGAGGGGGAAATGCGTGGAAAAATAAAATATGTGTGGCGAGTTCGCCGACGGGCCCGTGTATTTAAGAAATTTTTTTAGGAAAAATTTTTAAGCTTGAAATTAAGCTTGCTATGTCAAGCTTAATGCAAGCTGGGCAAGTGTAAACTTGAACACTTGATTCAAGCTTGCATTAAGCTTACACGCTTGAAAATTTCAAGCTTAATTCAAGTTTATTGACTTGATAAATCAAGCTTGCTGCAAGTTTTCTGTGCTGTCTGGTAGGGCTGGACCAAAAATCGATAAATACCGACATATCGGTTTTATTTCAACATCAGATATCCGATATTCCCATTTTCATTTCAGTGAAATCTCGAATTCGATAAAGGTAAAAAATACAGGCCGGCGATAAGAAAATCCCGAGATCCAATACCAGCTTGTGATGCTTTTGCTACTGCTTTCTTTCCGTTGATGACGATACTAGATCGTGGAAAAAACAGCTCCATGGTTTATTAGCCTAATTACCATAGTTAATTAACGTATCTCTCGGAAACTATCCATCGGACCCAGATAGCACATAAGCTTAAATCAAGTTTGTCATTTCTTTGAATTTGACGCATTAATGCAAGCTTGACAGTTCAACTCATTCTAAGCTTGCAGGAGTCAAGTTGAATTGTCAAGCTTAAATACAGTTGATTTAAGCTTGAAAATTGATACTCGCGTGATTTTTCCTTTTTAAAGGAGAGCGTTGATGGCGCCATCTGTGAAAGAGAATGGACATTAATTGTCTAGCGTCCTTTAAATTTGCTGAAAGTTCGTAAAAGAGTGTTTTATTTTTATTACCAGTGCCATATATATTACTGGCAAGGCAAACGGGACAACTGCCCAGGCCCTACAGATTTTAGGGCTCAAAAATCTTACATCTTACACTTTTGTAGTTTTAAAATAAAATTACAAAGTATAAAAAAAAAAATCAGAAGTTAAATAATTTTTTTTAATTATAAAGTATGAACAATGAAAATAATTCAAATTTAAATTTGTATAAATTAATTTAAACTTATTTTTAATTCTTCGAAATGCTCTATATCGATATAGCATACCAATATGTAGGAAAGTAACTAACCACATTTGTAAAGAGAATTTTTAGCGTTAAAAAATAGCAAAATTTTTCAATTATTTGTTATTTTAAGAAATATTTACAAAATGACTAAAGTGTTTGTATTCCATACATGTTAGCAACTGTGATATAGCATTTCGAAGTAACGTTTAACTATCTTTTTCTTTCATTTCAGATTACTTAACACAAAATTTGTGTTAAGTAAACCCATTCTATATTTCCAAATATGGAAATTCTTCAAAATAAAATACAATTATACTAAAATTGATTTCAAAATCAGTCGTTTGTCTCGATTTTGGCCAGCAGTATTGCTTCATGAGTGTTGCGGTACTGAAAGTTTTAAAACGTGTTTTTTTATTTTAATTTTGATTTTAATTTAATTTTTTTTGATGCATTATTTTAATTTTGATGCATCCCATGGAAAAATAAAAGAAACAAATAACGTATCGCCCACTTATCAATTTGGCGAGAAAACAGCGTGGTAAGTCACTTCAAACTTTAGTCATAGCTGCACAAGGCTGCGGTGGCGGAATGGATAGCGTGCTCGACTGCTAAGCCAAAGGGCCCGGGTTCTATCCCAGCGACGAACATTCTATGGAAACAGATTAAATTAAATTGAAATTTCAGCGTAGAGGGGGAAAATGTGCGGAAAAATAAATTATGTGGGGCGCGTTAGCCAGCGGGCGTCCGTGTATTTTAATTATTTTTTTTTTTTGGAAAATTTTTTAAGCTTGAAATGTCAAGCTTAATGCAAGCTGGGCAAGTGTAAACTAGAACACTTGATTCAAGCTTGCATCAAGCTTACACGATTGGAATTTTCAAGCTTAATTCAAGCTTATTGACTTGATAAATCAAGCTTGCTGCAAGTTTGCTGTGCTGTCTGGGGAGCGCGTTTTTAGTGATTCTCGACCCCCCCCTAGATACTTCACCCCCATCGATACATAAAATTTCGAATGCTTTGACACCAAACTTAACTTTTTAATCTTACAGGCCCAGGGGGTCATACGAAGCTCCCCGGTATTTTCATTTCGGGCAGTTTAAACACTAGCTTTACTTGAACCGCCTTCCGACGGCATCTCCAAAGCCTGCAAACCGTCCCAGAGCAAATTTCCACATGCTGGCATAGGGCTGGGCCAAAAATTAATATTTACCGAACTATCTGATTTACTCCAGCCTAAGAAATTCGATCTTCCCATTTTCATTTCAGTGAAATCTGGAAAACGGTAAGTTCCAAAAATAGCGGCCGCCGATAAAAAAAAATACCGAAACCGAATTCTCTGTTTTCCAGCAGTTACCAACGCTACTAAAAACTAACACGTCAATCAAGCATCAATATACGTCAATCTTTGTGGGATTCGTATGAATGAAGCCTGCAAATCCATAGCTGTCGGTCGGCCTATTTCATTCAATTGGAAACAGTTCACTTTTTTGTTCTTGTTTACGGCGAATTCAGATTTTGATGACAATATTTGTATTTATACAGTTTTTTAAAAACTGAAACTTTTCAAACTATGTTTATATGAATCTGCCATTAAATGATATGAACTGAGATATATGAAGGGTCCAGGGGTAAAACCACTTTACAGCCTTTTTTTCGAAAATGAGATAGTGGTACCATCTTCTAGCTTTAAATGAGCACTATCACCACTTGAATTATTTTTGGGGTAGAACACTATTAAGAAACAAGCTATGGTATAATGGGGAAAACCACTTTACTGCGGGACCTCGAAGTCGTTTTTCTCAGAAGCAAAATTTTATTGTAAAGTCGTTCTACACCCTTCATATATTCATTTTAATTAAATAAAGTACCAACAATTACTCATTAAAATCTATTTTAATTAATTTTTGATTATAGCAAGTGTTTTACGATTTGTTTATTTGATTGCTTACATTTCAAAAATACTAAAATTGTGAAAAATATCGATATATCGTGATATCGCGATATAAGATGGTATCGATGTCGATATTTCAAATTCCAATATGGTCTAGCCCTACTGTCTGGAACGTGCCGCGTTTGCCCCAAAGTTGCGGCTCTAGTCATAAATGCCACAACAATTGACTGAATGATGTTACTGGTGCACCAAGTGCTGTTCGTACCTAAACAATAATTAACAAGTTAAATATGAGTTCAAAATCGAAAATGAACAGGAACTTTTTAGGAAAAGACAGCCACTCATTAATACAGTACTGAGAAATGCATTTCTTTGGGTAGACATCAGAAAAAAACTGCAGAATGTAGTGTTACTTGATCCTGTTCTAAAGAAGAAAAATCAGGTGAACTTTCGTATCAACCTAAAATTTGCAGGGTGAATGGTCTGTCTTTACAGATTGCGTTTGTGCTTGTGCTAAACTTGCTTAAAATCGCTTCTCAAACTTTGAAAATGCTATTTACAAAATAATTTGGAAAGAAAATTAACTATCCTCACGTCGTATTTTTACTAGTATTGAATGTTGCGAAAAGGATCCCATACGTCAGAAGGCTGCCCAGTGCAGAGAGGATGAGATTTTTTTCAATGGCAATCGAGTTGAGAATCTTAAATCCTTCAATACGTTCTTTCATTGCAGAGACAATCTGACAACTTCTAGGCCGGAAATACTTTACTGATGATTTTTGAGCAGTGGCTTTGATATCAGCCGTAGCATTTACGACGCAGGAACCGAACATGCACAGGCTTACAAACTGAAGAAAGCAAACCAGTGTGATAAGCAGGATTTCGATGCTTGCTGAACCCGTCAGATAAGAGGAAAATAGCACATTATAGATGTTTCGAAACACTAAAATAAGTAAGTAGCTAACAGATAAAAACAGATTCGGGTGTAGAATTTTGTTGGTGCTTGAAATGGTAGCCGCTATTTTGCAATGGACATCAAACAGATGCTCTAAATCTTCATCCTTGCACTGCTGAAGTCTTCTGTTCAGCGCGTCCAACGATTCTTTTAACAGGACACAGACAGAACAAAAGTAGGCTATGACAGCACCCTGACAATAACTGATGTTCTTTAATGCCAAAGAAATATACAGACATGGAATGGAAAAGGGAGAGGGAATAAATCCAAAGAGACGATACGTTACGGGAACTTTAGGAATCGCTGAGTACAGAATGTGGAAAATACTACAGTATATGATAGAGTCATTGATTAAAAGTGCGATTTTTAATTTAAATGTAAACTTCCTCACTGATGTTCCATTTTCCCCAAGATCGTTGGAAATTTCGTCCAGTCTTTGTGTTAGATCTTTCAGTGTTATTCTCCTTGTGTATAGTAACACACGGCTCAGAAAATTCATTAATGTGAGGGCCATATCCGCAAGTGTTTCTCTTCCACTGCTGAGACTACTATAGAGAGATAATAACTCTTCAACCATTTCTAAAACATTTCTCCCTTCAAATAGAAGAGCCAGCAATAATGAAACCGCTGTTAAAATAACGTACTCGTGGGCGAATTTCAAGCCTTTTTCAAAACCTATTCCATGAAGCCACAGGTATCTGTTCAAAGTTTTGTACAAGTCTCGAACAGTACTTCCAGTAGTGCCATATTTATTCCCATCGATATGTTGAGTACTGTACGATGATCGCTTGAGAAACATATTATTTTCATTGTTCAGAGACATCGACATGATGAAAATCTTAAAAAGCCTTCTCCATTTCAAATAATAAAGAATATTCTGCAACTGTTTTCAGTAAGTATTCCGTATGTAAAATGGGGATTTAAATATCTTTACATTATTATTATATGATGTGCAGTTGAACCATAAATTGAAAAAAAAAGTTTATCCAGCTATCTGTATTTTATACAAGTCCAGTAGAAGAATATTAAAAAAAGAGGAAATTTGGTTGCACGTTCGAGTATGTCCAACATATTCAGGAGCTGGACTCAACTCATCCATATGAAAAGAATTATTCTGCTTATGTCAGCTGTTTTGTCAGATACGTGCATGCAAGGATATTGAAGCTAAGTACCTAAATGAGCCTCTATAAGATATTTATGAAAATGTTTTTAACGTGAATCAATCTTTTTCCACGGTTTCAAAGAAGTTCAATAATAATAATAAAAATAATAAAAATAAAACGTGTTTTATGATAATAATTTCTAACCACAGACGAATTGTATTGGTTGAATAGCATTGATAACTCATAAAATAGATCCATCGTGTGTTTTTTTTCTTTCGTCATTTTCTTACAGCATCTCCATGACAACTGGAAAGAGTAACATTTATATCTTTGTATCTGTACAAATAGTACACGCAGGTCAATAATTTTCTGAAATAAGCATCCCGTTTACATTGAAGCTGAACCCTTTAAGCCAACATAATTGGTAATTTTATTAGCGACAAATAAATCTAAAATGGCATGCAATTCAGGAACTCGTTATAGAAAGTATACTACCATCATGAAACATTCTTTAATCCTAACTAATATTATAAATGTAAAAGTGAGTTTGTTTGTTTGTTTATGACGCTTTCAAGCCTAAACCGCTGAATCGATTAGGATGCATTTTGGTTTAGATATAGATGGGACCCTGGAGATGGTTATAGGCTACTTAGAATTTTAGATTTTTAAATATTAATTAAAAACCGTTTTTACGTTGCCATGCTTGGCGAGTTTCGCCCGTATCAAATGATTCATGTTTTGAGTTAACAAGAATGCTATTACTTCAATAAAGAAGCACGTGCATCTGAAAAACATTAAATACCACGGAAATTAAGCCAGTTTTATGCCCAATCTATCTATCTGTAAAAATAAAACTAAATGTTCTCCAGACAAATCTACAGAAAGCAGAGCTTTGAAAATTTGAGCATGACTGAGCCCATAACTTCGGTAAACTGCACCTAAGGCTCAGAATTTTGAAAATTTAACTACTTTTCTAACTATTAATTAAAAGCCGTTTTATCGCCAGCACAAAATGATTTATGCTTTTGAAATAAAGCAGAAATTCTATTTACAAAATCACATGCATTTGAAAAACATGGAAATTTTGTTGATTTTACGCCAAATTAAAAAGCACAATTAAAGAAAAGGGTACTTACGTATTATCCCGGCGGTCCGCCAAGACAAGCGATTTCTTGCCGAAATAAATGCCGGGCACATGAAATTATTAATGGTTTTGAATACGATTGGCAACAGTTTGGCAACTCACTTGACGAAAAAACAGTTTGGAGGAAATGACCGCCGGGATAATACGTAAGTACCAAGAAAAGTCCAGATGTGTTTCTTAAAGTTCATAAATTTCCAAATCCTACCAATAATATAAACGTGTACGTTTGTGTGTTTGGATGTTTTTGACTGAATTACGCAAAAATGGTTGAAGGGATTTGGAAAATTTTGTAATGCAGATGGCTTATGCCCTGGATTAACATACAGGCAGCCTTTCAAGCATACAGCATAAATAATTCTTTTACAGAGACACTCAAAATAATTCTAATACATTGCGCTCTATGGAAATATTGTCGCTACTAAACCGATTCTAAAACTTTTTTCACTGATTGAAGGTTACATTATTCCTGAATATTATTGTTTTTTTTTTTTTTGTTTTGTTTTTTTTTATTAAGACCGATTAACTGCACTAGGGTCCTAGACCTATATGGGGAATTCCTCTGTGGGGGACTTTCTAAGGGATCCTAGCCCGTATTTACGCGAGGTTTTTTAGAAAACCACGGAAAACTGGGAGCGGCTAGGTCGATAGGCGCGACCGGGGTTTGAACGCCTTGCAGTTTTGAGAGCAGAACTTATTAGACATTGGTGGTATCCTAAGTATTATAGGCTACCTTTAATGCATATATCACAGATAGTTCTTTTACAGGGATGCTAATAAGAATTACATTACGCTCTATGTGCATCTCTGTAAGTACTGAACCGATCCCTAAACTTTTTTTACTGATAGTAAGCTACACTATTCTTGAGTATTATAGGCTAAAATTCATGCATGTAGCGTAAATAGTTCCTTTACAGGAACACTCAAAATAATTCTAATACATTACGCTCTATGTGCATCTCTTTAAGTACTGAACCGATCCCTAAACTTTTTTTACTGATAGTAAGCTACACTATTCTTGAGTATTATAGGCTAAAATTCATGCATGTAGCGTAAATAGTTCCTTTACAGGAACACTCAAAATAATTCTAATACATTACGCTCTCTTGGTATCTCTGTAACTACAGAACCGATTCTAAAACTTTTTCACTAATAGAAAGCTGCTCTATTCCTGATTAACATAGACTAAAATTCATGCATATAGCATAAATATTTCTTTTACAAAACAGTTCGCAAATACTGTCATAACTGTCTCTATTCGCCAAATGCCTGAAAAAAAATCTAAATTTAGTAACTCTGCATATTCTCTTATTTTAAATGAAGTATACTATACCATGCTTTATAATTCATTTGAAACAAGTAAAAAGCAAATAATATTTAAATGCAGTTTCTTTTGTCGCAACAATATTTGTTATTCACACATGTTACATTTCTCTCGGGACCTAATTCTAAAGCCGACGCGGAGGAAGTCGCGGGTAGCAGCTAGTCGTTAATATAAGCAACAAAGAATTTTTTATAGCTGCCAAACTAAAAACTGCATAGAATCGGTGAATAACAAACTTTTATTGAAACTTTTATTAAATTCACATAAATCTAGAAATGTGCTTAATATTGTTTTAAATTTAATTTATTTGTTCATTCTTTAGTTTTTCCTTTGGGGGTTCACGTGCTCATGTGCTCAAATGGAGGAGCCGGCACTGCCCTTGGGAATGTGGCACCCCCCTGCAACGTAAAAAAAAGGCGCCCATTTTGTGTTCTAGACAAGTTTTTCTCAGTTTTTGAGATTAAAATGCCGCCCCTTCGAAGGTAGCACCCCGATACGATGCTTACCGTGTAGGGCCGCCGCTCTTCACACTGACCAAAGGCAGAAAGTAATCGTTCTGTGTTAAAAATTTCGATTTTGAGGGCCACCGATTAAATTATTATTATTATTATTTTTTTTTTTTCAATTTGCAAAGAACCGTGAAAAATTAAATCTGTGCAAGTAAATGCGTGTCTGTGTAATGGGCACAAGGGTAGAATCTTGTGATCTTTTCTTTTTTACTTCCTTCTACAAAGTATAAGGTAAGGAAATAATAAGATAAGTAAAGAAGTAATGTTATCCCACAAAATTTCGGGGGCCGAATTTCGACGAAAAAACCAATTTTGACTACATCTAAATTTAATTTTAAGAATTTTTTCGAAGCATTTCATCGTACGCTTGCATGCACCATCATATAATTGCGACGGCAACGCATATTGACCAACGGCGAGTCTATTTTGGCCAGTTTTTCCATGCCGTCTGTACGTACGAATGTATCTATGTACGTAACTCGCATATCTCAAAAACTATTGGTCGTAGAATGTTGAAATTTTATATTTGAGAATTTTGTAACATCTAGTTGTGCACTTCCCCTTTTGGTACCAATCTACTGGATAGTTTATCTACAGGACTGCCCAAAAGAGTCGAAATACATGACGCTCTATGGGCCGAAATTCATCAAACTCCCATATCTCAAAAACTATTAGACGTAGAATACCAAAACTTAATATTTAGGATTGCTGTAACATCTAGTTGTGCACCTCCCTTTTCGGTCCCATTCGACTGGATAGTTTATCTACAGGGCCGCCCAAAAGATTTTAAATACATTACGCTCTACGGGCAGAAATTCATTGAAGCGTATTTTAGAGGTATTAGGCTATTTCAAACGACTCGGAAGTGATATATGCTGTTAAGGGTTACAAAATGAATTTTTCCATCGAGAAAAGTGTCTTTATCATTTATAGTTCTGCTACAGGAACACTCAAAAGATTTCCAATACATTCCGGTCAGTGGCAATTTTAGATATACATTCATTCATTTCAAGCACAATGCCGTCCTACCATACAATAAGGTAATGCTCCGACCACGGTCACGTGCCTCCCTCAAGAATCACACCAAAAGTCACAAAGCTTGGCGACTTTTGGTGTACGTGTGTATGTATTTAACTCTCTAATCTCAAAAACTATTAGTCGTAGAATGTTGAAATTTCTTATATAAGATTGTTGTAACATCTAGTTGTGCATCTCGATTTGTGGTTCCAATCTACTGGAGAGTTTATTTACAGAACCACCCAAAAGAATTTCAATAAATTAATGTCTATGGATATCTTCAATATATAACATCTGCAGTCAGTCATTGTTTGGTCCATGGCTAAAATCTCGCCATTTGTCATCCATTATGCCGAAATATCGGTAAATTCGGCGACAATCAGTTATTTGGTCCATGCCCAAAATCTCGCCATTTGTCGTCGACCTTTGCGTTTTGCCGAAATATTGCCAAATTTGGGGCCAAAAATTATTTCGTACAACTCTAAAACTTAACGGTAGAATTTTGAAATTAGAACTATTTTTAAATTTAACTGCGCATCTCTTTTTTTGATTGCAATCGACTGGGTAATTTCTTTACACTGTCAGGCCAAATGACTTTAAATGCATTAAGGTGCATAGAGACATTCAAGTCATTGAAAGTCTGTGGTCAGTGACTACTTTGGCTATCCCCAAAATCTCGCAAACTATCTCAAGCTTGTCGGCTTTTGGTGAAATATCGCCAAATTAGTGTCAGAAGCAAATCTTTCAAATTGAACCAAGCTTGGCTATATCGATATATTAGGCTAGAAATCGCTGAACCTTACTACTGCAGTATTTTACATATTTTGAACAAAATAAGTTTAGATGAAGTGGGCCGAAAATATTTTTGATTTGATAGACGTCCAAGGATGTCCTGTGTTGTCCACATCAGATTTTTTTTTTTTTTGGGGGGGGGGGGGGGCTTGGGCAACCACTGAAATTATTTTGGTTGCCCACAATTCAAGTTTGTTGCACTTAAATTTGTTGCACTCAAGTTTGTTGCACTTAAAATTTTTTAAAAAGTCGTTCAATGAAAAATAAGTACTCTACAACGAAAATTAAATTCAGAAATGTTTATTCATAAAATTGCTGTTATTCGGTAATGAAAACAGGAATAAAACTATACATCATTTGCGCACGTCTTGGACTATATAAAATTGTACCCAATTGTAGCTGAAATAATGTTTTGATTTCCCAAGTGGCCAGGAGCGTAGCCAGAAATTTTTCATGGGGGGGGGGGGTTACGAATACTACAACTCATACATATGTATACGTGTGTGTGACAATGTAGTGAGGAATGTACATTTTGTATGGCAAAAAAATTCCTCATGGGGGGGTGTTATGACCCCCTGCAAGTGGCAACCAAATTTTTTGTTTTACTTGCCCATTGAAAAATCCGATTGTCCAGGGCAAGCGGGCAGCCACATATTTCGACTGCTGGTGATGGGCAATGTTATAATCTACTGAATATAGATATGCATTTAAAATTAATTCGAAATTTCAACACTGCTATTTTTATAAATTTTACCTCCCCCTCCCCCCCCCTCAAAAAAAATGGCAGGGAACAAAAAATGGAAAAAAAAGGCAGGGCACAAGAATTTTTAAATAATTTTCAAGCATTCTTAGAAATTTAAAAGGAAAGTGACGGATAGTTAAAATCATTTAAAAACAGGTAAAAACACATTAAAATACGTTATGTAGCACTATCGGTGGCAGCCACCACCTTCTTCAGCACAGGTCTTGGTTCTAAATGGCCAGCTCTCATCCTCAGCAGGGCGTTCCACCCAGGATCGATCTGCGCATGCGTCATATCATTCACAGCGCCATCTGTGGTTATAATCTGTAGGGCTTCCATATTTAGGGCATAATGACTGTTTTTGTAATTGGCGAATTTTTGGCTATTGTTAAAGTTGATTTCTATGGGGTGTTCCTGGGCTATTTTTGCGAGGACAGTAGTGGTTTTATTGAATTTAATGTCAGTTTGATGTTCCTTTTTTCGGTCTTTGATTTTTCGTTTTGTCATGCCTATATAGTAGCCCTGTTTATTGGTACTATTGTCTGTAAAGCTTAGTTTATAAATACCGGCGGTTTCATCAGGATTGATATTATCTTTATCACTGCGAATGCGTTTGAAAATATTTTTATTGGGTTTTATGGGGATTTTGATATTTTTCTTTGCGACTTCATTTGTGATTTTTAGGGCGGCTCCCCTGCAGTAGGGAATGGCATTGGTAAATTTTAGTTTCGGATTTTGATAGTTATTCATTTGTTCCAGTTTTTTGATTCTCTTTTCATAAAGGTTTTTTACTATTGAATTTGGGTACCCTGCGTTTTTACATTGTGTTTTGATAAACTGGAGTTCTTCATTGAGGAGTGTTTCGTTTGAGCATACTGTAATTGCGCGATTGACATAGGATCGTATGGCGGCTATTTTAAATTTGTATGGAGTTTTTGAATTAAAATGTACTATTTCGTTATTATTGGTGGCTTTTCTAAAAACTGTAGTATTAATATTATTCATCATATCTCTATTGATTTCGACATCTAGGTAGTTAATGGTGGCATTTTCCTCTATTTCTATGGTGAATTGTATGTTATTGTCTATTGAGTTGATTTCTTTGAGGATATTTTCAGTTTCATTTTTGTTCACTATTGCAAAGATATCGTCTACGTAGCGAAACCAAGTTTTTATGTGGTTGGATAATTTATCAAATATGGCCCTCTCCACTAGCCGCATTTTCCAGTCTGCTATGACACCTGACATCGGCGACCCCATAGGCACGCCTTTCTTTCGTTTGTAGAAATTATGATTAAACTGAAAATATGAGTTGTGAAGGACAAGATTAAGTGCGCTATTTAATGTAGTGGAAGTAGAGCTATTATTAATGTTGGAGGTGATTTGTTTATTGATTATTGCATTCATTTCTTGGATATCTATGGAGGGGTAAAGGTTAGAACGTCAAAACTGACGAAGCATTCCTGTGAGTTTATTGTAATATCTTTAATGCGTTGAATAAAGTATTCAGTTGAGGTTAAGATATTGTTACTTTGGGGCATGAGATCTTGTAAGATGGGTTTTAGATATTTTTCCAGGTCATAAGTTGGTCCTTCACATTTACTGACCATTGGTCTTAAAGAGGGAGGGGTTTTATGGTCCTTGTATTTAGCAAAAATTCTTGGGGCTATGGGAGCAAAGTTAGTTAAAGTGGGTTGTCTGTTAGCTGGCCGGGATCCATTTTTGATTAATTCTTTGACTTTATTGAAAATTTTTCCTGTTGGGTCTTTTGGTAATTTTTCTATTTGTAGTTTATTAATGGTTTCTTCCACCTGGGTGAGATAATCATTTTTATTCATTATTACTATTTTGCCGGTTTTATCTGAGCTTAAGCAAGTTATATTATATTGCTTTTCTTTAAGTCGTTTATGCATCGGCGATCGGCGGCGTCGCGGGAGGGGGAGTTAAGTTTGTTGATAAGTTCTTGTTGGGCTATAATTCTCAAGTAGTTTTTGTCTGGAGGGGGGAAGTCGGCTATTGCGGTTTCAATGCTGGCAATTGAATCAAAAATGTTTATATTATCATCCAGGATATATTTAGGTCCTAAATTTGGGACGTCGTGTTGCTGTTGCGTTAGATGGTAGTCAAGAGATATTTATATATTGATTTTCTATTTTTACGGTATGTTTGTTTTTAAGCCAGAATTTTAATTTTCATTAGTGGTTATGTTCGTAAGTCTTGTGTACTTGATTGGCGAAAGATTGAATTTTAGATATTGCAGAGGTAAAGGTAGGTGTATCGTAATGAGACTGTAAAGTTTCGGTTAGAGATGAGACGGGCTCAGCCCGAGCCCGGGCCCGAACCGGGCTCGGGCTCTGTAATTCACGACTAAGTTCGGGCTCGGGCTCGTGAAAAATGTCTCCTTTATTGAGAATACTCCTTGAAACGGATTTTAAAAAGCGATTCATCAGAAAAATAAACGTACTGATGTGATGCTAGGACTTGCAAGAAAATAATGGATGGGTAAAAAGCTAGCTTTTTCACATAATTTACTAAATGGTGTGTTGTGCTATTTCATTTGCGCATGTGCTGTTAATTCAATATTTTGGCCTTTTTATTTACTGGTCTATCTTAGTTAAATGTATATATTCACACCGTATCTTAAAATATTTTTTAACAGTAATTTTGTTCCTATCAACTAAATTCTCATGCAATTTTATGCAAATTTCTTGAATTTATTATGCAAAACCTCTTTTCTGGACGTGTTTTAAATATAACATTTTTTAATGTCACTCTACGAGATTTATAACTTGTATTTTTCAGTATCTAACATTCTAAGTACATACGAATGTTTAACACTGATGTGAGTACTCAACGGAATTTTTAATAAAAATAGTAACATTACTGTTATTATTTGATAAACATGGATATAAAGAATTAGAAAGTGCATTAAGAGTTTGAAACTATATTTGTCTTTAATTTGCACAAACGGCAAAATTTATCGTATTGTATCAATGAAGTAACTGAATTTTATTTATCTAGCTGAATTTTCGGGCTCGGGCTCCGACTTAAATAATATTGCTCGGGCTCGGATTAAAAGTCCTCGGGCTCGGGCTTCAAAAAATGAGCCCGAACTCATCTCTAGTTTCGGTTAGAAAGCTTTCGGTTTCTGTAAGTTTTGAAATGCGGGCGTATTTTTGGCGGATACATTTTCTTAACAGATGACGTTCAAAGCGGAAAAGTTCGCTGTGAAAATTTTTGGAAATGAAACGGTTATGGGATTGAAGAAATTTAGGCGTTATGTTAAAATAAAGGCAGTGTTCTAGAAACTTAATATGTTCGCATTCGCGGGCTTTCGATTTCATAGTTTTCCGGATTTTAATGTGTTTTTACCTGTTTTTAAATCATTCTTAGAAAATTTCAAAAGCAGAAATTAAAAAAAAAAAAAAATCAATTGAAACCAAATGATTATGAAACCAAGTCTTAACTCATTTTATGGTTTTAATAGTCAATTCATTTATGCCTTTTTGTCATTGATTTTTGGATGTTTTATCTGTACACACATCAAGGAAATACTAGTCATTTTAAGCTTAATTTGGTTTTAATTATGTCTAATTAGTTTTTAGGGGATACTCCTTTACTTTATTTTAAACTTCTTTTCAATTCATAAATCTCTTTTTAGTTTCATAAGGTTGTTACTTTTGTTTTTAGCAATTAATCTAAATGGTAACACTGAATAATACATTTATTTTAGCCCTTTATCTACCAAATTAAAAACAGCCAAGAATGTCAACTCGAAACTGTTTCTTTTAGTTTTACAAATAGCGATTACTACTGATTAATGTAATATAAAGGAAAATTGAGAAAAAATAATAAACAGTAACTATACACAAAACTGAAGTAGTAACACTTTAAATGACACACTTTTGGAAAATCTAATCCTTTAATCATAAAACCAGTCTGAAAATCCACTATTTTTTTTTTTTTTTTGGGGGGGGGGGACAATATGATTAGAAAGTGAGCTGAAAGCTTATCCATTTAAAACAATCTTACTTTAATAAAACATACAGTCGTGATGTAAGCTGATAAAATGAAGTATTTGGTAGTGATTTTCCGAAGAAAAATGGTTACAATGAATCAGACAGTTTTAAAACAATTTTATTTTACAGTACTTCTAAGTACCATCAGCAGATAAAGGGTTATGCTTCCTATTTGGCTACCTATTGACTGAAATCAATAGGAAGGTTATTTATGTTTCGATATACTGTGAGCAGTCACAACTTGTGACAACTACAGCTGATGTTATGAATAAATTGAAAAAGTGTAAGGGGGAAAAAAAAGAAAGAAAGAACCACAGCAAAAAAACATGAAATATGTTTTATTTATAATGAAATCAAATGGCCCAGATTAATATCTTATCAGAACAGAATAATTATGACAAACATACTACAGCTTACAAAAGAATAGATTATTTTCATTGAATGAAATTCTAACTTGAAAATAAATGTAATGCAGTACATCATTAAAAAATAGACATATACATGAAACAAATAAAAGTTGTACAAGATGCTAATGTCTTGGTTAAAGTAAATTACCATACAAAATATTAACTAAAAATTTTAGCACAATGAACTGGGAAAATAGATTTTGATTTAATCATAAATCATAATACTTTGTTTGTTTGTTCGTATTAAACACAGCAAAATAAAGTTTTATTTTCAGAAAAAGCTTATTTCACACATAGGAATATAAAAAAGATTTTCCAATAATAAAAAAAGTACTTAATTCGCAACACATTTCAACAAAGTTGAAAAGTATTTGTAATTTACTTTCCGACTTTACTTTACTTATATATATACATATATATATGACTTGGGTTTCAAGACAAGAAACGTGTAACATTTGATTACAGCTTAGAAATTTTTTTTTACTATCAGTGCCTGATATTAAATACTAGCCGTCTGCCGGCGACTAGTTGATTCAAGATCTTATTAAATCTTGTGTTTCTCACCGGCTTTCTTGGCACTGAAATAGCTCAGATTCTCTGAATGGAATTTAAAATTAAGATAGTTACAAACAGGGGTGGCCCTAGGGTAAGTGGTGCCCTGCTACCATACAAAAGACGCCCCCCCCACTTTTATGCTCTACTTAGTTTTTGAGTTTGACATGATGCCACTTCGAAGCCGCTGCCCCAATGCAATGATTACCTTGCTTACCGTGTCGAGCCGCCCCTGATTACAAAGTAAGATGGTTTAATGGTAAAAACCTACAAAAAGGTACAAATTATTTTCGTTTTATATTAATTCTGAACAGCTTCTAAATATATTGGCCATTATCAAAAATTTAATTTTGAAAGGACTATTTAATTTTGAAAGAAAAAAAAAGGGGGGAAGAAAATCTGAAACACTTTCAGATTTTAAATGTGCACTAAAGTGCTACATATTAAAAGCGTATCATAATCCATGCGTCTTCCCTATTTTCTTTCCTTATTCCATTAAGTTGAAAAATGTATCATTATTCATGAGTGTGATTAAACAAATTTAAAATTGATATTTCTAACATCCTTTTTCTGGATGTAATACATTAGAAATAGAAGGGAAAAAAGACGCACACACACAAAAAAAATGCATAATTTGAACTGAATGAAAGTTTTAAAAACTTATGTTTTGTTTGTGGAACATGTATTTCGGATTTGTGTGCTTGGCCCGAAGCCCGCTTATAAATCCACGTCAGAAGGAAAAACTTATTCAGGTATATTCTTTATCAAGGCATAGCAGACAATAAAATGATTTTTTTTTTTTTTAATGGAAAACTGCATACTCTATAAGTTTGTACCATCTGTCGATGGCTTTGTAACATAAAAACTCAATTGTATTCTCTCTTTTTTTTTTTTTTTTTTTTGTATTATAGGAGCAGTGTTTATTTTTGTGTGTGTGTGATAAAAAGTAGCCTGTTTGTTAATTCAGGACTTTAACTGTCTTTATTCCTATTTCATCCAAATCCATCAAACTGTTTCAGCGCGAAAGAGCAACAAACATGCATACAAACATTGACATTTATATTAGTAGGATTTAAAAATACTTTCAACTTAAAAAAATCACTTGAATGAATCAGTAAAATATATCATTTGTTTATTCCACTAGCAATTGCAGCACTTGTGAGGTGCTAAGTTATAACTAAGAAATAGCAAGTGGTGAGCAATTAAAAAAAAAAAAAAAAAAAAAAAAAACTATGTTACAGCAATTAGCAGTTAAGTAATTTTTACAATACATTGATTGATTATGAAGCTGATACTTGTTGTATCGTTAAAAATCATTAGACTTTTTTTAACGACCTGGAGAGATAAATGACAACCCACTTAATAAAATACAATTTACAGTGACCTCTCTTATGCAAGCATGAAAGCACGAAACAGCAAAAAAGACATTGCTGCGGATCATACAGAACAAATAAATTATTATGCACTTAACACATTACCTGTTATTTTTTTATATGTACTCATTATTAAATTAACTAATAATCATTATATCACTGTATTCAGTATAACTAAATACATTAAACTAATTTAAATACTAAATCTCAAATGCATCAGTGATGTTGAAAAAGACTGAATTCAGTCAAAGACAGAAAATTTTCATGCCTGCTTATGCACATCTCAGTTATATGCATCTCTTTTATGAACGAATTTTGGAAGATCCCGTGAGGAATAGGAAAATAATGATATAGATCATCACTTATTTTTGAATCTAAAAAGTTAAATTAAATTTAATATTACTCGATTTAACTGAAAAAATATTATTATGCATTTGTTTTTTTAATGTTTTGTCTCTCATAATTTAGATGAAGAGTTAGAAAAATAAGATTCTCTCAGTTATATGCGACTCTCACCTTGAAACACATATAAGTGAGAGGTCACTAAAATTAAAATAGATCTTATCTAACAGATGATCACACAAGTTCCTGTTTGTATTAGAAAGTACTGTACCCGATAGCAAGTTAATATTCAAAGTTTACAAAGTGTTAAAAGGCTGCATTTGAATATTGTCTCTAAAATACACTTTTTAAATGAGTGGCAGGGAAAAAGAACTTTTAAAACCTAAAATATTAATGATATTAAACTCTTTTATGTAAAGATATTTCTATGTTACCTAATCAGATGATGTAGGGATAATATACTGTTGAAAGAAAAAACAAAATATTTATGGTTTAACAATACCATTTTTAATTAAGTGAGCCGAGGAGGGGGTCGGGTGGGGAGAAAAACTGCTGAAGCTAAACTTTTTAAGATTCTTTAAGGCATGAGAGCATCTTTTTCTTTTCAAAATCAGTCCACATATAAATAGAACACAGCTATAGTTACAAGTTTATTAATAATGACTTATTTTGCAAATGGTAAATCTTTACAAGTAAAAATATTCCAGATTTTAATACAATTTTTGTTTTGTTTCGAGAATTAGAATACAATAAAAAAAAATTTTTGAAGCATTTATAGATTTTCAATTAATTAACAGTCAGTTTTAAAATATTATTGATTCATCTTACTTAACATAATACTTGAAAATTTGGTCTTTTCAAAGGAGTGGTATTCATACAGTATAATCTCGCAACACATAAAAATGAGCAGCATTTTAAATATATATCTATATATATTACAATAAATGTGATTAAATTAGAAAGAAAAATATAAATGTGAAACTTTATAAAAATTGACAACTAGAATTCTACAGTAAATTTTCCTTCAGTCTAGAAGCTAAGCTGTCCTCTAAAACCTCCATTCACACAATACAAAAATAACTATGATAAAATAGAAAAAAGGGCCATCAAAATAAATATCAGCTAGATGACAAATCAAATAGCTGATTTTTACAACACAAACTGCAATGCACAATTTACAATGAAAAATGCTAAGAAAGAAATATCACAAATATATATATATATTTGTATTTATGTATCTATGTCAAACTATACATTATATCACGCTTGTGTGCATCACTGAACCTAAAAACAAACTCAGCTGTCACTCACTTTAAGTTTTTTCATCATCCTTTAAATTCAGGCACGACAAAAATACTTTTAATGGAAAATAAATAAACACACATAGATAAGCTTTTTGAAAACAAAATAACAAAGGTATAAAAAGGAAGTATTGATAAACAAATTCATAGCATTACAAACACAAAACAAAACTAACAAACAAAGTGTAATACTTTTTATGGAAATATTAATCCACAAGATTTACGCATGTAAAAGAGCAACAAATTTCCTTAGAAAGCCTTTCACATTTTGCATAAATAATTATTATCGAGTCTTTTTGTGAAAAATAACACGAAAAAAATTTATCTGACAGGTTTCCCACTCTTAATTTGAGGTACATTAAATATTAATGAATTTAAAAATAAAACTTAACCGTAAAAAAAATCAAAAGCTTTGTCAAGTTTATTATTTTAAAATGAGGAACAGCTGTATTTCTAATTCTTTACCAGTGCTTCTGTTAGATAAACAAATCACATTTATTTCACAAATATATTTGACATACGAAAGAAGACGATTATAACCCCTTCCCAATCTCTGTATCTCACTATGAGTTTTTCTACAAAAATATTAGTATCAGCTTTGAGAGAATTCTTACATTAACAAGCCTTGAATAGCTTATTCTAAAAAGCTCCCAGTGCATTAAATCTTCACAAAACACAGATCAAAATAAGAGAAAAGATAGTTTCTGTGACATATTAGGAATAAGCATCAAAGGTATAATGTATATATGGATTTCTTCAGATGGAAGTACCAGGGTTGGAAAAATCACAAGAAATATATTAATGGAGGAAAAAAAATGTTTCAGCCTGAATCCATACAGAGTGTTTTAGAATGTGGGTTCAAAACTTATGAGAGTTAGGGTACACCCAGATCACACAGGCAAGTGGATCACAAATGTTCTCTTCCCAACCAGTTCATAAACACTCATAAAATTACGTTGAAGTAATAGTCAACATATCAATTCCAGTTTGAAAAAAAAACAAAAAAAAAAAAACTTACAATTTACAGTTAGAAATCCTTTTTTTATTTTAATTGTACAGTAATTGGAGGATAAGCCCATTATTTATGACAAAGATTTCAAATGAATAAATGGGCTATCCCTGTAGTGAAGCATGTTCTTTAGGTTTACAAGATTAAGACAGAACTGGATTTTGCCTGTCAAAAACAGACACACCTATATTCGACACCTAAGGGAATCATTGATCCGATCTCCACAATTACATCTGTGCTTACGTAAGGAAGGTCTAAAACCAACTAAGTCCAGTCCAGGAAAAAACATTTCACCATCTGGACCACTCAAACAGAATCCATATACTCATTTCCTGTCTAGTTCTTATTTATTTATTTTCCAGGAGAGGACAGCTCGCGTCACTGAATGTGTCGCTTAGAGCTACATATACGTCCTTCCCGGAATTTCCCACCACAATTTGGAACCTCATCAGAGGGTGGGGGGACTTCTGAATATTGGCACCCCTCGGAAACTGCTAGCGACCGCCGAGAGGACTTTCGGAACCACAGATTTAACCTGCACGTACACAGCATGTATGCAGTGGTCTTTAGTGGTACGCCGGTATCGAACCCACAACCTTCCGGTTACGAGTCCAACACCTTAACCACTGGGCTACCATGGCCCCTAGTTCTTATTGTATGTCTGTGGTTTATGAAACAAAAACTGTTGCTTCATAAATTTTTTATTGATGCTTCTTTAGTGAATAAAGATGACATTAATGGCCTTACATTCTTCTGAAATTTGAGTCATTTAGGTTTACCCTACCTCTCATGTAAGTTTTGAACTCAGGTGCTGAGACTCATATATACACAGCATAAATGTGGATTAAAAACTAACGACGAACTGAGAGGAGGGGTTTCAGAATCCTTCCCATAATACCCCCAAATGCAAATAAAGATTATTTTGTTTCTGAAAACTAACCTTAACATTTTGACAAAGGAGATCCTTCTCCTCCATGTTCCCTGGAGTAAACAAAAGATAGATACAGCATCCTTTAGGAAATTTCTTAGTATCCACCCCTGGAAAGGTGTTCTGTTGTTTGCATAGTTTTGACTTTATGTTTTGTAACTTTTAAATAAATATAATACAAATTTATATGTAAAACAGGATTTTTTTTTCTCCCCTGATGAAATAAAATGTTTTCCTGAAGTTCAGAATAACTGATAACATTTATTTTCTTTAACTGAAATATCAAAGCAAATCATTTTTGAAAAACATAAGAACCATTATTCTTCTTCTGTATAAGATTAAATTTAATGATTTTTTTACATGCTTGGATTAGCACATAGTAATAAACATTTAATTACATGAATGGTTGCAATTTATACATTTTTTCAACCTGGAGAGGTACAAACGGGAAATGGTGAAGGGTATATTTCCAAAAGATTTTAATTATTTTCTCAGTGGGGCCACAAACAATGAGATAAAGAAAAAGAATCCAAGTAAATTAAGTTTCATTATTTGATGAAGTTTTATTGTCAATAAACAATGGAAATTAAAAAATGAAGTACAGAAGTGTTAGGGGGAGCATTAAATTGCTACAAAGGCATTTTTGTTAATAAAATGAAAAAGGCAGTTTAAAAATACAAGCATAGCAATATTTTCAAACTAATAAAATAATTGATTTATTCATTTAAATGAATCAAATTTGAAAACTCCAGAAGCACATAACTGTTTTAGAGTGAAACTGATTCAGTTACTTATAACATTTAAAATTTTTATGACCCAGCATAAAGGGTGAGAAATCCCAGAGCACAACAGAAACAGAAATTTTAAAATCATGCAGCTACTGGATCTAATAATCATGCCTTTGCTGTTAGTACTTCCCATTTTTTCAAGTCATTTTAAGGATAAGATGAAACACTTTGAAAATAGCAGATAAAAATTCATGTAATATAAATGAATGTTAACAAAAAATAAATCAGAATTTAGCACTTCAATAGGTTTTAACTAAGTTCATGTTAAAGATTACGGTTAGTCAAATTTTATTGAACTTATTTATTATTTTTTTTTAAATTGCAGTGCATTTTCATCAAATTGTAAAATTACATTAAAACAATAGTTTTATTAATTTAATGCAAGTACTTTACATAACAATTTCAAAATTGTATAGAAAAAATAAAACAATCAAGTTTAAAATCGAAATTATTTTACACATTCATTAAAAGGTTACTTATTTTAAAACAGAGAAATTAAGTAGGAGACTAAGTCTCTTGTACATAATTTTGAGAAATTGTTACACAATAACACACATAACCATAATTTACATAATAAAACAGTGTGTGAATAGAAAATGAGACAGAGCTATAAATTAAAAAAATTTCCTAAAGTCTTCCCATTATACAAGAAATTTTAAAACAAATCATAAAGTGTGTATTTTAGCATTTTAACCTTTCACAGGTCAATGTTCCCAATTGGCAACATCAAATTAAAAATTTATTGAAAAATTTAATTTTAACAATCTTGAATAAATCTTTCATTAATTTTTAGTAATTCACTTATTATTTAAACCACCCATAAATGTATAGTCAAAGTATAGCCTCTAAAATCATAGTCAGAAATGACCAATGTTCCCAATTGAAAATACAGTCAAAATTTGGGGGGGTACAATTCCCCCCCCATTAAATGACTAATATCCTTTAACTAACACATTAGAAGGCAAAATATGAAAAAAATTAATTTAAAATTTGTTTGGATCTAAATTTGGTCTGTAATAGGTTAACATAGAAGCTTTAATTTAAAATAATACTAAACAACACAATTTGTTTTAACCACTATAAAAGAGGAAAAAGGCATTTAAGTGCAGATCTGAGATCAGTATGTGTTGTTGAAAATTTGTTCACAAAACCATGCTTTTCACTTATGCTTAATGAAAGCAATCGTATAAAATGTTCAGCAAGTTTTTTAAAATAATGTCAAAGATGCAGTTCAAAAATCAGTACAAGAAGTAACATATTTTTTGCTTCCCCTAAATAGAAGCACCAATTCTATATTGCAAAAGTATTCAACAAATGAAAACAAAAAATAAAGATAGAAAGGCAATGGCAATATGAACAACAACAAAACAAACAAAAATAATAATGAGAAAGACATTGGCACTAACTTCAGGAGGTTAAAAATATTTTAAAAGTAAAACAATTCTCTTGTCAGTATCACTAACTTAAAAGAAAAAATTACTCAAGACAAAATATCAGACTCTTCTAAAATTTCAAAATCAGCCAAGTAGTCTTCATCAAGTTCACTAGATGAAGACTTTTTTCGTGTAACAGCAGTCTCTTTTGAATCACCTTTGCTTTGGGAAGGACCCGCTTTAGTATTTGTTCCTTCTGCTTCTTTAGCAAATGACAGACCTTCTGTAAAAACAGCCTCACTTTCTGATTCAGAGCTGTCTTCTTTAAAATGTGTGGGCACAAAACGCAGTTCGTTATTATCAGACTCAAGACTAGGCATGATGTCACTCTCTGAAATGGCATCATCTAAGTCACTTTCACCTTCTTCCTCAACACTTGGGAAAGCACCGAGACCTTGATATAATGATAATTCATCAGCTGAAGAGAGGGAAGAATCAATTTAGCAGTTCCATACAGAACAGGATATCATTAATATTATAACTAATAATAAACGTGTATTAACGATTCAAACATATAGAAACAAGCATGTGAGTACAAAGCCATGCAAAAAATATAAATTATGCATTTAGAGCCCAATGCCCAATTGTCGATTTGTAGCTGCAGCATTCCAAAATAAAACATACCTAAGACTTGAAAAATGTCGATATAATGTTATAATTGCAGAAAAATGTAGTTACTCACAGGTAAAGTTTCCATTAATAAATATCCAGCAGATATAAACAAAGCAAAAAAAATATTTTCTTGCAATTTACAACTATGTTATTTATTTTATTATGCTTAAAGAAATCAAAACTCACATATGCGAAATTACACCACTAAACCTTTCAAATAGGGAATGCAATTCAGCTTTTGCGGGATTAATACATCATGGCTATAATTTTCATATTTATGTAAGGCAAGGGTCGCGCTGTCGATCGCCAATGTCCCAAATTGCGATAATAAAATTAGTTTGGCGAAAGAAAATACAATTTGGCAAAAATATTGGCAATTGCATTTCTTAATGCTTAAGTATTAAACCTGATAGTGTTTACAAACTTGCTTTTTTCTACTTTTCTCTATTAAAATTAATTTTTATTTGAATGAAATGTCAATCCTGTGCGAGATTGCAAGATCCTGTGGGATTGACATTTCATTCAAATAAAAATTAATTTTAATAGAGGAAAGTGGGGAAAAGTAAGATTGTAGCACTATCAAGTTCATAATTAAAACAATATCTTACATAAATATGAAAATTATAGTCATGGTATAGTAATCCAACAAAAGCGGGATTGCATTCCCTACTTTCAAAACAAATTGCATTTTTATTTTCAAACTAAAATTTTATTAAAACCACAGCGAGTAGTCATCTGATTTGATTGGGAGGTACTTTTTAAACAACACTGATGTTTTAAAAAAACTAATATTAGAGAATAATAAATGCAGATATGCTATAGCTCTTCAGAAAAAAAGGCAGAAAATTACAGGCATCGTTATCATTGCAAGAGAAACTAAAATCTATAACCATACCAAAATCACATGGCTTTTAAGAGATTTTTATAAATAAATGTAGCACTTTATTATTTTAAAATTTGAAGATTGGGGCATATCAATACACCAGACAGGCTATGTAAACTAGTTACATGAATTTCAAATTTTAATAACTAAACTTTAAGAGTATATTTATAGAAGAAAATTACACAATAAGAGATTATACAACACTACATTAAGTTGGAACATAAAATCTAGAAGAATAAACAAAATTTAATTGACACTGGCTATTATCTTAATAAAAAAACTTGTGCCTTCAAAAATACGTTAAACTCAATAAAGCAATCTGTACCATAGTAAGATAAATAAATAAACTATCTGAGCACATAATCCAAAACTATCTGCAAACTCATAACTCAGAGTGATAGCAGAGATCTAATGCATACATAAACAACACATGTATACTTAAACATACATATGTGTATATGTAACATCAGGGTTCTCCCCAGACCTTTCTGGCTGGGTGCATCGCCTGACAAGTTTTAATAACTGCCCGCCAGAAAAATCAGAATATCATTTCGAATGCTTTAATCCAATAGAATTACACATTGGAGCTTCATAATGCTGTTGTTCTGACAAAAATTACTTGGGAGATTACTGTAACATGCTTGCATGTATTGACTTAAATATCTCGTTCACTAACTATCCCCCCCCCCCCCCAAAAAAAAAAAAAAACTCAACAAAACCTTGGAATTTTTACAAAATTATTTGATTACAAAGACCTTGGTATCCTCCATGAACATATCTGCACACACCTTGTGCATGTGCATCTATATTATCTAGCTTGTATATAGGTACACACGTTAAATTCTACAAGCAAACTACACAAAACAGTTAAACTGACCTTCATTTATAGAATTCTCGGCACTTAAAAGGCTACCTTCTTGTTCTCCTGATTCAGTGAGAACCATGCCGGGACTTGGCACTTCTGGGACTTCATCATGTATTGAAAGCTGCCTCAAGACTTCAGCACAATCTTCTGGAACAAATTCTTCTATGTCACTGTCTTTATCTGAGCTACCGCCACACTTGGATATATCGGAAGAAGCTGAAATGCATTTCAGAAAACATGTATTTTCATTTCAAATTCAAGAGAAAGAAAAAAAAAAAACATTTTCCCTTCATGCTATTGCATGAATGAGATAAATTTTGTTAGCAAATGGATTTTAATATTATCAGATATTGGGGAACTTAAGCATAACTAAACAAATCAAATCAAATACATACTTTATAATCAAATTAACATCCTACTATATAGTTATGCTGATCCTGACTCACTCTGTAACCATTCCAATGTAAGTACTTTACTACCATTACTCCAAGAAGATTAAAAAGTTCAAAACGATTATAAAAGCAGAGAAAAAGTGTAATAACTTTTACACCATTTATAGGATCTGCTCAAAAATTTACATAATTATGTATAAAACTATAAAAAAAAAAAATAATCTGCACAACTTCGCAAATCTAAAAATCTACCAATTCCTGCATTTTTAAGCGATTTTTTGCTATTTCCATCTCTATTTTATTTCCGAGAGTAAAAAAAAGCAAATCATTTCCGTGACAAAATGAGCTGTTGCAATCGATATGACATATTCATTACGGAAATCAGGCTTTGAAAGGAAAGAGTGATTCTAATTCATTTAAAATAGTTTTTCCAGATTACATAGTTCTAATTTTTTTCCAGAAATGGTAGAGACTCAGAAAAAAAGGCTGAACCTCCCGCCCCCTCCCCACGCCCGAATAAAGTTATCAGGAAATTGGTCACATCAATTTTGCAATAATTAAAATTACATTAAATGAGAAAATTAATGGCATATTAATATAATACTTAATTTGAAAGTTCTTAAAGGCAGACAAAATTATTGCACTTATTTGAAAAACAGAGCTGCAAAATATTTTCCATGGAAATATGTTGTCTGCTGAGAAGACAACTGAATGTAGATGAAGTATGGTGACAAAGAATTATTAAAAAGAGGGAAATTTATTTTTCTCTGAGTTTCAGATGATTGAAAATGTGCGAACAACATGTCCAAAAATTTTAATGGATATTTGCATCAATCCCAGGAATGGTAAAATTTAATGCTGAAAAAGCAGAATTCCACTATTAGGTGGAAACGTAACATGTGTGTTTTTCACAAATAAATCATCTGCACAGATATAAAAAAGGCTGTGTACACAAAATGAAATCTTTCAAATGCCTAAAGTTTCCATGCGTTTCCAGTAGAGCATGGAATTCGATTTGTGTATATAATGAAAATTGAATATAAACTTATTTATTTTAGGAGGAAGAAGATGAACTATATTGAGCGTAGACACATTTTCGTCAAATGTTTTTTCTAGGTAATTTCCTCCACAACGGGCTTTGACTTCTAGTTTATAACATCAGCTTATTTAACAACATAAAAATAAAGAAAGACATGGCTTCAATTTTAAAGAAACAAGTAATGCAATGGAAATGCTAAAAATCCAAATCATGTCTTACACAGCGAGGATATTAGCAGCATCAATTAACAGACAATTTTCTCCAATTAAGATAGCTAACACAGTTAACAACAAATAGAAAAATATGACAATTTTACAAAGTAACATAGCTTTTAATTATCAATGAAAAGAACTAGTAATTTAGCTAAATACCAAATATTCAGTCAATTTTTAGGTTGAATGCCAAATATTAGGTGGCTGAATGTATGTACAAATATACTCATATATAGACAGTGGCATATATAGAAATTTTTCATTATAAAACAAGAGTTTTATTGTCTCACACAAAATATGCAATAAAGTAAAATGTTATCCTTAAAGCAATGTATTTTTTTTAGGGAGGGGCTAATTTATTTTTTTTTAAAAAAGAGCTCATTTTACTTTAAGAAATTGTACAATGAAGCAAAATGTTACCCTTGATCATAGGTTCTGTCGCCTAGTGAGCATAAATGTTGGTTAGTATCCTTATATATTTCTTTCATTTCATCTCTACATTTAACTGTCTCTTTGGCTCTGCTACATCTGTGTATTGTAATATAATGATTTAATGGATATCTATCAGCTATTGCCCCATTTTGGTTATGATTTATCCATTCATTGGTTAATTTTTTGATTACCTTAATTGGAATAGATTGAATTCCTTGATTCACAAGTTTGACTATTTTACTATATATATATGTGTGTGTGTGTGTGCGTGTGAAAGATAAATCCTTTCATAATAAATAAATGCAAGAATTATTTGGGATTCTATTTGCATTCATAAAAAACCTTTATTTACTTTAAACAAAAAGCACACTATTTCTTAGAAATTACACCTATGGAGTTTCTAGTTGCCATAGGAACAGCACTTGAACTTCCTGTCAGAACCCTTTTTTGATGTTACATAAGATTCTGTTTAGTCATGGACATGTGAAACTGCCTATCGAAGATCTAAGCCAATTATTGTTACCTCCCTCGTCCAGCATTAAACTGCAGAAACTCTACTACATAGTTAAAAACTCATGGAAAAAAAAAAGATCTTTATAAACTCTTTGAGCTCGTACAAATCCCTCAATGGGTCTCAGGAATCTCAGACTTCATCAAACTGGTGAAAAACAATGAAGAATTGTAGTTTTATTTGAGAAAAAACACTATCACTGGATATAACTTGGAGTCTGATTACATCTCTCAGTTTCACATAAATCCACACATTATCAAATACACCAAGAAGACATTTAACTTTACTTTAAGACCTTAAAAATAAGTACATTTGGGAGATTTTCTAATATAGTTAATACACTAACACATATTTCTGTAAAATTCTTAGTAAAATGCCTTAAAATTCTGTGTTTGAAAAGCTTTTTTTCTAAATGAGCAATTTCAATACAAGGGCAAGTTAGTTATGCATAGGCAGGGGAAAAAAAAAAAAAGTTTAATCAATCGGACTGTAGTAGAGTTTCTCAATCTGCGCTTGTCACAAAAAAAAAAAAAATAATAATAAATATTGATAGCAAAGTTATTTTTTCTACATTTTCAAAATAATAATTTTACATATGAATAAGTTAACATTCATTACAGAGCCACAAAACATCACACACACTTATAAACAATCATTGCACACAGACAGATACCATAGTGGCAGACTCAGTATAACATAACCTAAACACACACACTTGTGCTTTGTCAATCACGCCAGTTTTAGTGGAAACACACACTTTTTCCAGGCAAAATTTGCAAGATGGCAATGCAGTTGTTTCAGTGCATTATATCATATCTTGAAAACAAGCAAAAACAGGAATTTGAGGGGTTAGCTCGTGGGAAATTTTGGTGTTCTATTAAAATTAAAAGACCTTCTAAAGTACACCAAAAAGCTTAGGAAATCCTGAATTGGAGAATTGAGCATCAGTGTATTGTAGATTACTTCTATAGCTGATTGGCTAAATTTGAGAATGTCCCATGTTCGGGGAAAAAATTCTTATTTTTATCAAGAACTAAAGCATAAAAAAAAAAAAAAAAAAAGAAAGCCACTCTTTACACGCTTTCTCTCACGCATTGCAATTTGTTAAAGCTTTCTAATTAGACACAAAATACAAACTGAAGAAAACTGTGAAATTTACCCTGACCATCCGATTCTGAGAAGAATCCAACCATTTGTTCATAAAGTGTTGAGGGTATTAAATGCAAGGCTATTCCAGGTCCTAAAGACACTATTAACACTGAAAAAGCAAAGGTAAAATTTATTTCCTACTACATAGACATAATTTATTAATACAAAACAGATAATTAAGTAGGAATTAAAGGACAAAATAATAGTCTGAATTACCTAGAGAATAAATAAGAAGTACTCCTGGAATGACCTTGCCAATAAGAGCAAGTAAGGAGAAAAATCCACACATAAGGGCACAAAACTGTAATTAAAAATAAGTAAGTAAATAAATGGATAAATAAAACATCATTAAGTGATAGCAACAGATATATATGACAATTTCATTTTCAAGGCACATTTCTTTGATTCCATGATGTTGTAGAATGCCCTTTTCCATATAATGTTGAAGTGTAAGGAAATCAGTTTAGAATTAATGTACACTTTCAATGACTTTTATTTCAGCTTATACATAGACTATAACTAAAGGGATCTAATGTTGTTGGTAAATTAAAGGTAAGAACAAACCTACATTGCAAATCCATAAGGGCTCATTTGACATGCAGTTCACTGGATTTTTGGGGAAAAACTTATTCTTCTACTGTAAAAATGCATGTTTAAATTAAGAAAAATAACTAGTGAAAATATCAGTTCATCAGATTCGTATCTCATCACATTGGCCATTTGAATTGTTGACTAAACAGTGCAAAAGAAGATAAGACAAAAAAGATGTATCCGAAAAAATTGCAGATAAGAATGTAATGGATCTTCTTTACTCTCTTACCAGAAAGATTTTGATAATTATATATTATACCATTGACTGCATCAAATGGACCTTAATCATTTTGAAGGTTGTTGCAAAATCCTGCAACAACTCCCATTTCACAAAAATATAGATTGGGAGAGAAGGTCATGAGTCTATCCCCAGAACTGTTTACTAACATTGCAAGAAGGTAAAAAAAAAAAAAATAATAAAATAAAAATAAAAAAATAGGTAAATAAATAAAAACAGCTGGAGGATAAGCATGTTTCTACATTAAGCTGGTTTTTTCCCAGCACAAGGCTGCCAAGCTAGTTGTGCTAGGCAACCAATACAATTTGGAACAAGACAACTTGCATGGAGGTGCAACAGATTTGATAGATGCATCCTGTAACACTTTTTTTTTCCCGAATGTAGGTGGCAATACTTCAATAAGCAGCATGAAAGTTATTTTTTAAATATATTTTTTTATTCAACTACTAAATAGGAGGTGTTTTTTTTTTTTTTTTGGGGGGGGGGGGGGGTAAACAGAGCAAGAAAAACATGATTTATTTGATTAATTACTTTTCTAAACTGATTTTTTGACAATTTTCACTTATTAAAATGTGTACTTAAAAACAACATTGATTGATATTTGTATAGTTCAAACATGCAATTATTCACATTTTTTTCATTACTTGGATTAAAATTTAATAATTTTACTATAACACGTGAAAACTTTCATTAATAAAACTAAAAATAAGTATTTATTGTATAATTCTAGTGCTTAAAATAACATGTGATAGTATGCAGCATGCAATACCATCACATGTTATTTTAAGCACTAGAAGCAACAGTCTATAGAGCATTAAGGTAATTTCATATTGAGCTACAATTAAACAAATTACAAATAGAGCTTCATCCACTAAAAAAGACACCTAATCATAATTTAAAAAGAAATCAACAATAATAATTTTTAAAAGAAATCAACTTACCAGCCCATGATTTTCTTTCCTTAACTTCCAAACATCTTTCCATAAAACAATCATTTTTTCGCAAAATTCGTTCAAATATCGACTTACTTCTGGAACACTTAACACTCCAGGATTCAAGGCAGTCCAACTGTGAAGATAAATTAATATTAAAATTACTATACTATTAGTAAAAGTATAGTAATTATTTATCTAAGATATAGGAATTATTTATCTAAAGAGTTCAAACTATTAAAATTTCATCTAAATCAAACGCAATAAAATCCACTAAACTAAAAGATTTTTAAAAAAGGAAATAAAAAGCTATATAATAATTGATTCTTTTCCCCCTGTTTTAATCAGAATGAATATTATAGTAAAACAATGAAAAACCCTGTAGAATACATTAAAAATGAACATTTTACAAATTCAGATTTAATTTTTTAGGGGGTAGCAGGTGTATAACTGCTACTTAATTAATTTATCACCATATGTGCACTTATTAATTTCTCTCAAATCATCAATAACTGTTCACACATATCTTATGGCACATAGCAATTGCTTTATCTGTTTTTTTTTTTTTATAAAACGTGCATATACTGGCGCAATGCGTAAATTTTTGCTGTCTGAATTGCCTGAGCTATTATTAATTATTTTATTCTTCAATGTTTTTAAAAAAAAAAGAACTTTTAAACTTTTATCAATTATTTAAAATAATAGCAGAGCATAATTTAAAAACACATTAGTGTGATAATAGTTGGATCAATAATTGTAAAAGCTATATATATATTACCTCTCCTCATAGTTAACATAAGGTTTGAGTTTTATTTTCAACAGATTTTGCTTTAACAGTCAAAGAACAAAAATGACACTGTCATTATAAAATAAAATCTCTCTTTAAGTACACAGTGAATTCATTAAGTATAAAACACAAATAATTCATATATTTCCAAAATTGGGAAAATAAATAAATAAATAAAATAAGTGTGTACTGTATATAGTCAGTATAAGCATAAAGTTTTAGAAAATATTAAGGGCCCAACTATCTATTCATATGAAATATACAGTACAGTACCAATTATTCAGATCAGTCGGGACCAAGGCTGATCAGGTTAACAAAACATCCAAATAATTGGACAACTTTAAAAACATTAAACTTTACAAAATAGTTATGACAAAGAATCATAGCACTGCCTATTGTACTGTTTTCGGAAATGGCCTGCCGCAGACTAAGCGACTAGGCCTAGCTACCCCAGGGGGAGGGGGGGGGGGAATTGGACAAATTAGAGGAAAAAAAGCACGATACTTGATTCAGATAGATTCAGTGAATCGGAATCCACATAATCATCAATCTACTGAACATGCAAAACACATCATTCCTGACAGTCTTTTTTTTTTTTTTTCCCCTCCACTAACTTACCATGGCTTACCAAAAATTGACCGTACACTATGCATATGCCATTATAATAAAAATTACTTTGAAGAAAAAAAAAAACATGAAATGCAACCAAAGTAACGTAAGGAATAAAAATTTCTAAAAAAATCATAATGCTTAAATTAAAAGCAAGACTAAAAAAAAAAAGAGAAATAAAAGAATTTTTTTAAAACTAAAAATTAAATATACATAAAAAGTACCTTTCTGAATCTTCCCCTTCTTCAGGCGGCACTAAAAATAATTAAAAATAAAATAAAATGAGTCATTGAAGAAAATTAAGTTACAAATAAACAAAAATACTCAAGAAAGTATAGAAAATAAAAATGAAACCCTCAACTTGTAATGCTTCTAAACACTGTACTTTTTTTCCTCCTTTTTTCTTTCTCATAATATAATTTCAAATCAATTCATGCTTATAAACACAATACATTTGTGAAGTTCTAGTAGGAGGAAATTTCATTTGTGGAAATATCATCATTCCCATAACTGTATCAATTTGAATTTCAGATTTTATACGAAAGAATAAGAATATTTCATTTAAATATTGGTGGCCAGCCTTCGCGCCAGGCTGACCACCCTGGCCGAGGCATATGCATCCGCACCCCAGAGCCTATGGTTGCGAAGGCGCAGTTGGGCAGCGCAGCCTTGGTCCCGCAGAGGGGCTGTTGCGCCAATGTTTGACTTAGTGGTGGCCAGCCCCCCCCCCTCTTTTTTTTTGTCAGCAAGACGAAACTATGAAGCAGCCATGTCAGCATTTAAAATAAGCAGTATCACATCACAGATTGCAAGTTAAAAACACATAATGATGCAAGACGATACAATTATGCAAACTGCATTGAAAATTTTGTGATATAAAGAAAAAACTTTTTTCCATGGCAAAAATAGCATTTTTTATAGCCCAAAACATTAAAATTTCAGTACTAAGTTCCTTTCCATTGTCACCTTCTTTCACCAGTTGCTTTTTTTATTTGTCATGCCTTACAAGCTTTCTGCCATCCGCTTCCTTTTGTTTTAAACCACATGACTATTGCACCAGTTCTTCAATTTCATAAATTATTTTGTAAAAGTTAAGTCAAAAGTTTGTAACTAAAATCATTGTTCATTAAGTATTAATTTTTTCTTTAAAGTTGGGTGGTTTTTTTTTTTTTTTTTTTTTCTCCTTGCAAAAAATGTAATTTAGGAAACGTAAACTGTTCCTCAATTTTGCAGAACTGCTCCTCAGTATCACAATTTGAGGAGCAATAAGCAGTAGTGTTCTGAGTTGAGAATATTAGTTAATGCATGGGAGCTTGAGAATATTCAAGAATTTTCTTTTCTTTTTAAATCTTAAGGAATTATAGGCATTAATTGTTCTGGACAATAATGGTGAAGGAATTAAATGAAGTGTAAAAGGCACAGAAGAATATTATAAGTAGGGCTCATTTATCGTTTGGAAATTCATGCAAGCATGAAATCCCTTAGTCTTTTTTCGCTCAGTTTCTTGTTGGTAAATATCTGGAAGTAGTAAACTTCAGTTTTTTCACTGAAATCCTAACTAATATTATAAATGCGAAAGTGAGTTTGTTTGTTTGTTTATGACGCTTTCACGCCTAAACCGCTGAATAAATTATGATGAATTTTGGTTTTAGATATAGATGGAACCCTGGAGAAGGTTATAGGCTACTTAGAATTTTAGATTTTTAATTACTTTTTTAATTATTAATTAAAAACCGTTTTTACGTTGCCATGCTTGGCGAGTTTCGCCCGTATCAAGTGATTCATGTTTTGAGCTAACAAGAATGCTATTACTTCAATGAAGCACGTGCATCTGAAAAACATTAAATAATACGGAAATTATGGCAGTTTTATGCCAAATCTATCCATCTCTAATAATAAAAATGAATGTTCTCCAGACAAATCTACAGAAAGCAGAGCTTTGAAAATTTGAGCATGACTGGGCCCATGACTTCGGTAAAGTGTACCTGAGGCTCAGAAATTTTAATTACTTTTCTAACTATTAATTAAAAACCATTTTATCGCTCGCACAAAATGATTTATGGTTTTGAAATAAAGCAGAAATTCTATTTGCAAAATCACATGCATTTGGAAAACATAAATAAGTATGGAAATTATGTTGATTTTATGCCAAATTAAAAAGCATAAATAAAGAAAAGTGTACTTATGTATTATCCCGGCGGTCCGCCAAGACGAGCGATGTTTTGCCGAGATAAATGCCAGGCACATGAAATTATTAATGGTTTTGAATATGATTGGCAACTCATTTGACGAAAAAACAGTTTGGCGACCAACGGGATAAAACGTAAATATCAAGAAAAGTTCAGATGTGTTTCTTGAAGTTAATAAATTTCCAAATGTTCCAAATGTGTGTTTGGATGTTTTTGACTGAATCACACAAGAATGGTTGGAAAATTTTGTAATTAAGATAGCTTATGCCCTGGATTAACATACAGGCAACCTTTCAAGCATATAGCATAATTCTTTTACAAAGACACTCAAATAATGCTAATGCATTGCGCTCTATGGAAATTTTGTAGCTACTAAACCAATTTTAAAACTTTTTTCACTGATTGAAAGTCCTAGGCCTATATGGTCCTGGGCATATATGGTACTAGGCCTATATGGGGAATTCCTCTGTGGGGAATTTTCTAAGGGATCCTAGCCCGTATTTTCGTGAGGTTTTGGAAAAAAAACACGAAAAACTGCGATCGGCTAGGTCGACAGGCGCGACCAGAGTTTGAACCTGGCACCTCCCGCCTTCCAGTTTTGAGAGCAGAACCTCTTAGACACTGGGGGGCCTCTGAGTGTTACAGGCTACCTTTTATGCATATATCACAAATAGTTCTTTTACAGGGATACTCATAAGAATTACATTACGCTCTATGTGTATCTCTGTAAGTACTGAACAGATTCCAAAACTTTTTTCACTGATAGTAAGCTACACTATTCTTGAGTATTATTGGCTAAAATTCATGCATGTAGCGCAAATAGTTCCTTTACAGGAACACTCAAAATAATTCTAATACATTACGCTCTCTGGGTATCTCTTTAACTACAGAACCGATTCTAAAACTTTTTCGCTAATAGAAAGCTGCACTATTCCTGATTAACATAGGCTAAAATTCATGCATATAGCATAAATATTTCTTTTACAAGAACACTCAAAACAGTTCGCAAATACTGTCGTAACTGTCTCTATTCGCCAAATGCCTGAAAAAAATCTAAATTTAGTAATTCTGCATATTCTCTTATTTTAAATGAAGTATAATGCATGGTAGTATAAGTAAAAAGCAAATAATATTTAAATGCAGTTTCTTTAGTCGCCAACATATTTGTTATTCACACATGCTTCGTTTCTCTTGGGACCTAATTCTAAAGCCGACGCAGACGAAGTCGCGGGTAGCCGCTAGTTCAACATAAATTCGAAATAAATTGTAAGTGTTGTGGCTTTCTTCCTTTTTTTTTTTTAAATCTAATAGCAGAAGAAAAATGAACATTAAAATTTTATCTGAGATACCACACAAAAAAGTGACATTTTCTCGTATGAAATGATTAGAATTAATAAAATGCTTGGAAATGATTTTAATTCTGCTTCCATATTAATTTTCTCTAATCCCCCCCTCCCCCATTTGAATTTCATTTTTGTTAATGGCAACACTATCAACTCTACAAGGCCACGGCCAGGAAGGATAATGGAGGGTTTCAGCTCCCCTTTTCCCCCAAATTTTAATCAGTGTATCAGTCGTTTTTATTTGCAATTAAAGGTAAAAAAAATTTTTAGTGCTACATATTCCTAGTAAGCAGTATTGCTCTTCAAAATGAAAAAATAATTTCTAATGCTGAGTCATGTATAAATGATTTGAATTAAAATATTTAGAATAGTATTCAAATTTTTCTTATTTTGTTTATATTTTATATCCCAAACATTCAATTCCATAAACTATATACTTATGGATTATTGAAGTTTTATCATCAGTCATGTTTCTAATAATGAACTTAATATATAATACAAATAAAACAAACATAAATTGCAATAAAACAAACTTAAATTGTATGCCTGAGCATTGGCTAGGTATATAACTAAACAACCTTGAATGAACATAAAAATAAAAATTACATTAACCTCTTATTTCTGGCCAGACCTGATGCACCCAAGTTCTGTATCCAAACCAAATCAAACCGAATATTGATAAAATGGAAAATAACCTTCGATTCCAAGAAACTATTAACCTATAAATAAAAAAAATCAAAACAATTAGTATAAAAATAATATTAAGAAAATGAGATATCCACAGTATAAAGAAAAATGAAAATGCATAAATAAGCAAATATATATACAGGGTGCCCAGAGCTAATGCTGTCCAATGGCTATTTCCTAAACCATTAGTCAGAGAAACATAGTTCCAATTGCAAAAATGCTTTAAATTGTATAATCTATTATATCAGAAACAATCGAAGTCAATAAATCAATTTCTATAAAAATTAAGAAATTTAAATTTTTATACGGTCCCCCGGTCCTATCAGTTATATTTAGAAAATTTTTCTTTATGCAATTTCATGCACAATAAAAAAAAATTCGTCCTTCTACGACCAAAATTCAGCGATTTATGAAGCAGCAAACATTGTGACTTAAGTCACTTTTCCACGTTTAAAAATGTCCCGTTATGGTAAACCGTTAAGGGACCATATAAATACTGAAATTTTAAATTATAGGTTTTAATTTCATTTTCTGGCATAATGCGGAAAAAGAAGCAAAACTAATTTTAGAGTACTGATCTTCAAGCAGACAGGGCCTTATTATCGCATGGGCATATCGGGACTTGGCCCACGGCTCGACAGGCCCCCAATTTAAAATGTTGTTCTGAAATATTCTTTTTTATATCAAAAATTTATAAAATAAAACAAATTTCATAGATCAGGGGCCCCCAAATCCATCAATGCCCGGGGCCCTGTTGGTCATAATCGGGCCCTGCAAGCAGAGGGTTATAGTCAAGCTCTATTAAAATCTATCTGAGGTCAGACTTACTAAATCGTATATGTGTAGCATGCAGATGTGTAACATAAGAGTGTGCTACGCAAAGTACAGGAAGAGTTTTCTGTACGGGTGCACATTCAGATTGCAGTCGAAGGAAGTTATTTAACGCCAGTGCATTTAAAAACCAGTTTCAAAAATTCTACTTTCAGCATAAGCTATATTTTTGTTACTTTATTGGATACACATTGTTAAACGTTAATCTTGTTTATTGCAATCTATATTCATAAAATAGTTAATGAAATTGCTAATAAATATTACAAAGCTCAAACCATGTACATTAATTTTTCTCAATTCATTTTGTATACAACCCCTATTTCGCAGCTCGAAAAGTGCTCTAACTTTAAGCAGCTGTAACTCGGTGAATTTGGTCGTAGAAGACGATTTTTTTTATTGTGCATGAAATTGCATAAGAAAATTTTTCTAAATATAACTGATAGGACCGGGGGACCATATAAAAATTTAAATTTCATAATTTTTATAGGGTTTGATTTATTGACTTCGACTGTTTCTTATATAATAGATTATACAATTTAAAGCATTTTTGCAATTGGAACTACGTGTCTCTGTCTAACAGTTTAGGAAATAGCCATTGGACAGCATTAGCACTGGACACCCTGTATCTATATAATTAAAATTATATATATCCTTATTTATTCACAAAAATTAATTAACTCAGGATGTGCTGATATAAGTTTACCTGATTTTTCTGGGGAAACTACTTGAATTTTTTTTAAAAATATTTTTCCTAGAATAAGTAAGCTTAAATGAAGTTACAATTTTATTTTCAGGCTAGAAATCATGCATTTTTGTGTTAAGAATTATACTATAACACCTCGGGCCCAGTTCAATTCCCAGCTCGGATGTTAAATCATTCGTCCTTTTATAGGGGATAATGCTGGCCGCCCACTGAGTGCCCCCAGTAGTTTGGACCTTATTAGTGGCAAAAGGCTTGTGGACAGTGCCCGCCAATTGAAAAAGAAAAAAAAATCATTAAAATTTACATTATAATACAATTAAACTTTATTTTAATATATATGTTTATGAAACTCTTTAATATACAGTTATTTAATCAAATGTCTTTTAAATAACCTGCATTTAATCCATTCATATCTAAGTTTTACTCTGATTTTTATAAGAGATACAGAAACTAAAAGGAAAAAATAATGAACACACAAACTTTTAAGATTAGACTAATGCTTTCAGTGCTTTTGAAAGTCAGGAAAATGCAACATGATGCTGTAAAAAAATAACACTAAATGCACTCAACCAGTTTAACATGCAATCAGAGTTCCCCCCTTTCTTTTTTAGTATGACTTTTACATAAATTTATTCAATGGCTTCCAAAATAAGTAATTAGATTTCTCAAATTAGATAATACAGTAAGACTCACTTATAATGAGAAAGTAGTTAATGAGATTACAATTTTTTTTTTTTTCTTGATAAGTAGTAAATGATAATAATGTACTGGAGTAAACTCTTTTAGTGAGCACTTCTTTATAAAAACTTTCCTCACTTTTAACAAGGAATATTATTATGGAAATGTAAAATAAATAAGTTTTTTTTTTTTTTTTTTTTTTTTTTTACTTTTTCCGAAAAACACACAGTATCCTTCCCTAGATTTTCCCTATTTCTCTGGTAAAGAAAAAGTAACCATTCTTCCTAAACCTTTGATGCATGGTGGTCATGAATTGAAACCACCTAATTTTAGCACTTTCACTGCTAATTGCAAAAACATATATGGTTAAATGGCCCAACTTTGAAAAAGAACAATTTAACTCCCAGCAACATGGTAATAACCTGAATTGCCAATAGCGTGCCACAAAACTAAAAAAACTTTAACACACCTGGCTGTGTGGCTACACAGCCAGCTGTGTCAAAACTGTTCTAGTTGCAAAAAGTTCAGTACAACTTTTATCTAAATTGCTGACACACATGAATGTGTTATGAAATCAAAAATTAAAGTTAAGACATTTTGGTAATTTCTGGAGACTTGAAGTCATGCTATAAACAATAATAAAAACCTTGATTAATAAAAAAAAAAAATACATTGAATTAGATTTCCTTACCTGCTCCTTTTAGATTTCTCCCCCCTACGCTAAATAAAAGTTTAAAGGCAAGAGCTTCCTTCTGGCAGCTCAGTACAGCTCAGCATGGATCGAATAATTGTTAATAAAACGACACCCCTGGCTGGCAGGCAGATACCCCTCATGCAGGCTTGCCTTTAAACACTAATAAGTAATAACACAACTGCATAATTGTTCACAGAAAAGTGCTTCTAACGAATAGGGATGCAGAAAATGTACAGGGACCAATATTTCCACAGAATGCAATTTTTTGGTGCAAAATGTTCCTCAAAACCACAGCATATTTTCATTCTAGTTTAAACGACTATATAGTTAGATTAGACTATTGAAACTATTAAAAAATCCTAATATTTATTGAATGAAAAAATAAACTTCCATTAATAGTGATGTTATTCATTACACTATGTTCTTTTGGAATCTGTGGAATGGGCGTAAGAGGAATTACTGTTCCCAACAGGCTTCTTTTGATGACAACTTCAGCTCTACAAAAATATTTTTGGTACTTACATATTAACGCCACTGCAGCAGAAGTTGCACTTATAGGACGATCATCGGAAAGCTACAAACTGGCGAAATTGAGTCAGCCTCTCACAGAAAAATACTCCAACCCGTTTTAATGATTAGTAATCATAAAAAAAATGTTTTATTTTATGATTAGTTGCAAAAAAATTAGGCGTAGATTGGCTGCACTTAAAAAAAAATGCCAAATCTGTATGTTAAACTCTATGCAGTAGAACCTCGATCTATCGTTTTTCAAGGGGTGTGTAGTAAAAAACGATGCATGCGGGAAAACGACGAATGCGGGTTAAAGTCAAAATATGAAGAAAACAGTATTTATGAATACACAAAATGTATACAGTATACCAAAAATACTAAATTTCTTACCAAACTGTAAAAGAAACAAATTGAAGTGGTGTAGAAATTAGGTGATACTTATTTTTTAAAAATCAGTAATTTTACACTGGGTTTTCCATTAATCTTTTAATTAAACAAAATTTTCAAGATTTACTTTTTTTTTTGTCTTTTTATGTGTATTTATCTTTGTATATAAGTCATACAATTTCAAATACCGTTATTGCATAGGATAAACTAGGCACTAGTGTTGGCTCCGTCTTATAGGCATGAATATTATTCTCAGCCTCTTCGCGATTATTTTCATTTCTTGAGTCACATTTCTTCCATTCTTAGGATACCGCACGTTGCTACTTCTAAATCAATGGAAATATAATCACTGCATTTCACACCATACTCATCCCTGCTGGATGTAAGAACTCCTCACCTATACCATCATCAACCCAAGATATCATACCAGGAAGTAATTCGATTTGTAAGCCATATTGATCCACTTCATCTTCAATTTCATTTCTGTCAGAAGAAACATTTTACAATGATGGACGCGGGAAAGCGAATTTTTGAGGAAAGATACATGCGGGTTTTGTTAACGTTATTTGAATACAGTTTGTGCAGGGACCACAGAAATAAAACGATCAATATGGGAAAACGATGAATGTGGGAACGATAGATCGGGGTTCCACTGTATTGGCCCATTTACACCGAAATCCGATTGACTACTTTGATTTTAAATAAAGTGTTTTGAATTTTGAAACTGTTTTGATTTTAAATAAAGTGTTTTATTTTATGATTTGTCAAAAATTTTAGGTGCAGATTGACAGCACTTAAAGACAGAAAAATCTGTAGCTGCGGTGGTGTTAATATGCAAGTACCATATTTTTTCCCCCTTTACATATACTCTGGGGAAATTAGCGCTTCAAAATTTTTCCTGAACCTCATTTGTGCATTAGACATATTCTGCACCCCTGGCCACAAAGGGCAGAGGATGATAAGAGATTGTGAAAATCACATAAAGTTTCCCTCTGGAAATAGCAGGTAGTAGGGCAAAGGAAAAATGCTGATGCAGTATTTCCTTATCCTGTGCAAAGCAAAAGCTGCAGCACGTCACGCATTTAACTTTTGCACAGTGAATTTCTTTATAAAATTGGGTAAGAGTGTTGCAAACTGCAGTCCAAAAACCTGTGCATGCACAAATATCATGCTACAAGAAGACTCACCAGAAAACACAATTTATGGCTATGTGTGCGGCAGCACTCACAAAAGGCTGCTCCCAAGCAAGCAGATAATCGATACAATGGGGAATACTCTGCTGCTCAAGAGCGACTTCCTTCTTATTTTCCAACATGTTCTGTTCAAACCAAAAGATTTGAAAACATGGAAGTAGTAGAATGACATCTTATCTTATGTTTTTAAATGACAATAAAAAAAGTACTGGTAATAAATAATGATTATAAAAACATGAATTTTTGGGGAAGGCGATAAAAATCATTACATTTCAAGAAAAATGATCTTAATATGTATGTTTAAAATTAATTACTTTGAGGGACAATGCCTTCCCCTACTATATTTTATTTACCCAAGTCTTTCAATCTAAAAATGTTATGAACCTTCAGTGGAGGAACTAGAAAAGTATAAGAACTGTCAATCTCTTTAACAACTCGTGAGAGCTGGCTATAATCATTATGACCGATGATTTTTCAGTGTACTAAAAATATTATCATTAATATTGAATTCATTATAATTGCTTTAACGTGAAGCAGAAAAGAATGAAGATACAAGAAATTATAAGCATAATTTAGAGATAGTTGTAGCTGATGCAATTTACGAAAATACTAGGTCTTTTTTATTTTTTTAAGTACCATGATTTTATAATATTTAAAATTATTCCTATGAAACAAGCGTGTAGCCAGGAAAATTTTTCAGGGGGAAGGGGGGGGGGTAATATGTGCCTGGAAAAATTTTCGGGGGGGGATATGAACTTATATGTGTATAAATAGACAGAATTTCATCACTAATCCAAAAATTTTGGGGGGGGGGGGGATGGGGATATATCCCGATATCCTACCCCCCCCCTGGCTACTGAAATTCATATCGCCCCTGCTATGAAATGTAAGAATGATAGCTTATTTTTTAAAAAGTTATTTATTAGCATATTCCAGCAAAAAGGAGGGGGACATTTTCGTAAGTAGGGGCAGTACAGCGAGCTTCATATCATACCTTGATATTCTGGATTTAAAAAAAAAATAGCTTCAAGTTGGTATCGGATTTGGTGAATTTGAACCATTGTTTTTTAAGTTAATTACAGTTTTTTATAGTAAGGTCAAATCCAAGGCAGCCAAAATTTAGTAAAAATGACAGTTTTCCAAATGTCCACCAGAAAATGCACGGATAGAATGTTTTACAAACTGAAAGGAGGGTTTCATCCCTATAAGTTTTATCAGTGTAATAATAATAATAAAACTAGTTACTATGGAACAACAAATTTCGTGAAAGCAAAATCTTAACTGAACGAAAAATTTAGTAAAAAGATATTGTAATCATATGGAGAAATATTCAGGCAGTGGTAGATCCATGGGAAAAGCTAGGGGGCTTAAAAAATAAATAAATAAAAGCTTGTCCTGTTGCTCTTTCATTGCATAGGACATATTTTTTTATATTTTAATTACTTTGAATTTTGTTGTCTAAATCACAACATATTCTTTTTCCCCTTCCTTGATCCCAGATTGCAAAACGACAAGAGAAACTTTATTTCTCACATTTCGCTATCATCTGCTAGCCTGATAAAAGAAAAAAATAATAATAACAGCTCTTTGCTCATATGGGTCTGCTCTGGCTGAAGCAGATGTTTTTCTAATGCGTTTTTCTGTTCTGTGTAAAGGAACATACTGCTGGCGTCTCGAGATTTTTCTAGAACAAATGAGATACACTTCTTCCGTTTTGTACTCTTAACGGCTTTTCCTAACGGTCTTTTTTTTTTTTTTTTTTTTTTTTTTAAGCAGTTGGGCTGTTCATTTGGTGTGGCGAGGCCGATCCCTTTTGTGATGAAGCCTTCGCCCAAAAACATGTCAGGCTCGCAATAGCATCCACGATGTAATTTTTTTGTGACGATGCTTCCCCAGGTTAAAATATTTGTATATATGTGCACTTTCCAATTTTTATAGTCAAGTAAACATGATGTTTCGAGCAAATAAATAAATATGTCTAAAAAGTAATAAGTGTGATCTCATCTAACCTTTTTGTGTGCTTTATTCCGGAAAGATGTAAAAGCGACAAGCGCTAGGACGATGGACGTGCCTTTCTGCAACTACATTATGGGTCAATAATTAGTCGGCGACCTCCACATTTCTTTTGTGAACCTCCTTTGGTGTACCGCTATGTGTTGTGATTTCCAGCGTTCTCGTGTAATCAGATATCGCTCTCTCTCAATTCGAAGAAAAACAATTACGATGTGGCTTTAATAGAAACCTACATTTTTACAGCGCGGTACTCGCAGGTATATCTTAATACATTCTACGGAGGTTTATGCATCTTTCTTCCAATACAGTGCAGTGTTTGTGTTCTTCAAGATTGTCCGCGTAATATGTGACAACAATTCATACCAACCATTGTCTTTTACGATCATCGCCAAACTTCACATTAAATACATGGTGCCGTTCACCAGGCACGATCCTGCATAACCTAATGCACTAATATTTTATGATTTTCATACTACAATTTTTTTTTTGCGGTGTTGTGATGAAGCGATAAAAGTACAAAGTATTTTTAAGAGCTCTTCATTTTTATTTCATGTTTTTTTTTATTTTTTGGGATCCCAACCTTTTTAAAATGTTTTTGTAGTGTGTGTTAATGCATTTTTTTCTTTTACCAGTGTTCATATAAATATATCTAGAATTATAGTTTTATGCATTATTTGACTTTTATTTACAATGATGAGCTTATTATGATTGATTTTTTGCTATAAATATGTATATGTATATACTTCACAAAGAGTGATTTTTTGAAACAATGAGCCTTATTTTATCTTATGTTTTTGCCATACATTCAAGTACTTCACAAGTTACTATTTATTGTACATGTTATTTTACTGCTGAATAAGCTAAGCAAATTAAGCAGATTTGAGAATGTTTATGTGTGAATTTAGAATTGATAAGAAGCAATTTTATGTTTTTGCCATATTTTTTTTTATCTGTGCACAATTTTAAATGAATTTTAAAAAATGAACAATTGTTTTGTTTTATTGTACATTTTATTAAAGCCAAAATAGCTTTTTTTTCCAAAATTAACTCACACTCAATAAAATTTTTTGTATCTGTCACTGTATTAAGGCGTATTCCTAGTAACAGAAGGTCTGTGCTGTTGTTACTGCCCATGTACTTATGAAAGATAAGTGCCGATAACAACAATTTGCTTACTTTACACGTATATAATCATAAACTAAATAGCTACTAACAGGCTTTCCATTGAGTGTTTGAATGGATAATTCCAAGACGATGTATAGAGAAGCATTCTTTGTCATGATCGTAAACTGAATTTTGCAACTATAAAGATAATCACGAGATTTTGTTTACTTTCCTTTCCAACTAACACGGAAAAGTATGGCAAAACGAAAGCATACAATAAAAGAGACTAAGGAAATATATGTGCATTTAAAACATTATAACGAGTCAGAAAACTATTTTTTACTATTAACCTACGTGTAAAGAGCATGAAAACTTACCAAAAAGCAATATTGATAGATACAAAAGCTGCGGCACTAACGAAGGGTCGCTCCCAAATAAGAAGACTTTGAAACGACACAACATACGTCTCAATAGGACTCAAAATAGAATTAAAAACATTGGCTCTCTTAGCACTTAATTCTGATGGCGAAATATGCTTCTGCGTTTCAGATTTTAGGTGTAATCTTTGCGTAATGAAATCGTAAGGTTTTCTCACAGATTGTAATATCGAGTTCATTGTGGTAATTGGAAAACTTAATATTAACGTGAAGATATGTATAAATAACACAGCGCTATTTCATAACAAGTAAACAGACTTCATGATCACGCCACAACAAAACAATCACATTACACGCTGCTGCAAATTGACATGACACAGCTAATCATCGCGGCCGTACGCCTCACCTTCGTATACTGTCACCTGATTGGTTAATTCATTGCAGGTCGTTTTCTGTTCTTTAAAATCACAAAACAAAACAGTCGACTTTCGTAGACGTAGAGCATACAACAAATGGGTGCAAGGGACATTTCAGCGTTCTTTTTTTTTCCGCTGAGTTCAATCGGAGACAACGGTTTCTTAATTTTTTTTTTGTCTTCGTCTTCAATTGTGATATTTACGTACTGTTACGAATTTTCGGGGCAACCCGCTGCTCTGGGGCTTAAAATGGTTTAAAATTCGTATTCTACGCTTCAAATAGATAAATTTTGCTTTTTGTTGCATCAAAATCGGCCAATTAGAACCGGAGATACGGAGGTTTCGGTTTCCTATTCAAATATATGGGATTTCTAGAAAACTCGAGAAATATTAGTCCTAGAGCTTAGATCTCTTCACTTTTGAGGACTTATTTTTGGCGCCAAATTTGGCGATATTTCGCCAAAAGTCGCCAAGCTTGGCGACTTTTTGGTCATTTGGCGCGATTTTCCCAATGGAGCCTGGAAGTTGTTTTTCCTGCATTAAAAACGCATAATAACCTAACATTTCTCTTCTATGACGAAATCAAAATTCACGCTTTATGTAGAACCCTGGAGAAATTGACTTTTCTGGAAACCTCTTGTACCTCCTGCGTCGGCTATTTATAGAAGCGTGCATCGCCCCGAGGAGTCAGTTGCGAGTTGAACATTCAATGTGTGAAGAGCTCTGAGTACGCTTGTTTTGTGTGAACTGATAGTGCTATAGAAGCTGTGTTTTAGCTTGCTTTGTGTGAACTGATAGTGCTATAGAAGCTGTGTTTTAGCTTGCTTTGTGAAGCTGTTACAAGACGTGGAGTTAACGGCAGAACAGAGAAGCGCTGCAGAGAAAGTAATAGCTGAATTTGAAGACCTCTTCTCTCGTACTTCCGGTGACTTTGGCCGTACGAGGTTAACGCAACATAGAATAGACGCACAAGCAGCCATTCTCCCATCAAGCAACATCCTAGGCGGCTGCCGTTTGCTAAGCAAGAAGAGGTGAGCAGACTTTTAGAGGAGATGCAGCGTGATGACGTCATCGAGCCATCGACTAGTCCGTGGGCCTCGCCGATTGTTTTGGTCCGAAAGAAAGATGGTTCCACCCGGTTCTGCGTTGACTATAGACGTCTGAATGACATTACCAAGAAAGACAGCTACCCTCTTCCCAGGATAGACGACACATTGGACACTTTATCGGGAAACGAATGGTTCTCCACTCTGGATCTCAAGAGTGGCTACTGGCAAGTAGAAATCCATCCCGATGACCGTGAAAAGACTGCGTTCACCGCGGGACAAGGATTGTGGCAGTTCAAAGTTATGCCTTTTGGACTCTGCAACGCACCGGCTACTTTCGAGCGTCTAATGGAGACAGTGTTGAGAGGACTTTCCTACGAAGCATGTCTCGTTTATTTGGACGATATCATCATCGTCGGAAGGACTTTCGAAGAGCATCTAGAGAACATCCGAAAGGTGCTGCAGAAATTAAAGGAGGCGAACTTGAAACTGAGTCCATCTAAGTGCAACTTGTTCCGTCGGGAAGTACGTTACCTCGGGCACATAATATCCGCCCACGGAGTCCGGACCGATCCCGAAAAGACGTCCGCAGTCCAGAACTGGAGTCGTCCCGAGAATATCCATGACTTAAGAAGTTTTCTCGGTCTGTGTACTTACTATCGAAAATTCGTGAAGGGCTTTTCTCAAATTGCAAGACCTCTTCACAAATTGACCGAGACTGGACAGAAATTTCTATGGACTGAGGAATGTGAGGACGCATTCAACGAACTGAAGACGGCTTTAACATCTTCGCCGATCCTGTCGTATCCTCACCCTGACAAGCCATTTATCCTGGACACAGACGCAAGTAAGGAGAGTGTTGGAGCAGTTTTGTCCCAGGAGATAGATGGCCAAGAACACGTCATTGCTTACTGGAGCAAATGCCTTTCAAAGGCAGAACGTAACTATTGTGTTACGAGAAAGGAACTTCTTGCTATCATTAAAGCCGTGGAGCACTTCCATCATTACCTGTACGGCCGAAAGTTCCTGCTCCGAACGGACCATGCCTCTTTAACCTGGCTTCTAAATTTCAAGAATCCAGAGGGCCAAATAGCCAGGTGGATACAGCGATTACAAGAATATGACATCGAGATACGTCATCGGAAAGGGGCATCTCATGGAAATGCAGATGCTTTGTCAAGAAGGCCCTGTATAGACAGCTGTCGCTATTGCTCCAGGGCAGAGAAAAATTACCATCTGAAACATCCCGTTGTCCGCCAAGTTACATCATCGACACCATCCCAAGATCCCTGGAGTGACGAAAATGTTCGGGCGGACCAATTAGCAGACAGCGACATCAAACCTATTGTGGAATTTATGGAAAAATCCAGCGCTAAGCCCAGTTGGCAAGAAATATCATCTTACAGTCCGGCAACAAAACAGTACTGGGCTTTATGGGATTCGCTTCGCCTGAGGAATGGAGTCCTGTATCGTAAATGGGAGTCGGACGACGGCAAGATGCTCCGATGGCAGTTAGTACTCCCTCGTTCGAGGATTCCGAAGGTTCTAGAAGAACTTCATAATGGCTTAACTGGAGGCCATTTTGGCGTAATGAAGACCCTGCAGAAAGTTCGCGAGCGCTTCTACTGGGTTAGGGCTCGAGGCGACGTCGAAAAGTGGTGTCAAGCTTGTGACGCCTGTGCCGCCCGTAAAGGCCGAAGAAGCGAAGCCGTGGAAGACTACATCGTTATAATGTAGGAGCGCCTTTTGAGAGGATTGCCCTCGACATCCTGGGACCTCTTCCGCGAACTTCGGATGGCAACAAATACATCCTAGTTGTCATTGACTACTTCTCTAAATGGCCCGAAGCGTTTCCTATTCCCGATCAAGAAGCTACGACCGTAGCAGAGGTATTGGTGCAAGAATGGATTTCCAGATATGGAACCCCTCTGCAACTTCACTCCGACCAAGGAACGAACTTTACCTCTGCAGTCTTTAAAGGACTATGTCAACTTCTCGGAATGGACAAAACACAGACTACGCCTTTACACCCACAATCCGACGGCATGGTGGAGAGGTTCAATCGCACAATTTTGAACAACCTCTCGCTCCTGGTATCTAGGAATCAAGAGGACTGGGACAAGAAACTCCCCCTCTTTCTGCTGGCCTATAGGAGTGCCGTCCACGAGACTACCAGCTTCACACCTTCCCAGATGCTGTTCGGCAGAGATCTTCGTCTTCCCGCCGATCTAGTGTTCGGCCGCCCTCCAGATGCGCCTTCATCGTCAGAGGAGTACGTGGAAAACCTTCGGCAACGGTTTGAAGATGTGCATCATTTTGCTCGGGAGCGGATCAACCTGAACACGGAAAAGATGAAGACTCGCTACGACACGAAGGCTACGGGACACGAGTTCAACGCAGGTGACAAAGTTTGGCTATGGAATCCTACTCGACGGAAAGGCCTGTCTCCCAAGCTGCAATCGCCGTGGGGTGGTCCTTACACAGTCCTAAACCGGCTGAATGACGTCATCGTACGGATTCGTAAGTCACCAAACTCGAAGCCAAGAGTTGTACATTACGATCGGCTAGCCATCTACCGCGGTTGTAATTAGTTATTTGCTATCAGACCATGGTCACTATGGCGTAATTCCTCCTTTCTTCAACTCTCATTTCTTTCCTGTCTTTCTCTTTCGTCAACTCTCTTTCACTCATTACTTACGCCATGTTTAGTGTACATATTTGTAATATATTGGTTTCTATTAATGTATATTTGTTTATTACATTGATTGCTTATTAGTGTAATTGTTTATTATGTATATTATTTATTTATTAGAGTGCATTTGCTTACTGTGTTTGATTATTGCTTATTGTGCTATTGATTACTTGCTTGAATTATGTTGTTAAGATCTTGTTAAGTGTTACACAGTGTAGGTACTTGTGTGACCTCCTAACCGGGGATTGTACTGCCCGGGACGTACAGTCCTTGGGAAGGGGGCAATGTTACGAATTTTCGGGGCAACCCGCTGCTCTGGGGCTTAAAATGGTTTAAAATTCGTATTCTACACTTCAAATAGATAAATTTTGCTTTTTGTTGCATCAAAATCGGCCAATTAGAACCGGAGATACGGAGGTTTCGGTTTCCCATTCAAATATATGGGATTTCTAGAAAACTCGAGAAATATTAGTCCTAGAGCTTAGATCTCTTCACTTTTGAGGACTTATTTTTGGCGCCAAATTTGGCGATATTTCGCCAAAAGTCGCCAAGCTTGGCGACTTTTTGGTCATTTGGCGCGATTTTCCCAATGGAGCCTGGAAGTTGTTTTTCCTGCATTAAAAACGCATAATAACCTAACATTTCTCTTCTATGACGAAATCAAAATTCACGCTTTATGTAGAACCCTCGAGAAATTGACTTTTCTCGAAACCTCTTGTACCTCCTGCGTCGGCTATTTATAGAAGCGTGCATCGCCCCGAGGAGTCAGTTGCGAGTTGAACATTCAATGTGTGAAGAGCTCTGAGTACGCTTGTTTTGTGTGAACTGATAGTGCTATAGAAGCTGTGTTTTAGCTTGCTTTGTGAAGCTGTTTTTAAAGTGCTGTGTGTAAATTCTTCATTGCTGTGTCTTAAGGGATAGTGTACTATATCCCTTGAATATTTCCACGGAATTTTTGCCTGTAAAAGTGACTTATTTTGTGTGAGAAATACAGCATTTGTGAGAGCTTCTGATCCAAGCGGATTGTTAAAAGCACGTTACTGCTAGATTGTGCTTGTGAATTGTGTGCAGCTGATTGTTCTACGAAGTTCTAGAAGAAATAAAGTTTGTGTTCCATCCTGACAAGTGACTTTTTACTTGAACTTTTTACACCAACTGGACTTTAGAACGACGAACCCCAGGAGTAGCAGAGTAATTCCGCAACAGTACTATATCATTGACCATTAACCGTAATTCATTATGGAAAAAACACTCAAAATACTAAAGTAATTAAAAAACTTTGTAAAAAACACACATAAGAAGTAATAGGTTACCTCCTCTTACCTATTACTTCTTATGTGTGTTTTTTACAAAGTTTTTTAATTACTTTATCGTTTAACACCAGTATTTTGAGTGATTTTTCACTCAAAATACTGGTGTTAAACTTTAAAATAAATAAAAACTTTGTGAAAAAACACACATAAAATGTTACTTAAAGAAGATACGATCGTTTCGACTGAAAATTTTTTCAGTCTTCGTCAGTCAAAGCCCTTCGTCTCACAAAACAGAGGGAACTCCAGAATTCAGGGGGAATTTCATTATGTTCTATATAGCGAAGTCCAAGGCAATGCCCTGAGGGAGGGGGGATTTGATTCTCCCTCCCCCGAAGTTTTCCTCTTTTCTTTTTTTTTTTTGTGTTAACTCTGGATATTAATTATAGACGAAAAAATTTTAGCACTACATTACCCCCCCCCCCCCCCCCACACACACACACACATACTTTTTTCTCGCTACGGCCTTGGCCAGGTCGTTTAGGTATAGCTTTGGATATTTGCAAGGATGACATGAAGAATAATTTCGCTGTGCTAAATAGAATTATCCCAGACAGCACATAAGCAGGGCCTCCGAGAGAAATTTTATAAGGTGGTACAGAAATGTTCCCGGGCCCCCTCTCCTCCCTCCTCAACTTGTTTTTGCCTCAAGAAATATATTTTAAATTCTGGCCAATTTTACTTTAAAAGTAGTTATTAAAAATAAAGTTAATATTATGGGGGATTTTTATTCTTACCGAAATTATAATTTTAATAATAGTATTTGCAATCTGTAATAATGTATTATGAAAAATATAAAAAAATGAAGTATCATTACGGTATTTTTATAACCAGATTCCAAAATGTTCATAAAACTTTGCCTTACCACCCTCGCTGTCTAACATGTGTTGCAAATCACCATCACCAACAGTGTGTTATTTATCTGTAAATGCATCAGTTCATATTTTGCTATAGTTAAACACACAGTTTCGAAAATTATTTTTTTTTCTTTTAGTGATTTTTATATAGAATGCTAAAAGAAAAGAATGAGTAAGGAAATCTTCATATTTAGCGATTTTTTATTCATGCTTGAAGGTTAAAAATATATATAAATGGTAGAATTAGCATATTTGTTATTTAATTTTAATACTCGTAAATGGCTTTTCGTGCCTTTTTACTTGCAAAATTTCGTATAACATCATCAAAATTAATAGTTCTGGCAATGTCAGATTCGATGCTTAGTCTTGCTAAGTCTACAAGTCGTTCTTGAGACATGGTTGATCTTAAGAAATTTTTTATGAGTTTCAATTTGCTGAATGATCGTTCAGCAGAAGCTACCGTTGCTGGAATGGTTAAAAAAGTACCCTAAGGGCAATGCAAACATTTGGAAATAGATCGTTCAGTTTATATTCTGTTAGTATGTTCAATAAATCCAGAGGCTTTAATTGATTTTTGTATTTTGCATCACTTAGAAAAAAACTAGGACCGGCACTGCGTTGGGCTGTGATTTTTTAAAAGCAAAGATGTAGAAAGGAAATTTGTAGTGCATTTTGGCAAATTCACGTGCCCCCTCTAGTTCGACGGGCCCCGGGGCAGTGCCCCGCCCTCTCGCTGGGCCTGCACATAAGCTTAAATCAAGCTTGACTGACATTTCTTTGAATTTGACGTATTAATACAAGCTTGACAGTTCAATTCATTTTAAGCTTGCAGTAAGCTTGGAGAAGTCATTTGAACTGTCAAGCTTGAATACAACTTGATGACTGCTTGATTTGGAAAGCCACATCCACATAACAAATAATTTATCATCAGTCATAAATGTACTTGACCATAGAATTAAAAAAAAAGATTCTATATTTCCAAATATGGAAATTCTTCAAAATAAAATACAATTATACTACGAAATTGATTTCAAAATCAGTCGTTTGTCTCGATTTTGGCCAGTATTGCCCAACATGAGTGTGCGATATTGAAAGTTTTAAAACGTGTGCTGCTTTTAAGTTTATATTATGCTTATTTCCCTATTAGTAGAGTCTATAAATCACACATAACATTATTTTAATTTTGATTCATCCCATGGAAAAATAAAAGAAACAGATCGGCATCGGCCACTGATCGATCTCGCCAGAAAACGGCGTGACAACCATAACAGTCACTTCAAACTTTAGTCATACCAGCGCGAGGCAGATTGGCTAAATGGTTAGGACGCTGGCTTCCCAACCCTTAGGTCCCGAGTTCGATCCCAGCCGCGGACGCTTGATGGAAACAGATTAAAATAACTTGAAATTTCAGCATAGAGGGGAAAATGCGTGGAAAAATAAAATATGTGGGGCGAGTTCGCCGACGGGCGCCCCGTGTATTTAGGAAATTTTTTTTTTTTTTAGGAAATTTTTTAAGCTTGAAATTAAGTTTGCTTGATTCAAGCTTGCTATGTCAAGCTTAATGCAAGCTGGGCAAGTGTAAACTTGAACACTTGATTCAAGCTTGCATTAAGCTTACACGCTTGAAATTTTCAAGCTTAATTCAAGTTTATTGACTTGATAAATCAAGCTTGCTGCAAGTTTGATGTGCTGTCTGGGATTTATAAGTATATATGGAGAACTGTTTCTAACGTGTCAATCATAATAGGAAAATGACTATCGGTTATATGAGCATGCGTAAATAGACAAAAAATCACCAGAGAAATAAAAATCGCCATTGGTGACAAATTTTCAAGCTGATCTGCGTGTACTTATTTAAACGGACGAGGGTCAGTTGCACCCGCGCCAACAGCCATCAATCAATCGTGGGGCAAGTTTCTCCGGAATCCTTTTCTGGCTCCTCCCTTGAAAATATGCTACCACTGGCCCTTTCCGAGACCCCAAAAAACATCACTGCGTTCGGCCATCGTTGTAGAGGGACTCTGGAAAATATACTATCGCTGGCCCTTTGCGAGACCGCATGATTCCCCTATGATTGTCCCACTCCCCTCCATTTCGCGGGTGCAAAGGGCGCGGGGGGTCGCCCTTTTCTCCCTTGGCCCGGTGCAAGAAACCCATTTCCATTTAAACTATCATCAGTTTTAACTTTAACAGTTGTGTTTTAACTAGGGATGGATACGAGACGAGACAAGAGCATAGGCGTAGAGTTATATGGGCCCGTGGGGCTCGAGCCCCCCCAATAAATTGTGAATAGGGGCTGAGCCCACCCAATAATTTATCACTAAATACAGAAAACTAATTTATACTAACATAAAAAAAGTATTCACGCTATTTACAAATGTTTAAAAAAAAACTTTACTTGTACTTTTAAAAATTTTCTTCTTTTGATTTCAATCATGATTTAGTATTCATTGTGACGCCCTGTAACACACAATGTTACTATAAGCTGCCCTCGCCAGGCTCTGGTTCATTAAAATCAGATTATGCAATGTAAAGTATGAAATGAAGAAAGTTCAGATGTGTCTAAAATGCCCTATCTCATCGAAAATGTTTTTTTTTTCCCCTTTGGATTTTTTACTTTGCTTTTATTTTTAACTTATAACATGGTAGGAAGATACTAACATGGATACTTACCTTACATTGGTGTAGAATTCTATGGACCCATAGAGATCGAGCGCCTCCAATAATTTACACTTATATATAGTAAGTCATAGCTGCCAACTACTACGGAATATAACCACTTTTTGTAAACAGTATGTTTAATTATTTTTTTCAAAATAGTAACCAGCTCGCGCGCGCATCACAAAAATTTTTCTATATTTTAAGCCGAAAAATCATGTAGAAAAAGTGGTTAATTATATTCCGTAGTAGTTGGCAACTATGAGTAAGTTATATGTACGTGAATCAGTGGCGTAGCCAGAAATTTTTCATGGGGCGGGGGGGGGGTTACGACTTTTAACTCATATGTATATACCCCATTGACGTGAATATATGTGGTTGTGGGGCCCGGCCCCCCCCAATAATTTTGAAAACTTTACGCTTATGGACAAGAGATTTAAACTTTTTTTGCGAGACGAGACAAAGCTTTTAGGCTGTTTCAAGGACGAACCCAGGGGGTCCGGACTCCTCCAGAAATTTCATTTTTTGTAAGCAAAATAATAATGATGAAGTCTTTTTTGTGGAAAATTCTCCCTTTTTCACTGTTTGGACCCTCCCCGAAATTTTTTTCTGTGTACGTCCCTGGGCTGTTTTGCGAGACGCTTAATTTGCGTCTCGCGTCCATCCCTAGTTTTAACAGCCGAAATGATTAAGTTCAGTTTAGTGTATGTAATCGACGGTATTGTACATAGTATGTACCCCAATTAGTCAAAAATATCATTTTTTCCCCCTTCATTTTATTTCTTTCATCGTGTAAGTTAAATGCTATATGTTTTAGAGTTAGATGTTATGTTGGAAGATATACTGTCGACGATGTTTTTACTTGTAAGTGCATAAGGAAAATATCAAAAATACACAGAAATATCTTTTTTCTTTCTTTTAACCCTTTGAGGCGCAACCCTTGCCCAATGCTGAAAAAAGGGCAGCCGTTGCCATCGCTCGACTTAACTACCAGCAAGATGGTGGACGATCGAAACGTTCATCGCGTGCCACAGATCTAGAGACCGTTTTTTGACGCAGCTGGCTGTGCCCGGCACAGCCAGCTGTCGTAAAAAAAAGGGTCTTTAGATCTGTGGCACGCGATGAACGTTCCGATCGTCCGCCATCTTGCTGGTAGTTAAGTCGAGCGATGGCAACGGCTGCCCTTTTCTCAGCATTGGGCAATCTATCCAGCTGTTCTTGCATTCTTCCATTTTTAAGCAGATGTCAGTGCTGTTAAAAATAATCGTGACCGTTTTTTTTTTTTTTTTTTTTTTTTTTTTTTTTTACGGGAAATGACGTGCTAAAAAGTAAAGGATTCTCGTGGAGCTATGCCACCCGCATCTATTTTTATAGAAATCAAATCTATTCTTCGTGACTGGCAGCAGTCAAAACGTCAGAGTTGGGTGTTCCCAGAGCGGGATCACTGCGCCTTAAAGGGTTAAGCAGTAGGGTGTTATTTCGTTCACGCCCAGATTTTTGTATACGCGACTTTGTAGACATGAGCCGTCACGGTGAAGATCTTTTCTAATGTGTTTGCTAGATATCGCGGAGATGGAAGAGGGGTATTAAAATCGAATGTCGCACCAGGTTCACCATTTTTGATAACTGATCGCCAAGTTTGCTGCCAAAAAATAACTTCAAAACCCAACCAAGCTTAGCGATATCTTCCGAGTTTGGCTAGAAACTAGAAAAGTATAGTTAGAATATGCGTGGCGAAGATTGTAAAATAGTGTTAGTAGGCGATTTTAATGTTTTATGAAACAAGAAAAGACAAACAAGCCACACACGTGGATTATTATGCCCATTCCAAACAATATTTAAAATGGTGAAGTATAGTTGGGATATGCTTGGCGAATATTGTAAAACAGTTTCAGTAGGAGATTTTAAGATAGATTTCAATTCCAAAGATATGTTCTATGGAACAAGAAAGAGTCGATTCCTATTTTAACGCCCCTACTCTCGCTAACCTAAAAAAAAATTGGAGCACTTGGGCGAGCTTTGCAGTCATGGGTCTCTAGGAGTTATGCACAAGTTTTAACGCTCATAAAGGAACAAGGTGAAAACGAAAGTGAACATATTAGCGAAAAAGCACCAGTTAAGGAATTTGAAGACATTTAATTATTAAAATTACATTAATTGGCAACCCAAAATAAATAAATAATGGAATGCTGTACCTACATGTTGTTTCAAATCGCCATTTTAATTCTAAACTACGGTTGCCATATAAATACAAAAAATCGTCGTGGTAATTGCATATGTTCAATTATCGTCACCTTCGCGAGAGTCGGGTCGTTTAAGTAGAACTCAACCCAAGAAAGAGAAACACGACACACTCATGGTCATGGATTATGATGCAGATTCAAATAGTATAGAGAACCGAGACAAAATGCCATTCGTAAAAATAATGGAATAAACTTGAATCGCCCTTTTTAATAAAAATATCGTCTGCATGAGAAAACTGAGCGAAAATTAATTGTTTTAGGTAAAGGGATTTATTACCACAAAATGTACTACCTAATTTAGAAGTTTTTTTTTTTTCTTTTTAACAAGTATAGCGACTTTGAGCAGGTAGATAGTAGAGGTTGTTGTAGGGAGAAAAAAAAAGGTTAGCAACACTAAGTAATCCTACCTACGTTAATAAATCCCGTGGAGGTTTCAACAAAAACAACCTGAGCTTTCTCATTTTTACTTTCCGAATATGTACCATGTAAGGAAAGTATTGTAATCATGAAAAAATTCGAATTCGAGATTTTCGTGTATTTACACGTTTTGAGGTCTGAATTCATTTCTGCTGTTTTTACGAGATGTATGTGTGTATGTGTATGTGAGTGAATACGATAGCTCCTAAACCGGACATTCGATTGAGCTCAAATTGTGTATATATTTTATAAACCACCGTCACATGACCGGTATTGATTTTGGTGTGTATAGGACTTATAGTTTTCCTACATTGCTACGATAAAGATTTCTTTTACATTATGGCCTATGACGGGGGGAAATTCTTGAAAGTGCGCTATCGTTTAAAGTTTAAACGGTACATTCGATTGAGCTCAAATTGGGTACATATCTTATAAACCACTATCTTAAGACAGGTATTGATTTTGGTGAGTATAGGACTTACAGTTTTTCTACAGGGCTACGACAAAGATTTCTTTTACATTATGATCTATGGTGGGAAATTCATGAAAATGCGCTAGCGTTTAAACGGTACATTCGGTTGAGCTCAAACTCAGTATATATGTTATAAACCACCATCGTAAGACCGGTATTCGTTTTGGTGTATATATAGGACTTATAGTTTTTCTACGGGACTACGACAAAGATTTCTTTTACATTATGGCATATGGGGAGAAATTCTTGAAAGTGCGCAAGCGTTCAAACGGTGCATTCGATTGAGCTTCCGTTTGGTATATATGTTTGAATTATTCATCGATTAAAATTTATTTAAATGCTTGGTAATGATCTTAATCGTAAGTGTTCGAAAAGTCGAGTAGAGATTTTTTATTTTTTTAATTAAAGAGTACATGAAACAACTTTTAAGCAAACTGTGATACGTCAAATGAACTCACAAGTTATACCCATTCACATGCTACGTGATTACCGCATATGCCAACTAGACCACGAGCTAGGCTACACAAATTTTGGGGCCCCTACAGATGCCTAAGTATAAGATTAAGAGAAATTACTACCAGAATCATTTTCGATGATATTTAAAAAGCACCTATGACAATAAACTTGAACAAACATTTCTTCCTTTCATTGTTCGAAAAAACAAGATTAAATATAAGGCAGGGGAAGGGGAAGGGGACTCCCGGAAACTGTGCTCTGTTTTCACTAGGTATCTTTCTCTCGCTCCAAACAAATAACTTAAAATTCATTCTTAAACAAACTTTCCTTGTACCTCTTGCTTTATACAGTTAACTGAAGATAACGAAGATCAACAAACCGCTCTTATCTTGTCTGGGGTGGCGCGATAAACTCTTCAAGGAGTTATATCTTCTTATCTTCGGCTGATAACATCGAACCGTCAGTTAAGTAATCAACATCATATGTGTACTCCATATATTACGTAGAAGAACCAATAAATAAATATATAAAACAAAATAAATTTAATGAAAAAGAAACTCACTGCAACAGGAAAACATGCATTCTGATCAATATTAACAAGTGCGTTTTATCTTTCCTTTATCCCTTTAACGCACAGTGTTCCCGCTCTGGGAACACCAAACTCTGACGTTTTGACTGTTGCCAGACACGAAGAATAGATTCGACTTCTATAAAAATAGTTACGGGTGACATAGCTCCACGAGAATCCTTTACTTTTTAGCGCGTCACTTCCCGAAAAAAAAAAAAAAAATGTCACGATTATTTTTTAACAGAACTGACATCTGCTGAAAAATGGAAGAACGCGAGAACAGCTGGATAGATTGCCCAATGCTGAAAAAGGGCAGCCGTTGCCATCGCTCGACTTAAGTACCAGCAAGATGGCGGACGATCGAAACGTTCATCGCGTGACACAGATCTAGAGACCCTCTTTTTGACGACAGCTGGCTGTGCCGCACAGCCAGCTGTCCTTTAACCAGCGCATTAGAATATAAAATACACTCATGTCCATAAATTAAGGATAATTCAGAATCACATAGAAATTGATCTCTAAAATAAAAATATCACCTGTGGAATGATCACACACATCTTGAAGAAGAATATGCAAATTACAGGAAACCACCAGATGGCGTGGATGGTACGTCACAATGACGAGAGTGTAAGAGAGGGGTATATAAGGAATGGTGACAAAGAAGTAAAATTGTTCACAAGCGCTGTGAAAGCCTTTCAGTGCAAAAAACCGCATAGTTATGGCACAAAGGAGGCATTTGGATGATGTTTTACGTGGCAGAATTATCGACGACTGGAATGTGGACGTACCCAGCTGGAAGTATCCGAGGAACTTGGAATCGCCCAGAGTGTCATCTCCAGGCTTTGGCAACGATTCCAAGATGATGGTAATGTGAGTAGGACGTTACAGCACAGGTCGCCCCCGAGTTACAACGCCGAATGAGGACCGCTATTTGGCAGTTTACTGCCAAAAGAAACAGACGGAGTACAGCATCAGACCTGTCTCGTCAGCTCTCTTCAGCTACCGGTACGACAGTTTCAAGGCAGACCGTGTACAGACGCTTAGGGCACATTGGTCTATATGCTCGTAGGCCTGTCAGATGTGTTCCACTTACCGCAACTCACTGTCGCCTGCGATTAACTTGGAGTAGAGAGCATGCATTGTGGACACCGCAACAGTGGTCTTGTGTGATGTTTTCCGACGAGTCCAGGTTTAGTTTGGAGTCCGATTCTCGCCGGACATTCATCTGGAGAGCGCCAGGTACCCGTTACCACCAAGAGAACACCATTGAAAGACACCGTTACGGTGGTGCAGGATGGCTCGTTTGGGGAGGAATTATTCTTAGTTCCAGAACTGACCTGCATGTTCAGAGTGTAACGATGACAGGCCACATCTATCGGGATGTCATTCTGGAACAACATGTACGTTTGTTTCGGGGCGCCATGGGTGCTGAATTTGTGTTTATGGATAACAACGCCCGTCCTCACCGTGCAAACATTGTAGACGAATGCCTTCAATCGGAGGATATCACCCGTATGCATTGGCCAGCATACTCATCGGACTTGAATCCAATAGAGCATGTGTGGGATATGCTTGGCCGACGAATTGCAGCCCGTCAACCCCCTCCCACCTGTCTAACGGAACTTCGGAGTGCATTGCTTGATGAGTGGTGTAATATTCCCCAAGATCAGATTGATCATTTGATACTCAGCATGCCTAGGCGTTGTCAGGCCTGTATTGCATCGTCCGGAAGACATACTCCGTTTTAACCATCCTACTAACCATGTTATACTGTTTTTTGTAAATAGGTTCTTTTTTTAAATTTGGTCAAGGGAGTAAAACTTGCAATTTTTATTAATTATGTCAAACATGTAGCATCTTTTTGCTCTTTACGTTTTGTTTAATAAATAGACTTTACAAATAAGTCAAATTTGTTTTGCTTCTTTCTCTTTCTTTGCCTGGACTTCATTATCCTTAATTTATGGACATGAGTGTATGAAGAAAACTAATTTCAAATATGCCTGGATCTCAAGTCGGTCTGTAAAAGGTTAAATAACAGTAAAAAATTCAGATTTTTAAAAATCTAAATCTTCATAATGCTGTTTCTCTTAAAAAGCATTGACTAAATGAATCCATCGGAATCTTGTGGAATATTTCGATTAATCGGAAATATTGCGATTCGCAGAAAAAAAAAAAAAAAAAAACATTTTCTTTGGTGCCCGGTGCGGTTGCACCATGCGCACGGCTCTGATACTGCGGTAGAAGAGAAATTCAATGCTAAAGGCAGATTCGTAAATACAGGGTGGCTACAGAAATTGAGAAAAAAAGTTTCCTGATTTTTCCCTGACTTTCTTTATCAAATTTCCAGAACTAATTATATACATACCATAATCTTTCATGTGAATCACCATTGTGTATCATGCACACATGAAGGTGAATGCTTCATATAGGGAAATAAATAATAGAAAACCACAAAAATGCTTAATATTAATAAAATTGTAGTTCAGTTTCATAAATCCAAACATAAAATTTAGCTGAACACTAAAAGACAATATAGCAGAAAGTTTCCTCGTTTTTTAAAGATAGTGTTCAATTTTAAGCGTAAGGATGACTGATCAAAATAAACTGGCCACCTAATAACTTATTTTATTTATCGATGTATCGTTTCAAATTAAAAAAAAAAATATGTAAAAAGGCTTCAAAATGAGCCCTATCTATAAAAAAAAGACGACATCTAGTCATCTGAATATAAAGACTAGTTTGTGCGAAATCCGAAAACTTTATCATGTGCACCTTGTTTTTTCAAAACCGTGATTCATATTTCTATGTTCTCGTATGATCTATATTCTGGTTTTCGGATTCCTAAAATGTTTGCCTCAGTTGAGTATCGTATGATCCGGAACGGAGCCGCGAGTCAGACGCTGATTGACAACTAAAAACAATCTAGTTTACTAGGCAAAAACGAAAGTTCCCTGATTTTTAAATATTTTTACAAAATTCCCTGATATTTCCATGATTTTCCAGATCGATAAAGTACCCTGATTTTTCCCTGATCTGTCGACACCCTGAAATAGATATTTTTGGGCTCCCAGGTAATAAATAATAATGAGGCCTCTTAACTGTTTCTTCCAAACTTAACAACATATATTCTAGCTATGATCCACTTTCTTTTTCCCCCATTTACGCCCCCCCCCCTCCTTGTATAAGCTCAGGGACCTTGTTGTCTGTCTTGTTTCATTATGTTGGAAAGTGCAATCGTAATCCACACAAATGGGCAACGCCGGCTCAAGATACTGGGCAGCTGCTCGGGGCGCCATCAAAACACGAACTTGGGGAAGGAAACTGATCTTCCCCCCTTTCTAAGGTTTATCCAAAATCGGACTGTCCCACCTGCCACAGTCAGGTGAGCCCCTTTGTAGCTTCTTCATATTCTTCGTTATCATGGTCGTTTTTATGTTAAAAGAATTTTTCTAGGAAAGGATTACTTGAGCTGGGGGAGATGGAAGTCGAGAGAAACTTTATAAATCACGAAAATATTCCTCAATATAAGCGGGTTTTACTCATTAAAAGCGAGTTATCCTCCCACAGACTTCACATTGTACAAGCCAGCCATGTATTTCTCATTTTCACGTTAAATCTGGGTTCTTCTTTTATAAATTTCTTTTTAATTTTGTTTAATCACACTCCTGAATAATGATACTTTCCAACTTAATGGAATAAAGAAAGAAAATAGGGAAAAACCATGGATTATAATGCGATTTTAATATATAGCACTTTAGTGCGTATTTAAAATCTGAATGTGTTTCAGATTTTCTTACTTTCTCCTTCCTTTCCGTTTTTGATAAAGGCCAATATATCCAGAAGCTCTTCAGAATTAATATAGGACGAAAATAATTTGTTTCTTTTGTAGGTTTTTATCATTTAACCATCTCATTTTTGTAACCAGGGGCGGCCCGACACTGTAAGCATCGCATCTGGGCGCCGGCTTCGAAAAGGCGTCATTTCGAACTCAAAAACTAAGTAGAGAATAAAAGGGGCCGTCATTTTTACATTAGCAGGGGGCGACACTTACCGTAGGGCCGCTACTGTTTGTAACCATCTTAATTTTCATTTCCATTCAGAATCTGAGGGATTTCAGTGCCAAGGAAGCCAGTGAGCAGCAGGATTCTCTCTGAACAAGATTTATTAAGATGGCGAACCAACTGGTTACCGGGGGCGGCTAGTCAATAATAAATCCTCATTTTAAAATACTTAACAATTAATGAAATTCTTATTTTTAGCAGTAAATGCAAAATTCAAACCATGCAAATAACATATAAATGAAAAGGGCATTTATGAAAGGCGGTAATGAGAGACGTATTTTTGTTCAGTAGTTTTTCAGGTGATTGATGTCACATCATATATGAGCTGTACATTCTGCAAGTGAAAATGCAGTATGCGCCCCTGCATTCGAGAATTAATAATTCGATAGTTTAGGGGTTATTTATCTAATTATTACTTTCTTTTGTCAAATAAAATACTCACATAGTAAGCAATAATTTGTTTCTACCTGTTAATTGTTTAACCCTTTGAGACGCAACCCTTTCCCAATGCTGAAAAAGGGGCAGCCGTTGCCATCGCTTGACTTAACTACCAGCAAGATGGCGGACGATCGAAACGTTCATCGCGTGCCACAGATCTAGAAACCCTTTTGTAACGAAGCTGGCTGTGCCCAGCTGTTCTCGCATTCTTCCATTTTTCAGCAGATGTCAGGGCTGTTAAAAATAACCGTGACAATTTTTACGGGAAATGACGTGCTAAAAAGTAAAGGATTCTCGAGGAGCTATGTCACCCGCAACTATTTTTTATAGAAATCAAATCTGTTTTTCGTGAATCGTGACTGGCAACAGTCAAAATGTCAGAGTTTGGTGTTCCCAGAACGAGAACACTGCACGTTAAAGGATTAACAGTATCCCCCCCCCTTTCTTTCTCTTGTGAAACTTTTGTCATCTCCCCCCCCTTCGTGATAGGTTTAACTAATATTATAGTGAGTTGGGTTATAGTCAATGTTAAATCTAATTGACTATAATAATGAGATACTATAAACTGCACATCAACAGATTTTTTAGGGTAAAAAAAAAAAATGATTTTATGTCACCGTTATTAGCATGAAAACCTTCCTAAACTATGAAATAAACAAATTCTGTATAAGTTTCGTAACTATTTACATTTTAATATATAATACACAATGTACTATAATATACACAATAATATATGTACAAAAGCTATACATTATCTTCTGTTCACTTCTTCACTTTAGGAAATGGAGCTATGCATAAGAAAAATATTATAAGTAAAAATGAATGGGCAACATATAAAAAATAAGAAAAAATTAAAATAGACTGGAACAACAATAAAAATGACTTCTTGATTAGGAGAAGTTTTGTGTCTGTGTATGGATCTATCTTATTACATAATACATTACACAGCTTCTTCTGTACCTAAGTTGCTCTGGCAACAACAGTAGAAATAGGATTACAAAACTAGGAAGTGGGAATTGCATAATAGCTTTGTTATTATAGCTAAATTGTACGGTTTTTTTTTTTTTTTTTTTTTTTTTTTTTTTTGGTGGGAGGAGGGGAGATTATTGGAAAGAATGGTCAATGGATCAATAAAAAATAGTACTTATTAACTTATTACTGACAAGCTTTATGGAAACTATTCTTGAAATTTTCTATGTTTAATTTACATTCATGTGATGTGAAAAGTTTTTGTGTGTTATATGACTTTTTAGTTTTTCAATGTTAGCCTAGCCCCATCATGATGGCCCTTAGAAAGTTCTCTGACCAAGGCACCCCCCCCCCCGTCATAGGCAGATCGTCCATGTGTAGTGTTGCTAAAACAACATGAACAAACCACTTAGATCCTTTATTCATCTTTATGCTATTTTGCTGAATACTTACTTTGCTTAGTCAAATCTAACTACAAATAACTTTTTTTCTTTTTTTATTAAAAAAATATCAGCAAAAAGAAAGAAAGAAAGAAAAAAATTTAAGTCAGATTGCTTGTATAATGCTTGAGAAAATATATTTACCTGTTAACAGTTTTAATAAAGTATATACATGCGTAGATGTCCGTACATGCGTAGATGCGTAGATGTCAAGTATTTTGGTGGACTTTTAGAATATATACACTTATTATTTTTGTGTTATGACAAGCCTAGACTAGGGACACCTTCCTATGATGAGGGGGGGGGGGGTGCTTTGTTTAGAGGACTTTTGAAGGAGTACTAGCACATATTCAAGTTATATCTGGAAAAAACCGACCAAAACTCGAGATTGCTAGATTGACAGCCATGTGACCGCGCAAGCAGAGGATCTTCATACTTCAGCCATCCACCATGTTCAGTGTCGTATTTGCTAAGTCATAGTGGGGCCCAAACGTCTAAAAGTACTTAAACATGTAAAAGAAAAGCATAAGATAACCACTAAAACATACATTTACCTCTTAAACTGTATGTTACATCAAATTCTTAGTTATATGCAAATTTTTAGGTATAAGAAAAAAAGTTATGCACAACTTGGATTAGTTCTATCTATGTATGAAGATGTCACTGTATTAGTAAAGAGACTCATAATAAACCTGGCATAATGGATATAAAAGAAAAGAAAAGGAAAACATTACCATTAGGGTTTTCACCCCTATAAAAGTTCTTTAACAGGTTTACAGCTTCTTCTGCTCGAATTCCAGATGTAACCTATGCAACAGCAATGCACATTTATTTTATAAGATTTCAAAGAAAGCATGATGGCATTATTAACAGTGGTGAAAGTAAAACTGGGGAATATACATGCAGTGAAAAATGTTTAGCACAAAACTAAAGGGACTGAAATATTTTCTTGTGTTAAAAGAATTTTATCTGAAACAATGAATGTAAAAAAGTTTTAAAATATTTTTAATGTGTTGTCAAATTTTATTATTCAATTTTCTGCTTAAACTTGTAGTACTTTTTACGTAAAAATATTTATAGGTGTACACTTTGTTTAACAAAAGAAAACTCTAAATTTTCCCAAGAAAAAAAAAATCTGATGTGTCCAACACATGACTTCCTTGCACGTCTATTAAATCAAAAATGTTTTCTACGCACTTCCTCTAAACTTATTTGTTTGAAAGTAAAATATCAATAATAGTAAGGTTTAGCGATTTCTAGCCAAATATTTCGATATCGCCAAGCTGAGTTCAATTTGAAAGATTTCCTTCTGACACTTTATTTGGCGATATTTCACCAAAAGCCGACAAACTTGAGATAGTTTGCGAGATTTTGGGGATAGCCAAAGTAGTCATTGACCAAGGACTTTCAATGAATTGAATGCATCCATACACCTTAATGTATTTAAAGTCATTTGGCTCACCCTGTAAATAAATTCCCAGTCGATTGCTGTCAAAAAAGATATTGAAAACAGTTGGATATTATAATATAGTTCTAAATACAAAAGTTCAAAATTCTACGGGTTAAAGTTTTAGAGTTATACAAAATACGAAATAATTTTTGGGGCCAAATTTGGCGATATTTCGGCGAAACTCGTCAATGTCGACGACATTTGGCGAGATTTTAAGCATGGACCAACAAAGACAGATTATCGCCAAATTTGGCGATATTTCGCCAAAAACGATGACAAATGGCGATACTTTGGGCATGGACCAAATGACTGACTATCGCCAAATTTGGCGACCTTTCGGCAAAACTCGCCAAGGTCGAGGACAGACGGCGAGATTTTGGGCATGTACCAAACAATGACTGTCTACAATTGTATTATATTGAAGATGTCCATAGACATTAAAGTACTGAAATTCTTTTCGGTGGTCCTGTAAATAAACTCTCCAGTAGATTGGAACCAAAAATCGAGATGCACAACTAGATGTTACAACAATCTTATATATGAAATTTCATAATTTTTGAGATTTGAGAGTTAAATATGCACACACGTACACCAAAAGTCGCCAAGCTTGGCGACTTTTGGCATTCTTCTTGAGGGAGGCACGTGACCGTGGTCGGACCATTACCTAACTTATGTGGTAGGACGGTATTGTGCTTGAAATGGATGAATGCCCCTAAAACTGCCATTGACCGTAATGTATTGGAAATCTTTTGAGTGTTCCTGTAGCAGAACTGTAAATGATAAAGACACTTTTTTTAATGGAGAAATTCATTTTCTAACTCTTTACAGCATATATCACTTCTGAGTCATTTGAAATAGCCCAATACCTCTAAAAAACGCTTTGATGAATTTCGGCCCATAGAGCGTAATGTATTTCGAATCTTTTAGGCGGTTCTGTAGATAAACTATCCAGTCGAATGGAACCGAAAGGGGAGGTGCACAACTAGATGTTACAACAATCCTAAATATGAAGTTTCAACATTCTACGCCTAATAGTTTTTAGATATGCGAGTTTAATGAATTTCGGCCATAGAGCGTAATGTATTTCGAATCTTTTGGGCGGTCCTGTACATAAACTATACATTCGATTGCGACCAAAAGGGAGGTGCACAACTAGATCATAGAACAATCCTAAATATCAAATCTCAACATTCTACGACCATAGTTTTTGAGATATGCGAGTTACATACATACGTATGTACGTACAGACGGCATGGAAAAACTGACCACAATAGACTCGCCGCTGGTCAAAATGAGTTGCAGACGCGTTAATATGATCGTGCATGCTAGCCTACGATGAGATGCATCGAAAAAATTCTTAAAATTAAATTTAGAGGTAGTCAAAATCGGTTTTTTTGTCGAAATTTGGCCTCCAAAATTTTTCGGGATCACATTACTTCCTTATACTACGTACAAGGAAGTAAAAAAAGCTCTGCTTATAGGTATATACACTAAAAGTCATTGCATACATATGTATGTGTTATCGGATACATCATATCAAATGTATTCTGTTTCAACAATAATTATACATTATAAATTTAAAAAAGAAAAAACCTAAAATAATTGTTTTTAATCCAGTAACTTTTTGAGTGTCTAAATTTGGAGAAATAAAATATTTTTGTAAAGCATTAAACTAGACAGTATAGAGTAGGATAGCAGTACTAGTACTTCATGTACACAGATTTCTCATACTAAGCATTTTTGTGTTAAATGTATTTCCCTGTATATATGTGTGTGTGTAAATATCTGTATAAATACTTTTAATTCTTTTCCCTTGAAGAACACTTCATCATCATGAACACTGAGAACAGTTCCACAGCCTCCAAATCTGTCATTAGCACAGCCATAAGTGACATTTAATACTGCTTTATATAGTTAAAGAAACTACTACTATTTCATACAAATATCCATTAAAGACTTTTTTTTAAAGTCACAAACTAATGGGCAGTTAAAAAAATAAAAAAAAACCATCAGAGGTTTGAAAATATATAAAATTTCTATTCAAAATTATACTGCGGAATTTTACAAATGATAAACTCACGAAACATTATATACTATATATATATATACAGGATGTTTCAAAATTCTAGGAGGAGTAGGTTACACCAAGACATTTCAGAATCACTAAGCAATGTGGGGTTAGAAACATTGTCTTCATATATCTGTTAATAATCACTTTAGAAGAAGTGTGCAAGTAATAGTGAACTTTCCGACCATAGTTTTTCAAAAACTAATGATTCTTTTACAGATTGCACTTGAGGAAAGCTGTTAATTCAAAATATTTTTTCTATTACAATGATGAAATTGTCGGAGGAGAGTCCATTGTTTATGAAACTTGGTTAAGAAGTTAGATGCACACTTCAAAGTTTCTTCCAAAGTGATTATTGACAGGTATACGATGATGACGTTTTTGACCCTGCATTGCTATGTGATTCTGAACCATCTCGTTTATCCTACCTCCCCAGAAAGTTTGTCCCTCTAATTTTGAAACACTCTTTATATTATACACAGGATGTCCCAAAAAGGTGCTAATTTTTTATTGATAAAGATTACAGGATTAAAGGAAGATAAGTTGGCAATGTAAATTGAAAAAATGTTCACAATAAGTTGAGAAAAAATACTGAGCCAAAAAAAAAAAAAAAAAAATTCCTTTTGTTAGTTTTCAAAAAGTCAAGCTTTTTAAATTTGTATACAACCACCATACAAAAAATTCCTGATTACTAAAATGTGCCCATACACTAATGAGTTAATGGACAAAATTTGAGAATTATATCCTGAAAAGTGTCAGAGATATGAAGAGAAATATATGCTGACTTAAATCAATTTTCAATGGCTCTTGAAGGGAAAAAATCACAAACAATAGTCACGTTTCAAGGCTCTTACAGAAGTTATGAAAGAAAAAAAAAAATTTTTTTTCTTTTACAAACTATAATTAATGAGATAATTTTTTTCTTAACATAGTTGTTTCTCCAAACTTTGCAGACTTAGTATTGAAAACTTATCGTTCAAGATACATTAAAATTTTCAGATTTGAATAACTGCTTGTTTGCTTTGAATTGCATATGGATTTGTGTGACAATTTAGAATGTGAAGAGCAACAAATTAGAATGCAGCAATGCTTATAGTAAACTCTCATTATAATTAACTTCACTTCTATGAATACAGCAAAAGACAAAAAATTCACACAACTTGGTTCCAGACCTTGTGTGGATTTTGAGTCATAATAGGGAAAATAAAAACTACTACTTCAACCTCACCCAGATTATAAAAAAAAAAAGCAGTAAATAACAAGGGAAACAAATCATATTACTTGTATTATAGTCAGAATCATATTATAAAAATACAGAGGAATAATATTATATGCAAAATTACGAGATTATGTACAAATTGTTTAAAACTTTTTAAACATTCGCTGAATGACTGGTTCAAGACTTTTTGAACTTCTAATGACACACATATTCCACCCCCTTCCCATATTGTATACTGTCATTATTTCTTGTTCTGTAACAGCTTTATTGCTCCACAAATTTGAGATATTTTTACCCCAGTGTCAAGCATTCCTCACAATTGATCAATTGTTATTTTATCAATTTTTTGAACATCCTCAGAGTTGTCACACTCACAGTCTTGTGATTGTAATACAGTGTTAATTATGTTGCTGTCAGTCGTTTGAAGGCTATCAATATTATTGTTAAAGTTCAGAAATTCAAAAATATAACTTTTTTTGAGTGGGAATCACCTATTTAGTTTTATTCTGTGGTTATACTGCGGTTTTCTGAACTTGAAGCTCACAGGGCAGATTTCATTGTGTGCATTGAACAGATAGTGCAGATTTCAGAGCCTTGTGGATATTGGCAGTGGTGTAGTTGAAGGGAGATGCCATGCCCCTGCTTTTTCATTTGAGCCCATATGCCTCCCCCCCCCCCCACACACACACACATTTTATTCTCAGGGGTGAGAGAATAAATGATATTCTCTATCATATTCATCTTGAGAGAATAAATGATATTGATCAGAGAATAATAATCATGCTCACTTTCTACGTTTTTTTAAAAACTCTCCGAAGAAGTTAAAATTTTTGATTTATCTGCGAGAACAAGTATATTGGTATAAAAATCAAAAGGGAGCTTTAGGACTGCTTGAATAGACTTAAGAATCCCTTACAATCACATTTGTAAACACTTGAGTAGTGAAAACATATCCTTACAAATAGAATAGATTATAATTTTCCCAAATGCGCTCTTGGTTTAAAACACACCTCTGAATGACCGAAAAAAGACAAAAACCAGGGTAGCAATTAGTCATGTACAAATTCAAAAGAAAATCTGTCCCTTTGACATTCGATTGTAGATGGATAAATTAAGTAGCTTACACTTTTGATCGAAATGACTTTATTTTGACTATTAACAAGTAATTAATAATTTAACAATTAGTTAATTTCAATTAATTAATAAACAAATAATAGTTAAATTAGTTTTATTTGTTGTTTAAGGAATAATTACATTTAATTAATAGGATAAGTTTAGGTTAAACTTCATCAGAAATGAGACAACTCCCCTCCCCACACGCTTTTTTTTCTTAGGACTACATCATTCGATGTTGGGTCTTCTATTGTATTTGATTAATGAATAAAATATATTGATCACATAAAAATCTAAGAGTACAAATATTCAGTTAGAATGAAATTTCACTAAGATGAATTTTTAGCATTACAGATTTGATCTTCGTCTCTTGAAATTTGTTATACCTACTGAGCATTACAAACTACAAACTTAACTACACATGCCAGATAAAAAATTTCCTTTATGGCACATGTAAAGCTTGCTGGACACTAGACCTAGATAAAATGTAAAACTGTCTGCAAACTCATAATTTCTTAAAAATTTCCTGAAAAAAAAAATGCTGTGTTGTTTTTTTATGCCCTCTAGCAACTGCGAAGCAATACCGGATCCTTCTATAGCATGGTGATGGACAAAAGGGGAGGGGCTTCCATTTTGATGAGCCCTTGTAGGAGGAAGTCCAACTTTGCTCACTATATACTAATTTTGAACCAATTCCAGAGGAGAGACCTAGTACCTAAAATGGTGTGTGCAACCCATATTGCTACTAACAGCAAAATGCATTGTTTTAAACTAACATAAGTTTAAAGTATTACAACTAGTGATGCAGCGGATATCAATTTGGCCAGATATCCGGCAGCAGTATGTTTTCTTCTTTTTTGTTTTATTTTCACTAATTTTCTTAGATCATTGAGCTATTACCTTTTTCTTTAAATTTTCTTATTAGTTTCAAATGATTTAATTCAAAAATTTGAAATCCTTTTGGGATTGTTTCCATGAATTCAGTACCAGTTTTACTGCAATCAAAGTCATACAAATAACATTGTCATGGAGTGATTAATCATCAGTACAATTTTTATAAAGATACCATGTTTTTCTGCCAGCAGAATATCTTTGGCTTCATCTAGGGTTGTCAATATTTTAAAGCCAGGTTTGTAGGAAAATATTACAGCCGATTTAGTGATTGATATATATGTTTTGTCAAAGAGAATTGGTAACAAAAAGCCTGTTACACTAATGCTCTTTGCTTACTTAATATTGAAGTGAAAGTATTAAGTACTTAAATTTGGTGACACTTATTAAAAAAGAATACAGCCTACTTTATCAAACTACACAATAAAACAATATGCATTTATAAGGATGGGGGGGGAAGGATAGATATGGCATTAGCTCCTTAAATATTAGTCAGACATACATTTATTATTCACCCACAACCTAATATTCTATAGCAGTTCAATAAGGATACAAAGAGACCGCAGCGCTGCGCAGCACATTATACAAGGCTCCACAGTCACAAATACTTCAACTTTTTTAAATATCTCCTCGGCTATTTTGTTATTCTTTTCACACCAATCGATGACTTGATCGATGCAATTGATTTCTGCATGACGAATAGCCTGTTAAATGAAAACCATATGTTAAGAGCACAAAAAATATAAACAGTTACGCCGCTCATCAAATATATATCTTACACTTTTAGTTTCATTCGTTGTATTTCTAGAAGAAGCAATGATACAACCGTCATAAATCATCACACATCCAACAGGAACTTCCCGAGCTTTTAAGCCGTCTTCAGCCTTATAAAAGTAGAAAAATAATGTTGTTTCTTTTTTTCTATAACAGGTAAATTACAACTAGCAGGTTTATTCATATTGCTGATAAATTCGGCAATTAAGACTAATAAAAAAATACTGCTTACCAGTTGAAATGCGATATCCATATGTTTACAAATTTAGAATTTAAATAAATATGAAAAGTAAAATTAAAATAAATTGCGTTTAACGAAAAGTAAATGTTCTAGGTGCAGATTTGTTTGCTTTAAATGAGAATATTTTCTTCAAGTTTCTGACTCTAGGTACATACTGTACCATAAAAATTAGTAAACAAACACGCACGCTTCCTTCAAACATGTGGATGAAGTGGTGTCGCCATCTAGTGAGCAAAGTCTGATTTCTATACTGTATTCTGCCCATGGCTCACTTGGATTATCCAAGTGAGCCATGATTCTGCCAATAGAATTCTATTGAATTATTCACCGAAAGAAAGATATTTAAATGTATTTATGCATAAATACTTTAGGATTTAAAACACAATGACTGGATCACAGGATTTGAAAAACTGTGTAAATCTCTATCTTTTTTAAGCAAGCAGGATTTCTTTAATGTCATTCGGGAAAAAAAGACTTTGATACAGTATTTATAATTTAAAAGTACGTTAAAGTTCCGGGAGTTGTTAGCTTAAAGATCATGGATGCACTGGCGTAGCCAGGGGGGGGCCCACCGGGCCCGTGCCCCCCCCCGAAATTTTTTCACTTGTTGTTATATATATATTGCAACTTGTTGTTATATAAACTTGTTATATATATATTGCAATTTGTAAAAATGGATCGTCTCAGAATCCTTGTTGTGTGATATTTGTCTAATCTTTCTGATAAACGTTTTCTAGATCCTTTCACATTGAGAACGAAGAACAAAACAAGTCAATAAAAAGGCTAAAAAGTGCCTTTAATCACTAACCCGAGGTGACTTTCGACACGCCTACACACCAGGAAAATATACATCCTACTCCCGGGATACTAAAAATTTCCCTCACCCTATAACCTCAGCTCGTTACCGTTGTACCCTGTGAAGTAAGTATCCCCAAGTGTTATCAGCTTTCATGGCCACCTGTGGTATTTTCAAACTATGGTGTATACAAAAATAATTCTTTCTACTAAGGATAAAATTTCAAGGAGGGGCACAAGCTGACCCTTTCCCCACCATTCCCAAGGTCCAGACGCTCGTGTTTTTGAATAGTGTGCTGTTCTGTCCAGTTGGTGGGTTCGAATAGAGATTATGGCCTCGAGAAAGTGCCCGTTGAGTAGGAGAAATTTTAAATAAAATTCCCAAAATTATACATAGTTTGCCTGCTGACAATGAAGACTCAAATCTACAGGAAGCGGAAAAAGTCATAGATGAACAGATATTTCCTGAAAACTTCAGAAAGCACATCAGGAAAAGAAACTAAAGTAAATACTCAATATTTCATTGTGTGTTTTTAAATGATAATATAAACGATGACCTAATACATGCAACATAATATCTTCTTAAGTATGTTGAAAAATTTGTATTATCATAATTTCATTAATATGTAATTTAAGAAATGTTTCCTTTATACCCACCCTTTCAACTGACAAGAGGGTAAATCTGTAATTTGTTTTTCTGTTCTAAAGTTTTATAAAACTTTATAAATACTATTTTCTATGCTCTGGTAAAGAACAAATGAATATTTGAAATATCTAGGGATGCACTTGATATCCGGCTGATTTATCAATATCCGAAATATCATCGGATATCTGAATCACAATCACCGGATATCCGACTTCTCTTTCGGATATCCGGCTCACGACTAAATAAGGTCTATCAACAGTCCACTAAGTCTGTATTTTTTAAATAAAAATTACTCTCAGTAATGTTTTCTTTTTAATATTTTTACTACTCACAGTTTAAAAAAAAAATTAAATATTCTGAAGTGCTTTCCTTTGTAATTTAAAACCGCAACCAATGAGAACAGCAATTTAACTTTGAAATTAATCTGAAAAATTGGAGCTTAATACCTTTATTTTTTGATTCTAAAATAAGACATTAAGTTGTTCATTAAAATGTAACTTTCTATTAAATATATTTTTCTTCTAAGTTAAACAATTAAATAGACCTATTTTCATTTTTGTTTTTTAAATAGTACGCTAAAACTTCGTACTTATGCAGGGTGCCGAAGCCCGAGCCCGAAATTTCAGCTAATCCTTATAAATAAAAATGAAATTCTGTTTGTTTGTTTGTTTGTTTGTTTGTTTGTGGATTTGAGTCGTATACAAATCCACAAAAATGGACCTATCAGCCTGAAATTTTGCACAGATATGTAAAATAATATAGAATAAATCATAGTCCACTTTAAAACTTTGAAAGTCCACCCGTTCCCGGAATTTAAGAGATTTTTTATGCTCTCCACGCAAAAAGCTTTCCATAATTGTAACCCCTGTAGTGAAAAAAGTGTGAAAGAAGCATCGTGGTTGCCATGTGTGGCGATTTTGCCGAATAAAATGTTTTAAATTCTCAAAGTAAAAATAAAAGAATAATAATGATTTTTTTTTGTTAGTTTATATTCGTAAGGTTATTTTTTTAAATTATAATATCGTGTGCATGGGAAAACAGAGCAGGAATGAAATGTTTTATACGCAAAACAATAAGAATTGAAGATTTCTGAGGCTAATATGTTAAAATTTTTTAGTTTGGCGAAAAATAAAATGGCTCAAAATGCCGAGAAAGTGAGTTCTAGCGGTTTGCACAGTTTCCGACTTGGCGCAATTTACTGAGAGCTTAAGGAAATGGATTTTTGAAAACAGGTGCAAAGGTTTTATTAGAATACAGCGTTAAATTTTAATGATCCGTGCGGAAATAATGCAGTTATTAAGGGATTTCAAGCGATCTATCTTCAGCATTCTCGCCAATTGAGTGCATTGATTTAAGTTGGGGGAATTCCGCCAAATTTCAGATAATTGAAATCTTCGCATATAGTACATCGGAGTAACGATGAATAAAACACGTTATATAGTTGATAATTTAAAAATGCGGCTGTATTAAATTATTCCACTTTTCAAATAAAAGCGTGTTTTACTTTTTAAAGGTCGAACCATTTCCAAAATTGATTGCTGCTAAGTCAATGCTTCGAATGATTCCCTGAAAAAACTCTTGCAAAATGGCGTATGTTGGCACTTTGGCGAGGCTTAGATTTGAAACTGGATTTTATTTGAGACTGGTAGCTATATTAATAAAACAATGTGTGTAAACTGTTAGTTTGTTTGTCTCTGTCTCGCGTAGCTCGCAAACGGGTGATCGCAGACCTACCAAGTTTTGAACGGAAATTCTCCATGACAGGCCCCGACACACCTCGAAGCGATTTTTTCAAAATTCGAACTATTTTAGGAAATATCGATAAAAACGTATTGCAAAAGGCTAATTTTTGCTTTCCGCCATTTCGTAATTGTAACCCCACAGTCAATTAAGCGACGATTAAGCTTATCTAGGTTGCCACATTCGGCAGTTCATTAAATGATTCAGACTCTTGAAGTAAAAATAAAAGAATAACGATTTTTTAAAATTTTGTCTAGATTATTTGTAAGGTTGTTTTTAAATTAAAATATCGTGTGCATGTGATATCAGAGCGGGAATGAAATGATTTATACTCAAAAGAAAAATAGAATTTGGAAATTTTCCGAAAATAAATGTGCAACTTTTTAATTGGTCGAAAAATAAAAGGGGTTGATGTGCGATTTTGAGGAGGATTCTAACGCTTGGCGCTATTTATCGTAATTTAATCGTCTGCTATTTGGGTTATGAATACACCTGCGTATAAGTTTCTGAAATTTTCATTCAGTTGGAATTGTGCATTTTTCTGAGCAGCTTTTCTGCATCTATTTCTAATGCATTACATCCAGAAAAAAGGATGTTAGAAATATCAATTTTAATTTTGTTTAATCACACTCATGAATAATGATACACTTTCCAACTTAATGAAAGAAGGAACGAAAATAGGGAAGACCCATGGATTATAACTCTTTTTATATATAGCACTTTAGTGCGTATTTAAAATCTGAAAGTGTGTCAGATTTTCTATGATTCTAGCGCTTGGCGCAATTTAATGAGAGGGTATTTTTAAAAACAAGCGTAGGTTATCTTATAAATAAAAATGAAATTCTGTTTGTCAATTTGTTGATTTGGGTAGTATACAATTCCACAAAAATGGACCTGTCAGCCTGAAATTTTACACAGATATGTAAAATAATATAGAATAAATGATAGTCCACTTTAAAACTTTGAAAGTCCACCCGTTCCCGGAATTTAAGAGATTTTTTATGTTCTCCACGCAGAAAGCTTTACGTAATTGTAACCCCTGTAGTGAAAAGAGTGTGTGAAATAAGCATCTTGGTTGCCATGTGTGGCGATTTTGCCGAATAAAATGTTTTAAATTCTTAAAGTAAAAATAAAAGAATAATAATGATTTTTTTAGTTTATATTTGTAAGGTTATTTTTTTAATTGTAATATCGTGTGCGCATAAGAAATGAGAGCAGGAATGAAATGTTTTATACGCAAAACAATGAGGATCGAAGATATCCGAGACTAATATGTAATTTTTTTTAGTTTGGCGAAAAATAAAATGGCTGATAGGCCGATTTTTAGAAAGTGAGTTCTAGCGGTTTGCACAGTTTTAGGCTTTTTGGCGCAATTTACTGAGAGCTTAAGGGAATAGCATTTTTGAAAACAAGTGTATAGGTTTTCTTAGAATACAAAATTAAATTTTAACTATCCGTGCAGAAATAATGCAGTTATTAGGGCATTTCAAGCGATGAAGCTTCAGAATTCTCGCCAATTGAGTACATTGATTTAACTTGGGGGAAATCCGCCAAATTTCAGAAAATTGAAATCTTCGCATTTAGTGCATCGAGGTAACGATGAATAAAACATGTTATAGTTGATAATTTAAAAAATGCGGCTGTATTAAGGGATTCCACTTTTCAAATAAATGCCTGGCGGTCGAACCATTTCCCATTTTGATTGCTGCTAAGTCAATGCTTCGAATGATTCCCTGAAAAAACTCTTGCAAAATGGCGTATGCTGGCACTTTGGCGAGGCTTAGATTTGAAACTGGATTTTACTTGAGACTGGTATATACGTATAATAAGACTGGTTATAGATAAAAATGAATGTTGGTATGTGTGTAGGAGGTTGAAAAACTCCAGCACCGTTTCACCGATCACCATGAAATTTGGTTCACCTAAGTCTTTTATCACGGAGAAGGTTTGTATGCTATCCGTTTTCCTCTAACTTGCCACTAGGTGGCGCAGCAGAACGTCGAATTCTATTCCGTTTAGCCGTTTGCTATGCGAATATCGTCCAACGAATTTCGATGAAATTTGGTACACGCGGATATTAGAACACGGAGAATATTTTTCACTATCCATTTGCTGTAACTTACCGCTAAATAGCGCTGCAACGCATCAACTTCTATACCGTTCGACCGATCGGCATAAAATTTTTTATACTTACACATTTAAGCACGAAGAATATATTCTAACTGTGTTACTTTTGATGTTACTCACCACTAGATGGCACTGCAATGCATTATTATTTTAATTCGCCACTAGATGACGCTGCAGCAGGCCAAATTTTTGACCATTCAAACGGTGGCTATGAAAATCAGTATACATAGCTATTTGAACAATGAGAATATTTTGGCGTTATCCATTTTGCTATAATTCGCCACATGACGGCGCTGTAGCAAATCATTACTTTAATTAACCACTAGATGGCCCTGCAGTGTATCTCTTCTTGACTGTGCGAATGATCGCTATGAAAATAGGTATACATAGATATTTGAACACGGGGAAGAGTTTGGCACGATCCATTTTCCTATAACTTGACACTAGATGTCGCGTTAACACATGAACTTCAGGACTATTCAGCCGATCGTCGTGAAAATTCGTATACATCGATATCTGAATGCGAAGAATATTTTCGCCGTATCCGTTTTGCTAAAACTCGCCACTAGATTGCGCTACGCCGCATCGCCTTCTGCACCGTAAAAACGATTGCCTTGAAATTCAGTATTCATGATTATTGAACACAATATAACGGGATATCCATTTTGCTATATCTCTTTATTACAATAAATAGTAATCACAACAAATATTAATATCAAAAAGTCCATTCATTCCCGTGCGAAGAACGGGTACTTCAGCTAATAGGTATATAAAAGTCAATGACTTCATTGGTAGAATATCATAAATTTTGCCGTTTGTGCAAATTAAAGACAAATATAACAGCAAACTATTAATGCACTACCTAATTCGTTATAATAAAGTTTATCAAATAATATCAATTAGTTTATTTCTCCCATGAATCACTTTTTAAAATCTGTTTACACGGAATACGTTCAATTGAAGAGAAATTTCTCACAAGCCCGAGCCTGGTTTGGGCTCGGGCTGAGTCCATCTCATCTCTAGTGCCCACCCCCCTGACTTGTGGCTCACCAACTTGCGATGAGTGCAACCCCTCCCCCCTCAATAATTTTAAGAACTTATCCGTTCTGGAAAGTTTTGTGCGTCTGTTTTTTTCTTTTTTTATTAAGAAATCAAATCAGGTGTATTTTTACCATTTAATCTTCCCAATATTATGTAAGATGTTCTTAAATCTAGATGTTAATTAAATTATAAAGTACAACTCAACACTTATTCAAGTCGAAAATTTGCAATTAATTATATTTTTTAAGACTGCTTAAGTAGAAAAATCCTATATATTTTGAACCAACTTTATTCCAAAAACCAGAATTTTCGAAGATTTTCTTCTAGTGACGTCTGTGTTATTTTAATACGTACTTTGTTAGCAATGTGCAGAAAATTTTAATCTTGTGATCAACCTTATTCCAAAGAGCAGAGTTTCGGAATTTTTTTTCAAGTGATGTCTGGGTTATTTCAATATTGTGCCTGCATTGTATACGTGTAATATTCTAATCCTGTCAGCAACCTTATACAGAAGGGCAAAGTTTTAGAAGATTCTCCTTCAGTCATATCTTTGTTATTTTAATATTGTATTTGAAATGTGTAGGGTATTTTAATCTAGTGATCAACTTTATTGCAGAAACCAGAGTTTTGGATGATTTTCTCCAAGCTATCTTATTTTAATATTGTGTCTGCATTATTTAGAATATCTTAAATTTGTGAGCAACATTATATTAAAAACAAGCATTTTGAAAAAATAAAAAGATAAATAAAAAATCTAGTCATAAGATTTTCTAGGTTAATTATGTGTTACTGCATAAAACTGTACATTTTGACTTATTAATTGCAATAAGAAACTGAGTTAGTACAGCCTGTGCATTATAATTAAAGCTTTATTTTTTAAAATTAGCGTCGCTGTTCTGTGGTTGTTAATTATAAAAATAACGATAGGTTTGTGTTTGCGTGATCTTCATTATAAAATACGTACAGGTTGATTCAAAAATAACGTGACCAGTTTCAGAGCAACATAAAATTTTATTGAATTAAGTTATTTACACGAAATTTTCAATGTCGTTTCCTTTAGCATAGTACACTTTAAGTAAACGTATAGGTCAAGACAAAAGAGCTTTTTAAGACCATTTTTGGAGGTATTTTGCCAACTTCCTCTTTGATTGCTTTTTAAAACCCTTAAAGTGTTCTTACCTTACGTCTATTTAAGGTTTATTCATTGTTCTTTTAAGTATCCCATAAAAAAAATAATCGCAATTAGCACAGTCAAGGGATGATAGTAGCCATTTTTCAGGAGAAATAGTTATTTTTTTTTTTTTTTAATCTTTCAGCCATTTGACAGTTGACCTTCCAGTATGACTTGATGCAGAATCTTGGTGTAAAACAAAGTTTTCTTGGGGGACGTTTACTTTCTTTGTTCATGTGCTCCAGAACTTTATTCTGATAGTATTTAGCATCAATTTTAACCTTTGGTTCTACAAAAAATGGTTTTATTAAGCCTTGAGAGGACATTCCCATCCATACCACAGTACCTAACGTCCAACTTGCCTTCTGCAAAACAGCTGCGTCTTTGCGACGCTGTTCGTGTGAAATATATTGAACCTCCTTTTGTCAGTTGTGAATTACAGACGAAACAACGCTTCATCAGAAGTTATCCATGTTTTGTATCTACCTTTGCGTAACATTAAATACAGAGGCCAAGAACGTTTTCTTCGTTTTTCTACAGTGTTTGCAGATATTTGATGACAAACTAGTTTCTTCAATTTTTATAGGCAATTTTCTTTATCTGACGGCAAATTGTCGATTGGCATACCTGTAGTTTCTTTTCTAAAGTTCTTTGAGGAAGAAGATTTTCTACAACGATAAGTCTTTTCAGCTTCTTTTTTTCTTTTTCACCAATGACTTCCTTTCGTCCACATTTCCCCCCTGGAGCTCTTGATTGCCAGCCATATTTTATTTATTTTCAAAGTTTAGATAGTTATACAAAGTTTAGAAAAATGCCTTTTCTGAATTTTAAATGCTTTATTTATGACAGAATTTGAGCAACCATCCTACAAAAGCTTAAAAATTTCGTTTCGGGTTTGAAGATCTAATTTCGGAGCCAAATTTACTCCCACTAATAAAAGTAGTTCAATTGGTAATTTAAACGTTTAATTTTTAAAATAAAACAGGTGGTAAATTAAAATTTACCATAAATAATTATACGCTTTTAAAATTGGTCACACTAATTTTGAATCAACCTGAATGTATTAGTTATATGCAGCTGCAAATGAGCTGATTGAAAATCCGGGATAGATTGATATATTTCCTGTTTATAACAAGAATATTTTATATAGAAATATTTTTTACTATGGACGTTTATTGAGATTTAAAAATCATTTATTTAGTTTTCTTTTCAGTATCTTCCTTAAGATATATTTATTGTAGAATAAGACTTATTGTAGTAGCAGATACGGGCCTGGATTTAAAAAAAAAAAATCTTATCTGGTTGAGATAATCGCCAGACAAACCTGTACATAAGCATCTATCTACAGAGATAATTATATTGAAGAATTATTAATTAACTCGGGAAATTAATACTGAATAGCATCTTTAAACATATATTTAAGGATATTTTTGTGAAATTACTAATTAAGTAATATTATAATTAGAATTAACAATTAGAATCTTATTTTTAGTAATTATTAGTACTTGGAATATTATTTCTCATTATAATTAATAATTATAAAAATTTTAAATTTAAAATTAATTAATAATTAAAATATTTCTAATTACAATTAATAATTAGAATATTAATTAGTTGGACAAAACTCTCTGTGCCCCTCCCGAAACAAAATCCTGGCTACGCCAGTGCATGGATGTCACCCCAACCCCCCTCCCATTACTTGATATTATTATTCAGTTTTGTTGAATTGCAGAAGATTTATAGTTATTTCGGTACATGAACAAAAGTCTATTTTATAAGTGTACAATTTTGAAGAAAAATTAAATTAGTCATAAAAATAAACGATTCATTTAACAATAGAAATTAATGTTACGTCTTTTTTCTTGTCAAAAGAAAAAAAAAAACATTCCGGTAATTTTTATCAACTACTTGGAATAAGAAAGAATGGTACATAAACTTCCCCCTCCCTTTCAAAAAAAAAAAAAAAAAAAAAAAATGAAATAGTAAATTATATTATTGGTTTAATTCTTGTTAAATTGTAAATACTTAAAATGAATTATCAATTTTCAAAAATGACAACTTATCCCATCATATTAAGTAATATTGAGAACAACTTCACTTCAAAATTTGAAACAGGATAAGTAATGTAAAAATAAATTCATGTCTTCAAACTGTAAAATGTTTTAACATAGAATCAAAATGAAATGCACGAAAATTTCGTAAACTGACCAAAATATTTTATTTTATTTATTTATTTTTTTTTTTTGGGGGGGGGGGGAGGGCAGTTGAGATCCAAGCTACATACTTATACACATATAAAATATGATTAAGTAATTTAAGCACTTCAAAGCCTTGGCAATTCACTGTTCTAGTCCACCTTTATTTATTTGCTTAAAGTTCTCTTATTCAACAATATCTACTTTTGAGTCATTATTTGGTAAGTTTTGCTATGTTATTTCATATACTATTCTGCTTCAAGGAGCTGCATTTAGTGATTAATTTGATTCAAAAATATTATTCTTGATGATTATTCTGTTAGCTGCATATTACTAAAAGCATAGTTTTAATCTAGCACAGTTCATTTAACTAGTAATGATGAAAGTCAAATGAAATTATGACTTTCGTAAGTATATTTTTTCATGAACACTTATAGTTAATACTTGCTAATTTTATTTCTTTTTCTTTGATTTTAGATCATCAATTCATTATTTCTGAGCTACTTTTAAAAAATATTTGACACTTTTTTTTTGATGGGGAGGTTGGGAGGATGAAGTAAATTAGCAGCTTCTATGAATCATAGATTTGCCATTAAAAAAATATGGACTAATCCTATTGAACGGTGTTGTTTGTGGTTAAGACACAGCTACTGTAGGGCTATCTGCCTAAATGTGAATGCCTTGGGTGGAAGACTTTTTTTAAGGGGTTCTAATGATATTCACAAATTTCTTCAAAGAAGGGAAGGTAAGTTCTACTTTAATTTGTTTATCCTAAAACAGGACTGTTCAAAAACAAGTCCTTTAAAATTAAACTGTCTATTTTCAAGAGGGGGTTCAACCATCCTCTTATGCAAAGATTAAAAAACCGAAAAGTGTGTCCAATTCATTAAAAATGACTATTAATTAATTTCAAAGTAATAGAGTAGACTGCAACTTTTTAATTAGCTTATTTCAAGACATTGACTGTTGAAATTTGTCAGTCTATGGGTTTCAATATACTTTCAATTATATATAATAAATAAAGGCCTAGAGGTGTAACGATTCCAGGCTGTACCACTACAAAGCAAAACTTTTACCACCATTATTCCAAAACAATGGGAAAATGTATACTCAAAAAACGTAATAAATCCATGGCATTGGTGTAATCGGCTTGAGAATTTCCATAATGTAAAAAAATATTGAAAAAATCTGCACTACTTTGTAAATCTAGAAATCCCGTCGTTCCTTGATGTTTAAGTGATTTTTCATATTTTTCACCTTCTCCAATATTTGATGGTGTAACGATAGCGAAAAAAGGGAGATACTGATTCATCATTTTGATGCAAGTTAGCACATAAATAAAAATTCAGATACGTAGCAATTCTGGGTGTACCACTCTAAAAAACAAAACTTTTTGCAGCAGTTAACGCTTGCAGATCAACATCATTCAATCAATCGGCATGAGATTTTGTACAGATGTGTAAAATGATATGGAGAAGATCATGGGCACCGGCAGAATATTTCCCAGGGGGGGGGGGGGCAAAGACTACTTCAACGTATGGTTACCATGTTGGAAAGAGCAAAAAAGCAAGGAAAAACACTGCATACAAAAATCCAGGGGGGGGGCATTGCCCCCCGCCCTTGCCCTATTCTGCCGGCGTCCATAGAGAAGACAGTAGGAGACTATGAAATTTTTTAAATATGTCCATTACCAGATTATTAGACATTTTCCGCTGCAGAGAGTTTACTCAAATATGACAGAGTATTTATTTGAAAGATCTTAATAGATATATATAATACTAGATGTCAACTTAAGTTAAAAATCTCAGGTACAAAGTTTCTATCACAAGCAAATTAATTTCATAATTTTTATGATTTCAGTTAGCTTGGAATAATTCTTCGAGATTAACAAGATTGAAGATTCGGTTTTTCACAAGATCAATGAATAAATATAGTATTTCAATGGACCATGGATATGGACTGAGGATGTGTTTTCAAAAGATCACTTTTAAATAACAAGAAATTACAACGACATGTTTGTGTGGCAAAAGAAGCCTCTGTGGCACAAAGAGGATCCCCACTATTGAGTTAGCTTAGCTACCATCCACTAATAGTAGTGGGTTGAGCCTGCTAGTTAGACAATATGCAGCTTCCAAAAACTGATTTATTTCTAATTTGTTATTGGCAATTGTAAATAGGGTTAACAAAACCAGAAACTTGAAACCGTGTACAGTTTTTTGTTACTGGTAGTAAATTACAATAAGGGTGGTGGATAGGGGGAATTATTTGCAAGAAAGGTCATTATAAAAGTTAAAAATGGTATTTCCTCATACCATGTGATTATTTTTACAAAATAGTTTTAGTTTCATGATGACACCATCTACATTCACCATTTTTAACTAATTCTACTCCCTGCAGGATAGATTTCTTAATTAAACACCACATTACTAAGAAGCAAGAAATTTACTAAAGCTTAGTGTATTTTTAGTAATATAATGTACCGATGTTTGTTATCAGTAAAGTTAATTGTATTCTTGTCACATTCAGATGTCATGAACAGTATGATAATTTACTTAAACAATTGGACCAAGAGTGGCATAACCAGGATTTCCTTTCGAGGGAGAGGGGTAAAATATTTTCCCTTTGACATATATCTTATAAATAAAAATGAAATTCTGTTTGTTTGTTTATTTGTTTGTGGATTTGATTCGTATACAAATCCACAAAAATGGACCTATCGGCCTGAAATTTAGCACAGATATGAAAAATAATATAGAATAAATCGTAGTCCACTTTAAAACTTTGAAAGTCCACCCGTTCCCGGAATTTAAGAGATTTTTTATGCTCTTCACGCAAAAATCTTTCCGTAATTGTAACCCCTGTAGTGAAAAAAGTGTGAAATAAGGATCGTGGTTGCCACGTGTGGCGATTTTGCCGAATAAAATGTCGTTCGTATACAAATCCACAAAAATGAACCTATCGGCCTGAAAATAATATAGAATAAATCGTATTCCACTTTAAAACTTTGAAAGTCCACCCGTTCCCGGAATTTAAGAGATTTGCTATGCTCTTCACGCAAAAAGATTTCCGTAATTGTAACCCCTGTAGTGAAAAAAGTGTGAAATAAGGATCGTGGTTGCCATGTGTGGCGATTTTGCCGAATAAAATGTTTTAAATTCTCAAAGTAAAAATAAAAGAATAATAATGATTTTTTTTATAAGTTTATATTCGTAAGGTTATTTTTATTAAATTATAATATCGTGTGCATGGGAAATCAGAGCAGGAATGTAATGCTTTACACGCAAAACAATAAGAATTGAAGATTTCCGAGGCTAATGTGTAAATTTTTTTAGTTTGGCGAAAAAATAAAATGGCTGAAATACGGATTTTGAGAAAGTGAGTTCTAGCGGTTTGCACAGTTTTCGGCTTGGCGCAATTTATTGAGAGCTTAAGGAAATAGATTTTTGAAAACAAGTGCAAAGGTTTTATTAGAATACAGCGTTAAATTTTAATGATCCGTGAAGAAATAATGCAGTTATTAAGGGATTTCAAGCGATCTAACTTCAGAATTCTCGCCAATTGAGTATATTGATTTAAGTTGGGGGAATTCCGCCAAATTTCAGAAAATTGAAATCTTCTCATTTAGTACATAGGAGTAACGATGAATAAAACACATTATAGTTGATAATTTAAAAAAAATCGGCTGTATTAAAGGATTCCAATTTTCAAATAAAGGCTTGCTTTACTTTTTCGCGGTCAATGCTTCGAAGTCAATGCTTCGAATGATTTCCTGAAAAAACGCTTGCAAAATGGCGTATGTTGGCACTTTGGCGAGGCTTAGATTTGAAACTGGATTTTCTTTGAGACTGGGATATATAATGACACTGGTTATAGATAAAAATGAATGTTGGTATGTGTGTATGAGGTTGAAAAACTCCAGCACCGTTGAGCACCGTTGCACCATGAAATTTGGTTCACCTAAGTCTTTTATCATATAGAAGGTTTTTATGCTATCCGTTTTCCTTAACTTGCCACTTGGTGCCGCAGCACAACGTTGAATTCTATTCCGTTTAGCCGTTTGCTATGCGAATATCGTCCAACCGATTTCGATGAAATTTGGTACACGCGAATATTAGAACACGGAGAATATTTTTCACTATCCATTTTGCTGTAACTTGCCGCTAAATGGCGCTGCAAAGCATCAACTTCTATACCGTTCGACCGGTCGGCATAAATTTTTTTATACTTACACATTTGAGCACGAAGAATATATTCTAACATCGTTCCTTTTGATGTTACTCACCACTAGATGACACTGCAATGCATTATTATTTTAACTCGCCACTAGATGACGCTGCAGCAGGCCAAATTCTTGACCATTCAAACGGTCGCTATGAAAATCAGTATACATAGCTATTTGAACAATGAGAATATTTTGGCGTTATCCATTTTGCTATAACTCGCCACTTGACGGCGCTGTAGCAAATCATTACTTTATTGAAGCACTAGATGGCCCTGCAGTGTATCACTTCTTGACTGTGCAAATAATCGCTATGAAAATAGGTATACATAGATATTTGAACACGGAGAAGAGTTTGGCGCTATCCATTTTCCTATAACTTGCCACTAGATGTCGCGTCAACACATGAACTTCAGGACTGTCCAGCCGATAGTCATGAAAATTCGTATACATAGATATCTGAATGCGAAAAATATTTTCGCCGTATCCTTTTTGCTGAAACTCGCCACTAGATTGCGTTACGCCGCATGGCCTTCTGCACCGTACAAACGATTGTCTTGCAATTCGGTATGCATGATTATTGGACACAATATAACGCGATATCCACTTTGCTATATCTGTTTATTACAATGAATAGTAATCACCACAAATCGTAATATCAAAAAGTCCATTCATTCCCGTGCGAAGAACGGGTACTTCAGCTAGTATATATATATATATATATATCAATTAAAAAAAATAAGGATAAGATATCTTGTGTCTCTCTCATTTCGGGGGTGGGATGCCTGACCTGATGAACTACATTAAATCATAGTAATGTATTTTCAAATTATGCATACAGAAGTTTTCTCTAAATAAGTTATTATTCTATTTTGTCATTATTGTAAAATTTATCAACATGTAAACAAGTGTTTTATTCAGATATCAACATCTTAAGAACCAGCTTTTAAAAGCAATTGAAATAATCTTAATTAGTCAAAACAATTAAAAAATTAATATTGTTTGAAATTAATACTAGTCTTACAGATGTATAGTAGCACTATGTTAACAAAAATAATATTAATATATTTAAAATAATTCAGATATAACAATGAATATTTATTTTCAAGTTAAACTTTTTACGCACTGGATTTTTCTGAGAATGTGCATAGATGACAGTTAAGAATTATCTTAATATATTTATAAGCAGTAAAGCTTACTATATTTTCCAATGTAAAAGTCAACTTTTTAAAACCTAAAAATAAATGAAAAATCCAGGATCGACTTACACACCAGATATAAAAAATCCACTGCAAATCCAATCGACTCTATAGATATTGTCAATACATGGAACAATTTTTAAAACATAAAAAATTATTTATCACTAGCATATACGTTGTTCAGAAAGATACAGTACATTTTAAAAATATATAATATAGTAGCTTTAAATACCTGAAACTTGCCAAATCACTTCATTTCTAAGTCCCAGAAGATTCATCGCATGACCCGAAAAATTCTTGTAAATTTAGTCAGGCAGTAATGATGTTTTGCATATTTCATCATAGGGATCCCATTCGTTATGACTAATTTAATAATTTCGCATTCTCATATTTCACAAAGTAAAACAGGGAGTCGACTTGCACAGTGGTTCCCAACCTTTTAATATTGTGCCTCCCAACAAAGGATAACTTACGATGTCCCCACATTCATAGAGTTTTTTATTCTTCAACAAAGAACATTTAGTCATCTTTTCAACAAAATAATGTTATTGGCAAAATTTGAGTAAACATTTAAAGTGAAAATTGATATTTTTTTGGAAGGAAAATAAGAATAAATAAGATGATTTTTTAAAACATGCCTTATAACTTGGCTCTTTGCCTCCCAAGGGAGCTGCATCCCACTAGTTGGAAACTGCTGAACATACACTGAATATAAGAAAAATCTCAGTCTTAAAAACTCGACTTATATATTCAAAAATGTAATATTAAATTTGGGGGGGGGGGGGAAGAAAGAACACTTCAGTAACAGTCTAATCAGTGAATAATTTGGAAAAGGAAAAGAAAAAAACTGATTAGAGAAGAGGAAATGCTATTTAATTCTTGGCTCTTAAAACATAAATTAATAAACATTTTGTAAGTGCTTTGTTTAGAAAAGAAACATAGAACTAATAGCTATTTTTTGTAACAAAAATGCTACATATCTTTATTGAAAAAAACTAAATAACACATTTTCAATTGCAGCAATAGCCTTTGAAGAAAAGCAAAACAAACTCAATGTGTACACAAAATGCTTACAGATTAAATAAATATACAAATGAAAAGAAATGAGATCAGGACTTTCAGATAAAAAACATTTATATACATTAAAAAATTTACATAATCAGATTTATATAATTAAGTTACTTTCATAGAAATGCACCTTTCAACAAATGGTATAGCATAATACTGATAGATTATTGCAGTAACTGGCATTAAAAATCAGTTTTAACCTTCAAAATTTAACGTTTTTTCCCACCAACTGATACTAATATGTTTAACAGTACATGATCAAATAGTGTTATTAAAGTTTTTACAAGAGCTTTTTCTACTATTTTTTTACTGTCATTATTTTGAAATTCTCTGCGTATCTCAGTAAAATTAAAACAATAGGACTTAGAAGCTATTTTACAATACCAAATGAAAATACTACATTGAGTTAGGTTAAAATAACTTGTTTTTTTTAAAGTGAGTTTGTGAGCTCCAATTTTTAACTTTCCTTTGTTCAGACAAATATAAAAGATGATACAAGTGAAATTTCTTAATTCTAATCATTTTGTTAAGAAAACTGCATGGAAAGAAATGGACAGGCCCTTGAGCTCTGTCTTGCCTTAGTTAATTGAAAAAGGAATAAACATACCAGCAATCTTTGTCACAAGAATGCAATTTTCCAGAATAAGAAGTTAATAATATAAAACAACAAAGTCTCATATTAATAATTTGTGTTTGTTAATAGGTATAGATATTTCTTATTGAAAGAAAACAAATTTGTTTAAATTACCAAAATTTAACTGTGTGGCAATAATTTTTTAACAGAAAAATGTATAATTTTAGAGAAGATAATTAAGGAAAAGTATTATGTTTTAGCATTCACTTATACAGCGAAATTTATGTAGTACAAAAACTATGCCAGAAATATTATTTTTAAAAAATGTACACAGATTTTGTTAAAAGTAGTAGTTACAAGATTTGTACATATACAAAAATATAGTAAAATTGTGAAGTACCCTATTTTTTTTTTTTTTTTTTTTTCCCAATACAACATATCTTTTTAAAATATGAGATCCAGAATAGAAAGTTTACATTAGGATTAAATTTTAAAGCCCGAGCAAAAATAAATTTACATAAAAAAAGTAAAACCAAACAAGATATTAATTATTGCTTTCATAAAAACAGATGAATAAATATGTAATAGAGCATTCTTGATGTAAATACACTTACATGAAAAAAATTTACTCCTGATGACATTTTATGAAGAGAATTTATAAAATGACACAAATTTAGAAAAGTATACAAAAGCATGATGTAAAACATTTTATTGTGAGAGGATCAAAAGCATTTGATTAAAGTAGCTCACTAAATAATTTATGACTTTACAATTATATAAAGGTGTGTATACATATAAACAGATATATGTAATATTGATGCTGATGTTTGGCAAATGACCTGCTAATATAGCAAATGATCCACAATTAATGTTAGTGACATACAATAGTACAGTGATGAAGTCACGGGCCTAGAAGGACTGTGTTTTTCCTTCCTAATTAAAAATGCAAGCAGAGAAAAAAACAGAAAATTTGCACTAGTATCTAAAATAATTTCAACAATATAAGATGAAAGTAACACAATGTGATCCCATTACAATTTCATTTCATGATAAATTCACCGGTGCAGATGCTTTTTTATTTTTTTATTTATTAAAGCATGGTCAAAAATAGAAATTCTAACATATATACAATGGTTTATGAAGAAGATATGAGAGCAGTTTAGGCCCAGGACATAATTTTTGCTTTATATGAATGTGACAGAAAATAAGAATAATTTGTAAATCACACAGGAATTTCATAATTATTTTTGTACTTTTTTAAGCAATAAAAGTTTAATGAATATTGAATACAGGATAAAACTAAATTTAAAAACACAGATTAATGAGACATGGCAAAATTGATACAAAATTACACAGAAACAAACTAAAATAAAAATAATAATAAATTATATTAATCTTTTACAGGCCACTGTACCACAACAATAACACAAAGTTTAAATTGCTTTAAAAATATATTCAGTTTATAAAAAATAACAGTTTATTACTGCAAAAATAAATCTTTTAGAATTCTAATTATTGAAAGAGAGGGAAAATAAGAAAAAGGATATGGATTTAACCTGCAAAAGGTTAACAAAATAGAAAAGAAGAGAAACAGAAGTTTAATATAAAAACAATAAAGCAGTCTGTGGCAGTCGTAAACAAATATATTAAGTCAAAACAAAACTTCTACACTAAAATACTTAATATGTATTAGTTATCTTAAAAAATAAATTATAGCACATTCGATACTAATAAGGCACAAATGACAATACAATAGGATTCTTTTATTAGTTAAAGAAATTATGTTTCAATATACAAGATTCTTTTTATTTTGTTGAATAAAAAAATAATCTGTAAAAACAATTATTAGGTTCAAAACAATATAATATGCTCTTTTCTCTTCTTTGGCTTTTATAGATTAAGAAAAAAGAAGAAAAAATCTTTACAGTCATATCATATATGTACAATACAATACAATATCATCTTAAGCTGTCCAATCCTAGCTGCTTTTGAAGAATTTCTAATCTATGAACATATTCTACAAGCTGACTTTTGTCAGGACTAGCGCTGTTCTTGAATTTGTTCTCTGTTCTGTTAGGATACCAAATAAATAATAAAATAAATGAAACATTAAAAAAATCATTTATACATCAAAAGCCAAATAATGATAATAATAAAACACTCAGGACTATAAATGTGTTGATTTATAAAAACTGTCCAACCAACTTTAAAAAACACAAATCTTAGTGTAGCCTAAATTCAAAATATGGTAGCCCCTTGTTATATCGTGCTTTTCAGGAGACACTAAAAATACGCAATATATCTGATAACACGATATATCCGATGGTAGAAGGATTTGGTAACATGTTTACTTTTATTAGCATTATATACATAAAAAATTAAAATTAGCAATGTTTTATACCAGAAATTTAAACTAAAAACAACTTAAACTATAAAGAGAGAGAATTTTCATATCGTATTAACTTTACTTACAAATACATTTGTGTATTTACACTTTTCGCTTTCTACTTAAAACATATTCAGAGACATAGAAAAAATGCGATATATCTGAATGTGTGCTATATCGAGGAGCAATATAACCAGGGGTTATTGTACATTCAATGGAACCAAGTTGCAGGTATTGGTGGTCTCTGTTTTTTTTTGTCTTCTTACTGGACATGAGTTGACTGCTTCTCCAATATGCATTTTATCATGATGCAGAGACAATGTCAACTATACTGGTAGACATCTTTGCAGCAGCTCTGCATTCATTTATGCAGGCACTTCTGCCTTTTTTAAGACTCAAAATTCTGGAGTTAGCTCATTTTTAAACTGGATGGAAGTCATATGTTCAAGAAACTTGAATAGGCATAGTTAGAAAAAAAAAAAGGACTTACCTATATTTAAAAACTGTCCAGTATTTTTTATAGTGAAGAGAAATAAGCTAACTAAGACACATTCTACACATTACCACAGTATTCAATTGCCAAGAAAATAAATAAAACTTGAGTAAAAATACTTTTATTTACATTTAAGTAATGCTTTTTTCCCCCTTGAGGAAATGCAAGTATATTAAAACTTTTTTTAAAGCTAACTAAGAGTGCCCCTAAACATTTTTTTTAAATAGCAACAAAAGCACAACATTTAAAAAATTAAAACACTGAACATTTAATTCCTCTTCCTGCAATCTATATATTTTAATGACTAGAAGAATATGTAGCATAACACTAAAGCAGACAACAAACAGAATTTAAATAAAAATTTAGAATGTCAACACAAAAGTAAAAATGAATGTTTTGAAAGAATTTATGACGGAAATCCAAATTTTCAAAGATAATGGGGCTTGCAAGCATAGTTCCTAACCACTTTGTAAGCTAAGAAGATAAGCATTAACATAAAACATACATTTAAATATTACACAGTTAATTAGCTTAAAAATAATAAAAAATAAAGAAAATCATACCTAGAAGAAGAAGACATTTGGCTACTTTTACAATCTTTACCAACAAAAGACATGGGTACAGATGATAATGAATGATTAGATAGATGATAACCACCTAAATAACAAAAACAAAATGATATATGTTAAAAAGGAAAAAAAAAAAAAAGAAGAGTGATTATGTATCATTAACAAATAATAAACACTGCACAATTCCTAATACTGTTTTATAAATATTAAAGGGGAAAAATGAGTATTATTTTTAAACTATCTTATCAAATGATATACATCAGCAGTGCTAAAAGTTTATGGATTTCATATCACTTTTCATGTCAGAAAAAAAATCTACTTTTGTATCAGTTTTGCAGGCTTCTGTATAAAAAAATATATGCTTTTGTATTAGGTTTGCAGACTTTTGTATTGCTTATGTATTATGTAACCCTCCTCCGCCAAATTAAAAAGAAATAAATAAAAAAAGTTGTTTTTAACAAAGCTAACTATTAATATTACTAGCCGCCTTTGGCGACCAGTTTTGGTCGTAAATGACTGCTTCGCTGCCAAAATATGCAACCTAGAGCACATGGGACGCTTTGCGACTGGCTTGGGCAACCTACAGCATACAGGCCTCTTCACGACCAAAATTTGCAACCTACGGGCCATCCGCCTTCGGCAGCCAGCATGTCCGTTCGCTTCATGTCCAGCCAATGCAATGCACGGTACACTTTTACACGTTTTGGTGAGCGGCCACATCTGGCGAGAGCTGGTCCACCGACGGCCTCTTCGCAACCAAAAAGTGCAACCTACAGGCTACCCGCCTTCTGCAACCACCTGGTCACCCAACAGGCCAATTCGAGAGGAAAAAAAAATGTGCAACCTAGGGGTCGCTTGCTTTTGGCGACCATCTGAATGAAAGCTCAATGGTTTGTCCAGAATCATTCATTTTTTAAAATTCAATATGCCTGCTCACATGCGCCATGTGCAATGACCACATCTGATACATGTCCCCGTCTACATGTGTTCTAACTGTCATTTATTGCTAATACCTATGCATTTACTAAAAACAAATAGAGTCAAGTCGTCGGTACAATACCCAGTCTTCCTGCTGCAATGCGAACGCAGAATGAGAATGATGGGATTGTTAACTGTGTCAGTTTAACAACCAGGTCTGATTTTGTTTTTTTTTTAAATTGGAGTCGTGTTTCAACAACTCAACTCTGAACTTTAGAATTTCTTTCTTCTTTTTTGAGATATTGGATTCAACAGAAAGAAATTCAAAAGTTCAGAGTTGAGTAGTTGAAACATGACTCCAATTTCTAAAAAATAAAATCATAGATGTAGTCGTTAGACAGACTGACACAGTTAACAGAAGCACAAAGTCAACCTTACTGGTCGGTAATTTTTTAAAAGTGATTTTCATGGGCCAGCGATGCTGGACGTCTTGCCGGCTAGTAATAGTAGATTTACGACAAAAACAAAATAAATGACACTAAATTAACCTAAATAAAAGCTATGATCCAACAACGTTGAAATCAAAATCCATTAAATAAGTTTTCACAAAAAACATTACATTTAAAGACCTTTAACGATTTGCTTTTAGCTAGAAATAAAAATGTCACTTTTATCAAAATTTCAACGAGGCCACAGATGCGCAGGGAGCAATGGGTCGATTCCGGAACTGTGACAGACAATGGGTTTTATTATTTAGATTATTAGCATTATTTAAAAAATAGAGAACCTTTAAAGTCAATGTTATACTGCATGTTTGAAATTGTTTGATCAGGGGATAGTATTTTGATCTATTGACATTAGCATTATACTACCAGCTACAAAAAGTTTTCTAATGACAAATGGTTACTTTTTATGCCATACATTTTATAAAGGGACATATTAAAAAAAAAAAAACAAGAAACAGTATTTTGATGCTGTATGCAAAAAAAAAAAAAAAAAAAAAAAAAAAAAAAAGTCATATTTTAAGTCTAAGAGCCATTTACAAATGTAATATTCAATGACTTATTCAAATTTCAAGTTTTGAGTATTTACCCCCAATGCCTAGGGAGGAGTCAAACAGTGAAAATAAAAATATTCATCAAACTAATTATATGATTAAAAAAAAATATGAAAAAAATTTAAGAAATTAAAGTATTTTTTCTTTCTTTTTTTCAGACTACATTGTTTCAAAAAAGTAAAACTTTAAATACAGGATAACACTTAAAAAATAAGAAAAATCTTTTGCTCATATTCTGGAAAAACTCCATGTCTGCAACACTGGTGCAACTATTGGCACCAAAATCTGACACTCGGGGAAGCTTTAGTTTAAAATAGCATTGTTTGCATGTTTTGTTTATAAATTTATTATAATCTAATTAGCATTAGTTTGTCTTGTGTGTTTAAATTATCTACCTATTAATATGAGGATGAACCCATGATTTTGTGGTAACAAATGCTATGCTCCTTTTCCAAAGTGATACAGCAAGCACGAGAAAGATTTGCTTGGTCTAATCACAGTCATTTTACATCATTAAAATACTATAATACTGTTAAATTTGCACGAGCAAGTACGGCATACTTTGAAACATTGGCATGTAAGATTTTGCTGGGAACTATCCCTAAGTAATAGTAGACATGTTTCTGCTCTCCAATTACACAAAGCTAATCAACATTTAAAACAGCAAATTTAGTTATGTATCGAACAAACACAGTTAATAAGTCAGTGAAAAGCACAAAATGGTGCACCAAGTAAACACAGTTCCGAGACATTATATGTTTTGAAACCATGTAAAAGATGAAACTAATGTTTACAGCCATCAGTTTATAGCATACTGCAACATCTGACAAAATAATAGTTTGCCAGTAAACAAAGCTCATGGTACAGATTTTAGAAATGACTATACTAAGCTAAAAATAACACAAACAATGAAATTTGACTTAACCAATTTCCTTTTTAACAGCTAAAATGTTAATCCTCCTCTCCATCCCTCTTTTTTTCTTACAGCAAAAAATGTAACTTTTTAAAATATTAAATAGATGAAAGGAGCCTTTCTAAAGGTGGAGTTTTGAAAAAATTTTTTTAATTAGATGTGATTTAGCCAGAGAAATATGTTTCTTAATATATAGAATGTTTCTACTGATAACATTTTTTAAAAATCTGCCATATAAGTAAAATTTGATATTGGGCAAATTAAATATTTTAAATCACAATACCCTTCATAAAAGTCATACTTCTGAGCTATTATCTCTTTTTCCATAATCCTAGTACTGAAAATTACTCAGAGACTTATTTGTCATTACTGTTATTTCAAAAATTATTTTATTGTCACAGCTAAAATTTGCATTATAAGATGCAAAAATAACATTACCTGGTGATACAGCAGGAGACAGAAAACTGTTATTTTGAAACACAAATTGGATTTCGGCATTGATGACACGGGATGAAGGAACCCTGGCCAACAGTCTCCAACGCCTCACATAAAATTTCATTCGCTGCAATGCAATTACCACAAACACCACCGCTCGAAAACGAGATTTCAACTGAAGAGGAGAGTCAGTAATTGTCCTATCACTTTCTGGGGATAATGAATCATCAGCATTCATGCAGTTCAACCAAGCCATTGTCACTTTTTCAGTGCCTTGGAAGCCCCTCAAGAGCATGAGCAGATATTTCTTTTGATAGATGAGAGATTTATTATAGCTCTGACTTCTCTGACACACCCAATACAATCCGTGAAGCTGACAGGGGGGAAAAATAGAGTAAACAAAATTTTAAATGAATGAATAAATAAAAGCTTTGATGATAATTAAAATGTTTCAGGAAACAAACCTTTGCATCAGTTGTGTCGATATCACTATTAAGCACTGCTAATAGTTTTTCTTTAACTTCAAGCATATCGTTTCCAGAAGTTGTTCCAAAGTTGATGCCAGGTGGAGTATTATTTTGAGTTGATATCATAGGAGGACTATAGAACTCAGACATACCTGGGAGTTCCTGAGTATGCAAAACCTAAAAAGAAAGTATTAATAAAATTTAAATATAGTACAATAATTTTAGATATTAATGTCTTTAAGATATTTATACAGTCTTTTAGATATTAATGCAGTAGATATTAATGTCTTTAACCCTTTCAGGCACAACTCTTTCTCAATGCTGAAAAAAGGGCAGACGTTGCCATCGCTTGACTTAACTACCAGCAAGATGGCGGACGATCGAAACATTCATCGTGTGCCACAGATCTAGAGACCCTTTTCTGACGACAGCCAGCTGTGTCAAAAAAGGGTCTCTAGATCTGTGGCACGCGATGAACGTTTTGATCGTCTGCCATCTTGCTGGTAGTTAAGTCGAGCGATGGCAACGACTGCCCTTTTTTCGGCATTTGGCAATCTATCTAGCTGTTCTCGCATTCTTTCATTTTTGAGCAGATGTCAGTGCTGTTAAAAATAATCGTGACCATTTTTTACAGGAAATGACGTGCTAAAAAGTAAAGGATTCTCGTGGAGCTAGGTCACCAGCAACTATTTTTATAGAAATCAAAATCTATTCTTCGTGACTGGCAACAGTCAAAACGTCAAGAGTTTGGTGTTCCCAGAGCTGGAACACTGCACGTTAAAGGGTTAAATTGCAAAAAAAGCATTTCTTAAAAGCAGGATTCTTTTATAAACAGTACATATTTATTTTACAACTAATTTCTAACTTTAAATTTAAATTGGAAAAAAATCTTCTTTAGATCAGATGATAACTCAATATTTGAATTACTCTTTATGATTCAGAATGATAAAATGTTTCTCCAGCATAAGATTACATTAGGCTTTTAATAATTATTAATTCAATATTACAATACTACTGTTTGTTTTATTTCTTCTCAAAAAATTATGATAATAAGGAGAGAGGATTTAGTAGAAGATTCTTCAGTTCAATTATAGACTTTAAAATTCCTTACAGACTAATAAGTATTTTGGAGCACATCTGAAAATCATGATACACAAGTTTGAATTACAGCAAGCAAAATTCTGATTTTTTTTTTTTTTTTTTTTTTTTAATTTACATGCTAAATACATTAGGACTACAGAAGTAATTTGAAACTACAGGATATAAGGATTCAAAGTTACTTTGTCACTTGGTGTTCTTATTTCTAAAGATGGAGTGTTTCCAATTTCAGGTAGATATGAAAGAAAATTTTCAGATGACCTAAAAACAAGAATTAATTATAACTTCTTAAGCAAAAATATAAATTATTTGAAATAAATGTACATAAAAATAAGCTCACATACTTAGGTTCATCAGCACTCCTCAAGTACTCAATCTCATGAAAAGATGAAACGCTTCCATTGTTTGTCTAAGATAAATATTACAAAAATAGTTTAATTAAATGTTAAAGAAAAAAGAAAATGAATATTCACAAATGGAATAGGGGTTAACAGCAGACATACATATTTGCTAATCTTTTAGTAGAAAAGTCTCTCTCTCTTTCTCCCTCTCCACCCCCCCCCTCTCTCTATATATATATATATATGTAAGGAATGGCCTTACGCCATCCCTTGTTGAAATGATTGACACAAATCCATTGGGGTTCTACGTTGAATAGTTTATTTCAAAGTTCGGACAGAGGGCAGGAGCCAGGCCGGCGACCTTTTAGCTCCGAGGCCATCTTCTTACATTGCAGTCTAAAAGCTTAAGCTCGAAGCTAAGGCTAAGCTCCTGAAAAAGCTTCACGTTCCAAACTCCTAAAAAGCTCTCGAAATTTCCGCGCTCTTGCTTAAATACTCCTTAGTTACTACACCTGCTGGCAGGGTGCAGAACGATCGCGAAGGCGTTACTCTCAAACGTAATTAGTTAACTAGATTGTCAATCAAGACATGAGAAACACCTGCTTACCCAGGAGTTCTAAAAGCGCATAGTAACAAAACAACAGAAAACTGAAAATACTGCTATATCGACAATTTTACTCCTTATCTAACTTCAAAATTTGTCTCCGAGCGCAATATTTGTATGGATGAGAAACAAACTTTACAGTAAGAGTAACCGAGATTAAAGAAGGCTTTTTCAAATAACATTAAATTAAATTAGGTTAAATTAGCAAAGTTTATTTTATTATTATTATATATATATAAATTTTAGAACTCTGTCAATGCAGGCAATTTTTGTTTTGTGAAGTTCTGTGCTATGCTGATAAAAATATAAATTTTAGAACTCTGTCAATGCAGAATTCAGAAATTTTAAAGAATTTCACTAATCAAGAATTTAGTATATCAAACAAAAAATCCCAACTTTCACATGTTTGTTTGTAAACAGAAATTTTCTCAACAGACAAAGAAAAGAATCTGTTTTTTACACCACAGAATTAACAGATAATATACTACAGTGAAAAACATTTAACACGAAACTGAGGGGACCAAAATATTTTTTTGTGTTAAAAAGATTCGTTTAAAAAAAAACCCCACAGATATTTTGGAAGCTCTTATATTTTATTTCGACTTCAACTGTGTAAACTACCAGTAGGCTGCATCCATTCGAATGAAAAGCAAGTATATAAAAATTCTGTTTTGGGGAGAAAAAATCGATTATCTTTTTTGAAATGCATTTTTCAGCACCCTCTTGTTCACAAATTGTTTAAGATCATAAATTGCTGCATTCATCTCTCCATTTAAATGTGCACTTAAATAACAACAGACTCTTTGAACCATTTTCTGTACTTCTGAAGTAGAGGGAGCAGCAACTGTATCATTGATTTCATTGTCAGATTCGTCGTAGGAATCTACATAGGTAGAATCTTTTGGATTATGAACGATCTTTTGTACAGATAAGGAGGGGGGGGGGAGAGAGAGACCTGATGGATAGTACTATTTATACTCCTAGAATGACAAAAGGAAGAGAAAGCAGTTCCCAGAATTTAAACAATTCCACAAATATGCTTTAATGACTTGTTGCAAACACATGCCACTGAAGGTTGAAAACGAACTTTTTTCATGTTAAACAATTTTTACTGTGTGTAAAAAGAAAAAAAAAATGTATTAAATTGCATAGTTTACAGTCTGGACCGCTGTGTCATTTCGTGTTAATGCATTTTTTGTGTTAAGCGTTTTTGTGCAAAAAGTCACCAAGAAAAAAACGCAAAAAGGCATCAACTTAAACATATTTCAAGCAGCATAAATGGATCAAATACTTCATATTTAAAGACATTTACATTTATTCTCTCTTTCACTATGAAAAATATATCTAAATAAATATTAACACTTTTAATAAATTGTGACGCATGCATACATGCAAAAGCATGAAGAATAAGAAGAATTTTGAAAATGAAATGATCTTAACCAATTGTTCAGTTTTAGGATATAAATATCACTAAATTGTGTATTTAAAAGTCATGTTTCAATACAAATGCATATTCATATTCAATATGTGTGTGTCACAATAACTTATAAGCATTTAAGTGCTATTAATTTCAGACATGTTTTTATTTTTTATTTGTCTACTCAAAAAACAGCATTTCATTTTTCAAGGTTTGTAAAATAGCATGGCGGCAAAGGGGGCATGTCAAATATAATCCAGGTTTGCCGTTTTTGGTGATTGATCGTCCAGTTTGGCACCAAAAACTAAATCAAAACTGAACCAAGCTTGGTGATATCTTCTATATCTGGTGAGAAATTGCCAATCATATTGTTTATTTTAATGGTAATATTGATTAGTATCTAAAAAGGTGTCTACATTAGTGTAAATGAAAGTGAAGTATAGTTGGAATATGCAAGTCGAAGATTATAAAACAGTTTTGGTAGGCAATTTTAATATAGATTTCATATGAAGAAGTGTTTTATGGAATAAGAAAGACAAATAAAGCACACTCATACATTATGACACACTTTTTATAAATAGCACTTTAGTGCATATTTAAAATATGAGAGTGTTTCTTATTTTCTTTCTTTTTTTAACAATGCTAATATCAAAATATTTTACTGACATTGTAGTTAAAAATTTGAAGTTCAATACAAAAATGTAGCACCTATTCTGTTTTTAGTTTCAGAATTAGTTCTAATACACAATAATACTTACATGAAATGTTTCTTTTCCAGAAGATATTTGTGCATGTCTACAAATGAACAGAAAATATATTTAATTTTAACTAATAGGGTAAATATATATATATAAGTTTTCCTTCAAAATTCCATCCAATATTTAAGAAACTTTTAATAAAACAATATTCAATGACAAAAACAACAGATACCTGCTTGCTTCTAAAAGCTTCCTTTTGAGATCAGCTATTTCAGATGTTTTGTCTGACAACAATGATTCAAGTTCTAAGTTGGTGACTTTTTGCTTTTTCAGCAGAGCATTAACATCACAGAATTTTGAATCTAAACAATAAAATGTAAAGATGAATGCAAACAATGGGAAAGATTACCATCTTAAATTGGGGTGCCTCAAAATTGAAATTCTGATTTAAAAAAGGGCTGTAAGGGTAACTTGCAAAATACTTGTTAAAATTTAGCATTACAGAAATGAACTAGGATAAATAAAGTACAGTTTATTAATTTATAAAAAATTATTAGAAAAACTGATTTTTAGAACCATTTTATGATACCTATGTTATTATAGCCCCTGAAATGTAATTGGCAAGCAACTGAGATGATGGTTATGAAATCCCGCTAAACAGTTTGCAGTCTTATATGAGTGTTGTTATTACATAATTCCATATTCATGCTTTATAAGCTCAGTGAAATCAGCTCCAATCAAGGCAGGTTAATGAAGCCAAGCAAGGTTGCAATTTCTTTTAACATTTCATTATTGATTACAAATACCCACATAAACAACTTTTTTACAACTCTCATGATGGTCAGTTTATTTAATATATAAGCCTTTAAATTGAAACACAAATTATTAATTTTACAAGTATTTTAATGTAAAAAGATTTAATATGGAATGGTAATATAGCTTCTGTACAGAAATATAAAATTTATTTTCAAAATCTTACAAAATGAAATTAACTAAAATGCCACATGACTTTATTAGAGCTAAGAGTATCTTTAAAGATTAACTTAACTCAGACAATGTTTGATTTTGAGAAATTATTTAATGTTTTGAGATTGGTTGGGTATGGCTTCTGTATTAGAAAAGATTCAAGATCATACCTGCAATTGATATCATATGTGTTCCACAGTTTGTTCCCAGCACCCTCACAAAAACTTTTTGACATCTCTTTTATTCCTTACCCTTTTGTGTACTTCACTCAAAGACATTTAATAAGAACTAGACAAGAAGTGGGTATATGGGTTCTAGGACATATTCTGAAGGTTCTGGGCTGTGGACAGGACTTCATTTATTGGTTTAAAACTTTCTTTACGCAAGTACAGATGTAAGAGTGGGAGAAAAGATTTATGATTCCCTAAGGTGCAGGACATAAGACATGTCTGTTTTAACAGGTAGAATGGCGGAACTGACTCCCAGTAATCTCAAAAATGTGGTTCATTATAGGATTGTCCATTTATTCCTTAGAAATCTGTGATCTCACTGGAAGAGGGGAAGCTTATTGTTAGCTAACAGCTAGTCTTTAAACATGCCCCCTCTCACACATCCAGCTTTAACAGGGTTTTCCTACCTTTCTTAGACTGTTCATAAAAAAGAGAGAAAAAGTCTGTGAAAGGCCAGTGGCTAATCAGTGGAAGAAATATATGATATATATTTCTTCCATTTCCTCCTCCATATAAGACTACTGTCATGCAAAATGTTAATTACAGCCCATATATATATATATATATATATATATATATATATATATATATATATATATATATATATAATATTTATTTTATTATTTATTCATTTAATTATTACCATTTTTATTTATTCTTTTAATTATTACCATTTTTATTCTTTTTATTTATTCATTTAATTATTACTTTTTTTTATTTATTTATTCTTTTCCTTTCCATACTTCCAAAGTTTTATTAATATATCATTTTTTTATTCACACTCCATGGCATTACTTGTCTATTGATTGCATTAAGCCTTCTCTGATGGCAACATGCACTAATACTGCCTCCATTACTGAGCTTTGATCTTCGTGTCGGTCCACTTCCTCGTTGTTTATTTCTAATAGCTACGGTCGCGCCCCCAAGTTACAAAAGGACCCTAATTTTGGTCAGGTAACTTGCAGAAACCTAGCTATTATTGTTTTTTTCGATTAAATTGAAATGTGTGTGCGGTGGCGCCTGATGATAGAGCACACCATTTCAATATTAATTCCATTTTCCGTCTATTTCTGATTACATGTGATTAGGCTTAAAAGCACACCAGTTCTAATTTGGCGCTTTATATTCAATTTTTCCACTCTTTCATTGCCTTAAAAGGCTATATTTAAACACTTATCCGGTATAAGCTCGTTAATTGGCACCATGTGCTATCTACTTTTTTATTTTTTTATTTTTTTCACTTTATCATTGGATTATCTTGGGATTTCACTTTACGTAAGTAAGCTATTATATATTATATATATATATATATATATATATATATATATATATATATATATATATACGCATAACAACATAAATGGATATCCAATGAAACACTGAAACTTTGAGTATTAGTAATGCAAATAATGCAAATTTCTTGGATTTGTCATATGCAAATTAAAAGTTTTTTTTATAGAAATAATTTAAAAAAAGATAAATTACTAAAATAATAAAAGGAATACATAAATTTATTTACAACTTATAATTAATAAAATCAAACAATTTTTTTTTTAATGATGACTTGTAAACAGACAAACAGAAAAACCTACATTGAACATTCAACTGCTGCTCTAGATCATCGTACTTCTCCTTCAGCTCAGAGTTTTCTTCGAGGGCTGTTTCAAAATTCATTCTAAATTTCTGGACTTCTTCCACAAGATCATTTATGACAGTTTTTAAATTACTCTGATTGGTAATCTATAAACAAAAGCGAACAACATTTAAACAAACTTATAGATAATATGATAGTGAGAAAACTGATGCTAACTGCATTATTCAATAAAACATATCACAGCTGAAATTAAACACAATACTTACAGGTGTAACAAGTTTTAGTCTACTGATTATCCATTTACGTTCATCCAACCACAAATGTGCTTCTTTTACTGATGCAAAAGGCTGTGCTGATGATTCAATTAAGGATAGGACCTACATGAGAATGCCAAAAATGAAGGAGAAAAAAATTAAAAATATAAATATAGTTCAACAAAACTCATAAAGTAATTTTAATGAATCACAATAAATTTCAATTTATTATGGTAAACAAAAAATAACTTGATGAGTCTATTAATGACTAACTGTAAGATGAGTGTTGCACAAATGTAATAAAAGTGTTAAGCATAACTTGCTGGGGAAAAAAAAAAAAAATGTCAGCTGATGCCTATTAGTCTAATCAGCTAACCTCATTTTTCATTATGCCACAGATTCTACTTCTGTGCAAAAACTGGTTTTCTATTAGAGGAGGGCAACAGAGGAGCAGATTTCTTCCTCCCAAGGTCAAGAATGAAGAAGGTTGCTCACTTATGCTCATATTCAACATTTACCTCAACCACTGGTTTACAACAAACTCTTGGTTGAACACTAAAATGATATTCACCGATGATCGGGCAAGAGCTAACTGGGCATAATATCTAAGTTCAATTAAAAACCCCAAAACTGCTGCATATGTAGGTTCAAATTACCGAGCATGCTCAGCTAAGACTTCTCCTGAAAAATATAGCTTCCTCACATACATCACCCACTCAAAAACTGGTTCTTTCCTTCTTTAGAGATATGTAAGGGCGTAAATCAAAGGACCTAGAGCAGTGCAAAATAAACAACTTCTACGTTATGCGAACTCATAATGCTTTGTGGACAGTTGACCAATGAGCATTTCAATTTAGGTTGATTTACCACACATAAAAAATTTAGTAATTTTTTCTCCTAGGTTAATGGTGAATATGAATGTTGGACTGGCCAGTCAAATTTTCTAAGCAGTAGTTACTGAACTGTCAGTAGAACAGTGAAGTTAATGGTGAATATGGGAGTTAGAAACCCATTCGGCAGACGGAAGAAATTTAGCAAAATAAGTGTATTTGTTTTAAAAACTGAAAGATACATATGTCATTATTTTTCCATTTTTCCTTAAAATAGTGGACGAAGCAGCCAGTTTGGCTTCCATAGGAAAATATCAACAGGGCATTTTCCTATGGCAACCAAACCAGAGTGAACTTTTAAGAATGCAGTTTCTGTACAAGTCTTTTTATATATTTCTCCACTCGACTTTCCGAACACTTGATATTTACCAAGCATTTAAATAAATTTCATTCAACCCAATTGGATCTAGTCTTCAGGCACTAGTGCACTTAAAATGATTTGAGTGTACATGCCTCAATATATAAGAATACTTTTTTAGTCCTGTAAAAAACTGTATGGTGTACACTCTCTAAAATTTATGCAATATGTAAGACAATGATCTATAATATGCGTACCTAATTTGATGTCAATCTAATGCACCATTTTAACACTAGCTCGCATTAAATGATTCGAGTCCTTAGGCCATAATATATAAGAATTACTTTCTGCAAACCTGTGAACAAACTATCAGCTCTATAAACACCAAAATCTATCATGAAGCCATGACCTACAATACACATACCCAATTTGAGCTCAATCAAATGCACCCTATAGATACTAGCTCACTTTGAAGAATTTCCATCCACAGGCTATAATGTAAAAGAATACTTATTTGTTGCTTTGTCAAAAAACCGTAAGTCCTATACACAGTAATATCTGTGCATGTTGTGTGTTGGTGACCTGTAATATACATACCGAATTTGAACTTCTTTGAATGCAACATTTAGACACTAGCTCATTTTAAATGATATGCATTCATAGACTGTAATGTATGAGAATTATTTCTTGCAATCCTGTGATCAAACTATCAACTCTACACATACCAAAATCTATGTAGATCATGTGACTATGACCTTTATATACATGCCCAATTTGTGCTCAATTGAATACACGTTTTAGACATTAGCACACTTTCAAGAATTTCCATTTATTGGCCATAATGTAAAAGAAACTATAAATCTTATACTACCAAAATCAATACCAGCCTTAAGACAGTGGTCTACAACATAGATACCAAATTTGAGCTCAATTGAATGCACTGTTTAAACATTAACGCACGTAGAACTTCCACCCATAGGCCATAATGTTAAAGAAATCTTTTTCGTAGCCATGTAAAAAAACTTATATACAGCCAAGTCTTATATACACCAAAATCAATACCAGTTTTGCGACACTGGCTTATAATGTGTATACCAAGTTTGAGCTCAATCAAATGCACCATTTAGGAGCTATCGTGCACAATCACATACACACACACATACATACATACATATCGTAAAAATGGCATAAATTAATTCAGAAGACCCCAAAACATGTAAATACACCAAAATCTCGAAGTCAAATTTTTTCATGATTACAATACTTTCCTTATACAGTACATGTTCAGAAAGTAATAAATGGGAATAAAATCAAAATTCATCATAAAAATAAAGCCTTTCGAAATTATCTAAAAATAGGCCTTTAGGGTTATTAAATATGTTGATTCTTAAAAAAAGAATACAAAATATAGACACAAACCCTCTTCCCATCCTGATGAATTTTATCCACCAAAATGTGCTTATTGGCAGACAACATATCTTCTTGGCAAGAACTACAGGCTTCATCAGAAGAGGTCATGTCAGAAGATGGTGTGGTAGTTCGATTGGATCCCGAGTCAGAATACTTTGACTTAGATGCTGCATTTTTAGCTTCTAGAAAAAAGTTAGCAATTGAAAAATAAATACAGATAATCTTTAATTGTTTATAAAATATTAAACTGCATAGCCAATGCTTCTTCATTAAATGCTGAAAAAGCTTACGTGTTTAATGATATGTTTTTACTTATTTTATCATTATAACATTTTATTTTTTTAAAATATTTCAACCTAAGGAAAAAAAAAAACTGAGGAGTGAAGAAATTCAATGAAATGATGTAAACTAAGCCTAATATTAACCTTTTGACACATGCAATTACCTTTTATTAAATCATGAACTTCTTCTACTTGCTTGTTATATGTTTCTTCTAAGCGTTTGATTTCAGCACTATGAGCGGCTGCTTGGGCTTTCAGCTGCTTCTCAAACCCCTTTTTCAATTCTTGTTTTAGTGCAGACAATTGTTTTCTGTGAGTAGAAATAAGTTTAAGTTTCTCTTCCTCCCATTTCCTCTGGTTTTGTTCAGTTATTTGAGAATGATTGGATGAGGCAAGGTTCTTTTGAATATCTGCTAAATTAGCATTGAATTTCTTTTCTAACATGTCAGCCATGTCTTTCATTTCTTTCTCTTTCCTTTCTATCAATAGTTTCTTTTCTTTTTCATGTTTTCCCTGAAGTTGCTGCAACTCTAGATCATGTTTCTGAATAAGTTCCATTCTTTCTTTGGCAATGAGTGCAGCATGTTCTTCCCTAATTGTTTGTATTCTATCTTCAAGGATTTTTTCATTATTGTCTCTCAATTTTTTGAGATCCTCTGACTGAAAATCTCGGAGTTTCTTCACTTCATCAGCCCAACGGGTTTCAAAATACTTATGAACGGCTGCAAGTTCATCTTTATGTTTTATTTCAGTTTTCTTTTCCAGCTCCAGTTTCGAATTTAACTCTTTTTGAATATCATCTATCTTCTGTTGACAAGAAGCTATGATTTTTTCTTTCTCACTTTCAAAACTCTCTTGGATTGTCTTACTGATAGCAGATAATTTACTCTCATATTCTTTTGAAATACATTCTTTTTGCTCAGTTTCAGCCTTCTTCAACCTTTCTACTTCAGCACCTAAAACTTTCAGCATATTTTCAAGGGACAGTTTTTCTTTTAAAGCACTATCTAAATTTTGCCTAAGAGAAGTTATTTCATCAGTATATGTAGCTTGTAATTCAGTTCTAGTTGCTTTGGCACTTTCTAATAAGTTTTTACACTTCATCTGTTCATTTTTGAGTTTGAGCTCAACATCATCTAACTTCTCCTGCCAAAAGGAATCCTTTTCATATTTAATTTTTTCTTTTTCTGAGTAAAACGTTTTTTGCAGTCTTTCAGTTTCAGATTTAAAGAAATTATCTTTACTAGAAATTTCTTCTCTGATTTTTTCCTCCCAGCTCTTATTTATGCTAGTAATATGATCTTCATGCTTCTGTTCCAAGTTGTTTACAATGGACTGTATGCAATTTCTAAGAAGATTAGTCAACACTTCTCGAAGGCCATCAGTTTCACTGACTTTGAAAGCATCAATTGCACCCTACAGAACAAAATGAAAAATTTAAAGAAAATACACAAATGCAAAGGAAAAAAAAAAAAAATGCAAATTTCTACAATCAAAAATCATCCTTATTTTTAATAATTATTTTACTGATATTCAAATTTAGTTTTAGTTGTTTCATAAAATTAAAAATAGGAAAATATTATTATCCATTATATGTTTTTAGAACTTATTTCTAGAGCCAAAAGGAAGTTCATTTCTTTAAAACAGATGTCAAGATTTGAGAAACACTACTATGTACTTTGTACCAAAACTTTCAATGTGAATCCTTAAAAAAAAAAAAAAAAAAAAAAAAAAGTGATCTCCATTCTTTTGTGATTCAGACTGGTATCAACAAAGAGAGAAGTATTTTATTTTGATATAAAATTATACACAAGTTTAAGAACTGCTATTTTAAATTTAGCCTGAATAAAAACACTTCTGACTGCACCAACACAAATCAATCATCCAAGTTATATGACTTAAGGTTCATTCTTTAAAAGGCTTTGAAATAATTTTATAATCCAAATTAATCAAATAATATATTATTAAAAAATGACGGCTGACATTTTCCTTTTAATTAACAGAGATTTTTCTATTTTATATTTGGTACATGGTTATGAATCCCATCAAAAATATTTTTAATTTAATCTATTGCTGTATGCATTTTCACTACAGACGACTCTCTGAAATCCGCATGTCTATAATCCGCAACTCTCTATAATCTGCGATAATTTTTAGATGTAAAAAGTGAAATTTGCAGTTAACAGTTAAGTAATACTAGGAAATGACGGGTGAGTTGAGTTGTAGAATTAAAAGAAATTTTATGCTGTTTTTCATATTTTTTGCATATATCTAATTAAAATTGTTCTTTCAACCCATCTAACAAAGTCTGAGCAGTAAAATGAAAGCATGATTAGCTGACAGAAAAGATTCTGAGAGACAATCTCGCACACTGAGTTAACGAAACGTGTATTATTTTGATTTTCATTTTTTATTGAAAGAAAGAGAAATTTTCAAAAAATTTCTCTTGAAGAAGGCTTATCTTTAGGCTATAAATATTTAGAATTCATCCAAAATTATTCATTGGCATCACCACAAGAAATAACGACAATAAACAGACTCCAGGAAAAAATATTTAAACACAAATCAAAAGCCCTAAAACAAACAACAATTGATTCCATGTTTGCAAAATTAAAAAAATAGTAATATAAAATTAAAGTAAGTTCTTCAAGAAAAATTTCAGTCTGCAAAAGTTTTGTAAAATAAAATTAATTTTTTTCATATATTTTAATAAATTCTTTAATAATTAAACTAAGTGTGACAGTATAATTAATTTCAGCCATTAAAAATGTTCTGTTGCTTCATAACTATAGTAAGAAAAAATGTAAACAAAACAATGATCTGTAATCCGCAAAATTCTATAATCCGCAAACCCGTTGGTCCCAAGGTGTGCGGATTTCAGAGAGTCTACTGTATAAACATTTCTCCCATGTTTCACTTAGAAATCATTTTATTAATTTAAAAATGATTAAAATAAAATTCTCCGAACACCCCTTGTTTTTATTTAAATATCTAAATTACATTTTATTGAAAAAACGTTTTTATAACTGTCTTAAATAAGCCAATAGGAAAACTAGTTTTATAAATGACGATGGTAATGTGAGAGAAATGTTAGCATTGTTTCAACACAAGAGATTTCAGAATTAACGTAAAACTTTAACAAAAAGAATTTTAAAACTATATTTGGATCCAATTTTAAAATAATATATAAATTCAAATACCAATGACATTACTAATAACTTTATTTACATACCATAATTTTACTAATAATTTCTTGAATGTCAGTTTCATTTTCAGTCACTGAAGTAATTTTTTTCAGAGCAGCCACTTGTTTGTTGAGACAATTCAATTCTTTCATGTGATCATCTTTAAGATTTTTTATGTACAGGTCTTTATTTTCAATATCTTTTTTAATACTTTCTGCTATATCTAACTGTTTCTGAAGTTCTTCAATTTCTTCTCTTAGTTCTGACTCGATATTTTTCTGATCAGACAATTTATTTTCTAAAGATTCTATTTCAGCTTCTAACTTCATCTGAAAAAATAATAAAAGTTCAGATAAGTTTAATAAGACAGATTCTTTTTTCCTTAAATATCTCATAAAATTTCATTCAAATAAACCAACAATGCTTTATCAAGGCAATTATGTAATAAAATAGAAAACAATGCTTGCTATAGTCAGATCATGTCAAAGTCACATTATCAAATTATGTCGAGGCCATAACTTACCACAAAACAGTAAAGAAATTGCTTAGCATCTCAGAAATAACTTGGAAAATTAAATAGAATAATTAATTAGTACCAAATATATTCATAACAGTCTGTATTATATTAAATAATACAACAGCATAGTAAAATCCACAGAAAAAATGAATGGATAATAATAAAAAAGCAATGAGAAATAAGGGGTCTAGAGGAGGAATGGATCCTGAACTAGAAAAGACTCCTGTAGATTTTTCGGAAGGTGCTCCATGACACCAAGAACCGTAGTTACATACAAACAGAATAATTTCTATTGATGGTGCATGCAATTTTTTCAGTGATATCATAGATAAGACTCAAAAATCTGACCGCAAAAGAATTTGTTTTTGCCATCTGCATTATTATTATTATTATTTTTACAATGTGTTGGATGCGAAACAAATTCTAATAACCATGGCAAAAATAAATGGGATGCAACTAGTTGCTACCCATTGAACAATTTCTATAAATGCAAGTTATTTAAAATGGTTTTAACAAATCTTAATGAAAAACAGCAATGACAGTTTGGATATACAAAAATTATTTTTTTCAGAAAATTAGGATTTATTCAATGCCTAATATATATATCAGAGTTGCCAACCTGACAAGGTGAAAAATCAGGAGATTTTATTCTAAAAATCAGGTGACTTAACTTTAAAAATCAGGGTTGTATCAGCTGAAATTACATTTTGGAGTGAGAGAGAAAAAAGCGTGTGCTGTTTGTTGCCAGATACAGATATTTTTGGACCACAAAAAAAAAACTAATTTTGCATCATGTCTTCTATTAGGTAGTCAGTAGCTGGTAAAAAATTTAGTGAAAAATGCTAAGTTGGAAAGTTAAAAATTGGGGTAAATTTTTACTCTTAAGGCATTGGTGGATTAAACAAAACAATGTCAAAAAAAAAATAAAAAAAAAATAAATAAAATAAAATAAAAAATAAAAAAAATAAATAAATAATAATAATAATAATCATCATTTTTAAGAGTGATGGAAAAAGAAATTTCAATGCTTTAGAACATGAATCTGCACTTCTCTCACACTTTATGATTTGAAAATGACTTATTGTTCTGGCGATCTATGATTAGTAAAATCAAATTTCAGATTAATATTTTGTGTAATGTTTAAATCGTATGACTTATCTTTTTTTTCATTTCCTTCATGGCACTATCTTCCGATTTCGCTGTTTGTTTTGGTTGTTATGCGTGATAATGCCAAAACAGGTTGCCAGATCAGAAGAACAAAACTTTTCTAATTGATGTGGTATTGGTATAATCGTAACTTTTGATAAATAATTAATGTTAAAAATATTTATATGTGGTTTTTAAATCGAGCCGACTTTTCCTTTTCTTTATGCCGACATTGTATTTTGGCTTTGTAATGTGTTTGCTAAATTTTAAGTTTTGGTTTAAGTGTTTTTTTTTTTTTTTTATGCCAAAGTTTTTCTCTATCTTAATTTTTTTTTTTTATCTGCCTTTTCCTTTTTTTTTATAACCCTTTCACTCCATCAATTTTTTATATAAATCGATTGAATCAACATTCGATATGGAGACATCGAAATCGGCAGAAGAACACAACAGAAGAAACCCACGTGTATGAAAAATCTGAATACTTCGAAAATAGTAAAATAGCCAACAAAACAGGGGCGTAGCCAGGGGGGGGGAATATATCCCCCCCCCAAAATTTTTGGATTAGTGATGAAATTCCGTCTATTTATACACATATAAGTTCATATCCCCCCTACCCGAAAAATTTTCCTGGCTACGCGCCTGCACAAAATAGTTACATTTCTTATACTGACCTCCACTTTACCTTGCCAACTAAGCAAGTTTTATTACATATTTAAGCATACAAAGAGAGGAAAGAATAAAGTTCATAAGTGAACTTTGTTGGCATACAAATTTTGAGTGACAAAGCAGAGAAGTCAAAAGGCGGCGTTTGGCAGTAATGACTCTCTCGCTCTCTTCCTCTTCCTGGAGAGGCTGGCCTGATTTGGAGCTGAGGACGCTGGCTGGAGAATCCGAACGCATGGAGTGGAGGACACTACTTAAGATGATGGAAGTGAAGACCTGATATAGTCCTGATATAGTTCTGCTACATGAGGGGCCCCCAAAACTTCTTCATGACGATAAGTCTATCTCCTTTTCTTTAATTTTCTTTTCACTATCCCCCCCCCCCTTTTTTTTTGATTCGGCTAAATTAGTGCACTTAAAAATGGTACGTTAACTTCTAATAGTTGAAAATGTCTTAAGTTTTGAACAAAGTTTAATTGTAAAATTATTTTTATATTCAAGAATGTTAAGATGGTGCTTTTAGATGTTTAAATAAATATTTTGTTAAGTGTATCAAAGTTTTTCTCAGTTATTCATTGTTTTTCTTTACTTAGCTAACATGGTGTCATTGTGCCATTTTTTTTTTTTTTTTTTTTTTGTATTAGCCAGCACAGACAGATCCTGGGTCTTTGACTATTTGGAATTTGTCAAAACACTATACGATTTTTTCAGCCTCTATGCCATTTGATTTAGGAAAGAAATATTTTAATAATGTTTGATATTTTTTCTTTACTTAAACTTTATTTTTGGATCTTAGGATATTTAGGCTTTTGTTTGAATTCATGGCAATACATTTGTCAGTGAAGTCTGAACTTTTTGATGTCATACATGCGTGGGTTCCTGGAACTTGTTTGATTGCAGGAAAGGGGAAAATGCTGAGAAGGGTTCCTTGCCACGACGTGACAAATGATAAAAATCAGGAGAAAATGAGCAAATAATCAAAAATCAGGAGAAATGTATCCTAAATCAGGTTGGCAGGAGATCAATGAAAAAGCAGGAGTCTCCTGCCTAAATCAGGAGAGTTGGCAACTCTGTGTATATATATAGTGGCTACAATTTTTCTAGAGGATGCTAGAATATTTCAAGGGAGGGAGTAGCTACTGCCTATCATCACTCAGTTACATTAATCAGTTACTCAGTTACATTAATCATTCTACATGACAGTAGAATCAACATACCTGAGCCTCTGTCTCTTCGTGAAGTGTTGCTAATTCTCTTTCCTTTTGCTGCATCATATCTTGAACAGTGTTGAAATCTTGCTCCAGTCTTTTCTGTAAGCAATAAAAGAGAGCCACATTAGGTTATACTTAATCAACAAAAGGAATTATAGTTTTGGGGATTTAAAAAAAGCTACTAAATGAAATACAAAATAGCACAATATTAACTAAAATCAGAATAAGTGTTGCTTGTTAGAGTACTGGAATACACAAATGCAATAATGTTATATTTAAGAGATGGAAACAAGCATTAGTTAAATGCAGATTTCACTGAATAAAGTAACTACAGGATGTAGCAGAAATTGAAAAGCTGAAAAAAAAAAAAATAAGCATTAAGAATCAGCAAAGCAGTTAATAACTACCAATATTTATTGATTTAACTAGAACTATTTTTAAGAACACAATCAAATTTTACATAATACAAGACTGAAAGCAGTTAAATTGCATTGTATGGTCATAGATATCTACATTTAAATTTACCCTTTGCTTCATTATTTAAAACTGGAATAAGTGTTTAAAGAATTATTCAAAGTAAAACTATAATTGAACATGTAAAAATGTTAATTTGAAAAGTAGCCAATGAAGTTCAGTTATTTCAAAAGAGTTTCATAAAATTAAACATTAAAATAAAATTTTAAAAACCTAACATGCTTTGCATTTATGCACTGAATTATTTTGTTTCCCAACTCAGTAAGTGTAACTTGCCAACAAATAAGTGGTTTTTTTTGTAATTTTATATCCGATTACATCCTAGATTATGAAGAAAAACTTTTTAATGCAACTCTGACATGCCCATAAGAAATCTGTTAAAAAAATTTTTTTTTTTTCAATCACAGATATTAAAAATGTTAATAACTACTGAAAACCGGATTGCACACAATTCAACAATGGGTACAAGAAATCAATGAGAACATAAGCATGCGTTAATATGGCATGACAAAACCTTGAAGAATTTAAAAAAAAGAGAGAGAGACCATCACAAACCAACATGTTAATAGCTTTCAAGCATTAGATAGACATAGTGAAGGCAGACCTAATGAATCAGACCAGTCAAGCCTGGAGAACAGAAGAATCAGTCAGCACATAGTTGATAGATACCATGCAGCATGCTGAAAAGGTCCCACCACCTATACCTGATAGCTAGTTAAGCTGCCTAATTCTTGCTGTAGTGTTTCCACTAGTACCTTTTCGCACTCCATCTGCTTTTCGGCAACTCGTAGAGATGACTCTAATTTAGTAACAGTTGCTTTCAACATAAGAATTTCCAGATTTTTATCTTTCAAACGATTCTCCAAATAGATGACTTTTGAGCCAACATCTTGTGTTTCTTCATTCAAAGGTGTTTCGTTTTTATCAGTACTATTATCTAGAGTCTCAGACTTTTCCCCTTCTTTCTATATGCATACATAAAGATATTTAAATAGAATGGTGTTCAAACTAAAAGGGTTTTAAGTTTAAATGCTAATGGAAAAATAATACATTTAGGTAAGATATCAAGTACAACAGTGAGAGAATTTCAGAATATTAGCTTTAACATATGTGATTAAATATAGGTTTTTAACAATATTTACCATTATTATATTATTTCTCTCTTATTGCTCTAAGCCAATAAAATTTTATTCAAATATTCAAAAAAGTAAAAAAAGATATTAAAAGTAAATAATAGAAAAAATGAATTTTGTCTTTAATGATCATAATGTATTAATGAGTAATTTTATTCAATTTAAAATTAATTGGATCATATTGAATTATGATTTATACCTTAAAAGTAATTTATTTTCAATACTTTAGTCATGATTGAATTTTTTCAGTACATTAGAATATCACAAGATACTTCTTTCTTTTTCTCATGAAAATATATATTTTAAACCATCATTAACAATTTTAAAAGTATTTCATGCCATTTATGAAAACTTTAAAAGAAGTATACTGAAGTGATACATAATGCATTTCAATTATCAGTTGAGAAATATGATTTTGTAGTGTTAACTTGCCAATACAAGAAAGCACAATAAATATGCATAAATCTTGCAATCTGCTGAATTTACCATGTAATTTCCCCTTGACTGGTCTATCATAGAACATAAAAATAAGTTTTTAACAGCAAAATCGCCAGAAAAGAAAACACAATATTTAAATTAAAAGTGATAAAAAGTAAAGATAATAGCAATTTTTCTTACATAAAAACACTACTAACATAAATCAATACAGCACCAAATATTTGCATAGCAAAAATTTAATCTTCAAATGTAGAGATGAAAATTTCCACAAATAATATTCTTAAAAAGTATGCACAAATCTATGCATGGAAATGACACTTATTTTCACTATCATCAATGCAAAAAATCTTACAACGACAGATTAATTCAACATTTTTAAGAATGACAAAAATTTTAAACCAACTTATCTAAGAGCACCAAAAACATGTTCAAAACTGACAGATTCTGAGAAAAAAAAAAGGAAAACTTAGAAAAAAAAAATTAAAAAGTATTTTATTTTGAATTTTTCTACTTATGTACACAATTTCAACTCAATTAGTCGAACTGCATCAGAAATGCTGTCTTTCAATGTTGAAATCTGAAAAAAAAATCACTAAAAATTGGGAAATGGATGGATTTTTATATTTTAATTTTTCAATACTTTTTTTTAATATGTGCAAATTTTAAACTGAACTTGAAATCGTTAATAACATATACTAATTTTGTTGAATTTGAAATAGCCAAATATCTCTAAAATATGCTTTAAAGAATGACTGCCCGTAGAATGTAATGCACTGAATTCTTTTGGATGCTCCAGTTAAAGCACTATAAATCCCACATAAAATATTTTCAATAAGGTACATGGTACAGTACATAGGAATAACATATATAAATTTCATAGTAATAGATGCATATTAATGACAGTTAGAGCACAGACAGATAGACAGCAAACAGAAATCCCAAACACTTTTCAGCTTTGCTGGAAAGTGTTAAAAACACATTAGAATCACTAAGTTAAGATAGTATGATGATTTCAAAATTAAAAATTAAATTAACCACAAAAATTAGGCAAAAAAAAATTGAGTGTGAACAGGACTTTTTGTCACCACTGTGTGTATAAAACTTTTGACTGGTGATATAATGCTGTCAGGAACATTGAGTTAATTAAGAAACACAAAGAGTTATAAAAACTAGAATTTTCAAATTTCCAAAAGGCTGTGGATGTTTATCTCTTTAAAACCTGCATGAAACTATAAATTATCAAATTTTCTAACTCACAGATGACATTATTTGTACAAACTTTCAAAATTTACAGACTTGTTTCACAATTACAATTTTTAAATTATTTTTCTTAATGTATTAACTTTGAATTCATATGTTGCAGAGCGGAATTAATAGCACAAATTAAATTTTGAGTTGACTGAATTTTTTGTTTTTGTTTCGTTTTCAATGGAGATTTTTTAATTAAAGTAAAGTAGGCTTGCCAATGAAACTATGCTTGGATTAATGTATTTGGTAGCAAAATTGTATATTGCACAGCACTATTGCATGGTTTTTCAAAATATTCTATAAGATGTTTCATATTACTATAATAATGATTCTACATCCAAAACAATTATCAATAATCTTCAATTGTTGCCATCTCTACAAATGAAGATTTTACTTTTAATACCAAAAATACATTTATATATTATACATACACACAAAAAGCTAATGAAAGAACGTGTTTATAATAATAATAATAGAGAGGAAAGGGAGTGCTGTAAACAAGCATACAAAAGTCCATTAAATGATGAATAAAATTGGACAAACATGCAAAAAGCACATTAATACCATAACCTTATAACCATTTTAAGAAAAAAGACATAAATAACAAACTTAAAAGCAATTTTAAATAAAATTATTGTAACTTTAGATGCATATACAAAAAGACTGCCTTGTTGAAAAGATGAAAAAATTGTTTTTTCAACAGGATGTTACAATGTGCATGGTGACATTATGCGAGGGCTTTTTTTTATTCAACCTCTGATGGTCAATAAGTAAAAGACATTAGTAAAAAATAGAAAGAAATTTATTACCAAAAGTTAGGTACAGACATGGCCTCTTTTCGACTTACACATTATGAAGATTTGAGCACTTGTCTAATCGGCAGAGGAGCTTCCCAATGCCCTGTTCTAGAGACATTACTGCCAGTTATGCAGCCACGAGCCTGAATATTGTTGTAAAATTCTTCATTGGTCTGGAAGCTTTGGCCTCTTAGCCAGCTCTTTATTTCAAGAGACAGATGGAAATCCCTCAAAGCTAAGTCAGTAACCAAAATAGACCAATAAGGTGTTCCAAAACAATGGTAAAGTGAGAGTGCGATCTTTAATGAAATCTGAAAATATCACTATCTGAAAATATCCCAATTCTGAAAATATCACTATGAAGTGAGATTACACATTTGACTTTGAGCAAATTTAATATAAGCACCATTAATGCTAGAATAGCAAAATGAAACATGCTGCTCTAAGTAATTCTGTACAAAACAAGTAGTTATTCTTACTAACATTCAAGAGCATTAAAAATTAATTCTAGATATACCAAGCTCAGATAATTGGAAATACAACAAACCAGTATTTAAAATAGGTAACTACGATGCACATTGGGTGAATTTTGCTTCTGAAGAATATTCACTTACAAAAGCAACATTTTTTGAAAATATACTACTTAAATAAAAACTAAAAAGACTTACAGAATTTTCTGCAAGATTTGCCATTTCATCACAAAGAGTCTCTACTTGAGCTCTTTCAGCCTCAACTTCTTCCTCTGCTTTTGCTAACAGGCTTTTCAAAGAGGTATTTTCAGTTTTCAAATACTCCATTTCGGATCTTAATTCTTCCATTTCTTTTTGTGCTGCCAATACAAGTTTTCTCTTTTCAGAAACCTGATTCCTTAGATCTTCAATAGTAGAAATCTGTACGAATCAGACATGCATTTTAGTTTTGTACACACTTTCAGTACTTAATGCAGCAAACCTATCACACATTTATTATCATTTTAATGAGTGACTATTTCATTTCTTTTAAATGCTGAAATTGGTGAATGAAAATGATGACAAGATTTTGATTTAAATTTAGTTTGACTGTAAAATAGACTGCTCCAAATTGCAGCAACATTTTCAAGCATTAAAATAAATAAAAAAGGTAACAATTTTACTAAAAACTAGAGCCTTGTTAAACAACTTAACATGCACAAATACGCACAGCTTGATATATATAATTATCATAAATATAATAAATATGATATTAATTCTTTGGATTATAAGAGTAGCAATCCAAATTTTTTCACTGTAACACAGATAGTGGTTTTTTTTTTTTTTTCTGGTTACATAAAAAATTTGGAATGCTTTAATATCTGTTAAAAGTTTCAGATTGTTGTATAAATTATAATTTTGATTAAATGATGTCACAAGCTTTCCATCAAAATGATATTCAGAAAAATGGATATTAGTATTATCAGAAAAAAGTTATTCTTAATGAATTTATTGAGCAAAGGTTATTGACACGAGAACAGTTATGACACTTTTCTATGGTAAATAAGGAAGAGAGGGCTAATTACTTTGATGTCGGTACATTAATGAATGTTAAATCTATTAAATTTTGACAACTTGAGTGCTCTTTAAATCCTTAACTTATACAATTTTTTAACAAGAGTAATTAACTCACTTCTGAATCTTCACCCTTAGAAGTATCCTGTTTGGTCTTATTCTCTGCACATGCCTGTAGAACAGTAATTATTTCCTCTTTTTTATGAATTTCATCTTGAAGGGCAGACACTGAAGATTGGGCCTCTTGCAACTGTAATAAAGAAATGGCCATGAAGAAAATGTCCCCACCTGCTAATCACATTGGACTATATTAGAATTTTTATTTTTTTTAATAACAGTATTTAGTATGAAATGACAGCCATGTTAATTTTTTATGGTTACATGGTTCCAATTGTCAATTTGCATGTGGGAGAAACTACTCAAGTTTTTGCCAAAATATGCCTTATTTTATAATTCTTAAGACTGTGACAAATATTTTTAATAAAAATTTAAAAGGAAGACTCACATCAGAAATAAGCCTTTTGTTGTTTTCAATTTGCTTTTCCAGATTTTCTTGAAGCTCTTCAATTTTTTCAGCAAATGAATGAGTCTTTTGTGGAGTAGAACATCTATGTTTTTGTTCCTCAATATGTGACTTCAATGCTGAAATCTGTACTAGTTGCTCAGAAAGCTTTTCTTGAAGAACAGTGTTTTCATGCTGACATTCCTTTAAAAAAATACAGAGAAACACAAAGTCATGCTAAGTGCTGCACCACATTTAACCCTTTGAAGAGAAACCTTTACCACATTGATATAGAAAAACAACTGGACGTACTTCCCTACACTGAAAAAGTTCAGCCATTGCCATTGTTTGATATAACTACATTGTTTGATATAACTGGCTGTCGATCAAATTGCTCATCATGTGCCACAGAGTTTAAAATCCTTTTTTGGCACAGTTGCCTGTGTGGAGCAATGGCAGCAGTTGTACTTTTTCAGTGTTGGGAACATTTAATCATATTTTTATACAACTAGCAGTGAAAGTGTTTAAATTGGTGGTTTCATGGTGCAACTACTGTGAATTAGAGGTTTAATAACAGGATTGTATTTGCTAGAGTAGTTTAACGGAAAAGCACACTTCCAAATGCATAAAAGAAAAAGCATTTAATAATTTAATTTAGAGAAAATTATTAAAATATTTTCTCTTTTTCTTTTCTGCCCACAATTTTGTTTTTGTTAAATGTTTTTGGGGTCCGATGTATGAAAAAATAAGTTTTTATAACTATATGATGGAATTGCATTTCACATTGCAAAAGCGCGTTTGTAAAAACAAACTGAATTTTTTTTAAAAATAAATTTTTAAAAAATGATTGGTTACCATTTTAATGTGACTAAGTTATAATGTAAAATTTTAGGACTGATCTGAGCTGCATTTTCTTTTTTGTAATAATAATAATAATAATAAAGCATTGGCTAATCAACGCAGAAAGCATGAAACAATATCACAAAAGTGTGACAACATGTTACAGAATGACACATAGTGACATTCTATAATAACTAACTGTCCAAAGAGGTTAAAAAAGTTTTTTTTTTTTTTTTTTTTTTCGAGAAATTTTTATGAGCCTTACAAATTCCAAAAACAGATGAAACTTTTAAATAAATCTACTTACCAAATATAATGCTTTGGTTTTTTTCAATTGCCCTTCTAATTCTTTATTCTTCTTCAGCAGCTCCTCATCTATATGAGCTAACCTGCCAATTTTTTCTTCAAGTCTCCTGACTTCAAGCCAATGAATTGAACGTGGGGACATTTCCCAGCCATCTTCACATGGAATCTGCATGGATTCACTGTCTTGGGATCCACTAGGTGACGTAGCACCACTTTGAATAGGGCTGGAAGCAGCTGATAAAAAGCTGGATTCAAGCTGGCGAGCTCTTTGTTCAACTTTAGCTTCAAGAAAATGAATCTAAAAAAATAAAACAGCATAGCAAAAATTAAACTTCTGATGACAGCTGGGACAGCAGTTGTCTTGTAGAATGCTTTAGACCAAAAGTTGTTATTCCGGTCTACTGCTTTGCGGGAGTTTTTTCTCAGGGAATGATTTCCGGCATTCGGGGCAAGCACATGGACCCCTGACAAAAAGTGCATCCCGAAATTATCTTTTAAGTTTAAAAATTTGCAAATTTAGATTTTAATTTAAAATCAGAGACAGAGAAACTAATTATGAAAAATATTAGTGATAATAATTGCTCTTACTATTTCAAAGAGCTAGCATCTAGATTAAATAATCATTTTTATGCTGTTATAACATTCTTTTTTGCATGGTGGGTGTGAAATAAAAGTTGCTTTTCAGGGGATAAGGAAGTTTTCAAAAGAAGGGGGCCCCAATGAAGCTTTTGTCCCGAGTCCCCATCTCTCTCAATCAGTCTCCATTTTTTTTTTTTTTTTTCCCCCCTATTCCAACAGGTGTACTTGTCTCTATGGGGAGTTTTACAAAAGAACATTTCAACTAAAGAAGTGAAAATCTAGATTCTGCAAAATATCTTCCCACAGAGTAAAAGTTTAGTGCTGGACTCAAAGGGTTAAGCATACAAAATACCATTTGCATCTTATAGAGTTAGGGTGAACGTGTGACAAAGCGGGTGAATGATTACATTAATATATTGAGACTAGTTGATAACGTCCGTTATGGAGGCAATTACAATGAGTGTCAGATTATTTCACATTAAAATATTTTTTTACATACACATGACTATATGAGGTATATGTTACAAATGACAACATTATACTTCATATAATGTACTCAACACTACATAATACAATTTAACATAAATGTACCATGCTTTGTCAAAATTACATTTTTAAAAGTAAATTATGGCTTATGAGAAAAATTAAAATGCTCAGTTAACATCTATCAATTCTTATATTTATGATTCACTCAAAAAAACATAAGGGACTTTTTCCAGTTTAGCAGAATCTGAGGATTACTGAAATTATTTTGGCCATGACATAATTTATACATCAAATCCTTTCAACCTAATTGAGTTTGTAATGCATTTTAAAACCTGTGACATCAAAATATCAATATCATTTACAATATGTAATTTGAATTCTTGAAGTTAAAGAATGCACTCCCACTTGGTAGTGCATGCCACATATCAATGGGTTGTTTTTCAGATTTTTTATTTATCCAAATCTGTAACTTGATCGGGTCAATGATGTGAATTTTATAACATTTTAAAATTAAAACTTTTTCATACATCAGAATAATTTCAAATCAGAACAAAACTATGATTATATCAGGCCAGATCGGCTGGTCGGCAATCACCGAAGGCTCCCAGCTCAAGGGGGCCTCAGTAAGGCCCCCCAAAATGGATATTCTACTTTACAGGGTGTCCACCAATGTCAGGAGGCAAAAATAGTATCATTAGTAGCCTCACAGACATAAAAAAGTCGGCAGTTTAGTAGCCATTTTTTTATTTTAGTTGCCAAAATAGTAGCAGTTTTGCAAAATTTCGTGGTTAAGAAATAAACATACGTCATTTAGATTCATTTAAAAAGGAATGAATAAAATGATAAGTTAAAAAACTTCATGCATTATATAGCAGAGCATATAGTGCATTTATTTCTATAGCACAATTTAAAAAAAAAAAACATATCAGAATGTTTGATGAACGATTAATTATAGCTTTGAAAAGGAAACAGAGTTGACAAAAAACCGAAACAGGGTGTCCACCAAATTGTAAGTAAAAATTCAAGGATTTCAAGACTCCTTAATTTTTCAAGGACCCTCATATAAAAAATGATCACCACATTTTTCAAAAAACCCTTACCCTTAGCTAAGAAAAATAGTCTTTCTTTCAGGCAGAAAAAGAAGATATGTGTGTTTCAAACTTTACCACACATATTTAAGTTGACATCTAAAGATGCAATTTCCATTTTTGGTGAGAAAACACTACAAGACATCAGCTACAGATTAAACCCCACCTTTTGAATGCCATATGAGCAAAAAGCTAAAATTCTAACTTTACATGCAATTCATGGTTTGAAAGTAATTATTTTTGTTCCCAATAGGGAGGCTCTGGCAACAAGTTTTTGCTACTACTAAGGCCCGAACCACAGACCATTTTATTATGGGGGCACCCAATGAGTGGTCAGAGTGACCCCCTATAAAGGGACGGACAATTTAACACCTGGCCCAATTGAACCCAGATCCAAGGCGTGATAGAATGGTTCTTAAGTCACTACACTACCTGGGTGGCTTTGAAAGTAATTATAAGTACAGTTCTTTTGAATGTTAAACAGCCACATAAAGTGATTTCAAATAAAAATTAACACCAATTTTGAACAAAATATGAATTTGCTTTAGTAAGTTGCTGATAAGCAAGTAATAAAGCTGTAGTTGTAAAAAAAAAAAACTAAGTAAAAGCAAGATAAGGGTAATACAAAAACACCAGGTACATCTATCTGCCAATAAGTGTGTTTTAGGAGATGCCCAAAGCAAGCTTTTCTGTCTGGTTTTAGATGGTCTGAGCCTCTTCTAGAATTCCAGCTCATGAAAAGTCCATATATGTGTTAAAAAACAGTGTGTGAGCAGCAATTTTATATTTTTCACCATACAATATGTGATTGTTATTTTTCAGTTTTTAACTGTACAACACAAAATGACAGTTTTCCTGAATCTCATATTAATGAAATTATCTAATAGTATTTTAATCAACACATAGACAGTAAATACTTCAAAGAAATGTGTTTCTAAAGAGCACAGTCAGGTTTTTTTTTATTTTTTCCTTTCAAAAGGCGATAACAAAACGTTTACATATCTTAAGTGTTACAAGCAAGAATACATTGATGAAGTGTAGCTGTGGCTACTTGATATGAATGCAATTGTTGTTGTCAACATTAATATTGTGATATTTTGATATCATGAATTTAAAAATGCTTAAGATATTTTGTAATTTAACAGGCTGTATTGAAAATATTTTGTAATATGTGAAATAATTCTTCAATTTCTGCAAGGTTTGTTAGCAATTTGTTCCATGGTGCAATTTCAAAAATATTAATTAAAGGATACGTTGGAAATTATTACCTTTTTTTTTTTTTTCCACATGCAATATGAAAAGGACATAGCTGTCACAATAGTAAGAATTATATGTAAAGTATTTAGAAAAAAGACTGTTTTAAAAAAGTCCTTTCTGGCAATGAACTAATTTAGACCAATTAAAGTTGACAGCAATGAAATAAAAAAAAGTTAACGTATAATATATAAGTGAGATACTAATGATAAATCCTGCAGTGTTCTGGGCAATAAATTTTGTTCCCATAAGAACACGGCAAGTGAAGCAGCATCTGGCTTGGCCAGTGCTTGGGAGAATCAACTCCCTCCCAGCCTGACTGCTGTGGGACCGTGTACACTAATGGGAGCTTATGCACATAAAATCCGTCGTGGCTCCAATGTCCTCGAGGTTTAATGCTGTTCCTGGGGGTGCTGATTTCGGGGGTTGGTCCCTCCTCTGGAATTGGTTCAAAATTAGGAAACCCCGGGCTAAAGTCGGACTTCCTCCCACTGGGGTCAACTAAAAATGGAAAACGCCCCGTCTGCCCATTGCCTCCCTATCTGAGGGGGAGGGGGGGATCTGGCACCACGTGCTGTTGTCAGAGGGCATAAGAAACAACAACAACTAATGACACTCAATATATATTTGAATCAAGTGTTTAAAATCATTTTCAATAGACTTTTTTTTTTTTTTTTGGGCTTAAAAAGAAAAACAAAATTAACTTATCCTCAACACCGTAAATTACAACAGATACCAGTTCTAATTGTTAGGGCCACATTTCACAAAAAGTTAGAGCCTCACTAGATAATTTAAATATTCTACTAAACACATACTTGGCCTCTTAATTCATGCAGGAGAGTTTGGCTTTGAGACATCATTTCTAACTCTTGGCTTTGAGAAGCTATTTGTTCTTTCAGGTTGTGTAGTTGCTCTATAGATTCACCATTTGCTTGTATAATTTTAGAAGAATCGCCACTGTCTGAAAGAGAGCTACTCTTTTCTTGAACAGAAATAGATTCATTGATATGAGACAATTTCTGGGGGGGAAAAAAACATTCATATGCAGTTATTTATATAGTTATAGTTAATATATATAAGTTTTCATTTCAAAGACTTTGTCAAGGAATAAAAATTAAAATTTAAGAAAAATTTTCACAGTACAGCACTAAGTCTCAAATCAAAATTTTTCTAAAATCATAGTTTTACTAATCAACTTTAAATTATAAACAAATAATATTAAATCTGGAAATTTTACTAACCATATATTTTTTTTAAAGATTAAATATGTTAAATGAGTATGAAAATAGTTATCGTTGAATTTTAACCCATGTAAGAAATTGAACAGAGGACAATCTCATTTTATAACAAGGTTTAAATGTGACTGACCTGACGAAGCTCTTTCTCAATCCTGCTTTTTAGATCTAACTGCTTTTCAAGCTCATCAATTACTTCTCGTAAATCTCGAATTTTGTCTAAAGAATGCCTTAATTCCTTTTCAACTTCATCCTTCTTAACCATAGCGTTCTTGTGGTCCTCAATCCTAGCACGTAGTAATTCCTCTAATGATTCAATCTTCATAAAGAAACAGAGGAGAAAATTAAACACGCAAGTTGAATACATGCACATTTTATAAAAAGAGAAATAAATATTGACTTACTTCTCTAGCCATTTGCGATTCAGTGCTTTGAATTCGTTCCTTCTCTTTCACAAATTCCTCCATTTTACTTATTTTATTCATAAATTCTTCTCTTTCTTGTTCTCTTTCTAAAGCTTGTTGCTAAGCATAAATAATGAAAATTTTTTTATACTGCTGTAACACTCTAGCAAACATTTTAAACTAATAGAAAACTACCCAATTTGTACTACCCAATTCTGAAAAGTTAGTAAAAGTTTATATTTATTATACAGAAATTGTGAAATGAAAAAGCTTTCATCTAAGGGTAACAAGAACATAAACTAAGTATAATTTCTATAAACTAACAATAACAACAACAATCAAAAAATTAAATATGATGTTTATTTTAGATACCATATAGTCTAAATAAAAGCCGTTCCTTGAATAAGATAACTTATTTTTATATTCAAGGATAGGGATATGAAATTTTCCCAACTTCTGGACCATAGACTGAAACTAGATTGTGTCAGTTCATGCATAGCAAATTATACAAATATGCTTTTTATTTTTGGCTGATGCCAGTTAGGAAACATTTTTCCTGTTTTTGTCAATCCAGATATGTGACACTGCAGTTGGTAAACACTGATCTACTAAGCATGCCAAGATCCAAGAAACTATCAAAGAAACCACATTTGAGTGATAAGCAAACATCTTGTAATGTGTCTCAATGGGAGAAATACAGTTTTAACCCCCCCCCCCCAAAAAAAAAAAACAGTATTAAAATCAAGTTATGGTGATAGTAATGAATTGATTTTTTTTTCCAAATAAACCTATAATTTTGACTTTCCAGAAGCATTTTTTTACAAAGTAATTTAAGATAAGTACAGTTGATATATATAGTTTTGCTAGGATTTAGTAAAACAGAAATACAATGACAGAAGTTGTGCAGAAAGGATGCAGAGACTGTTGTCATTCAAGTGACATATGTGCAATATCACTTCAACATGCTCTATATAAATTGATTCCCCATAATTTAAATGTAGAAATGTTCTGAAATTTTTTTCTCAATCATAGACATATACAGTAATTGCCTACCTTGATGAATTAGGTGCTAGGGCATAATTTGCTATGGGGGGGGGGGTGTCAACTGTCAATCACTGATGCAATGATCTGTTTTGTTTTTTTTTATAAATATACATATTTTTAATAATATCTATGTATTTCCTCCATTTCAAGCCATATATAATTTTGTCATATAAGGCTGTGTTTATTTAAGCATTTTAAGTTAACATTTCATTAATTATAATGAATCAAATTTTATCAATCACAGTGGCTCCACCAGTGTGTTATTTGGTATTACGTTATTCTTTGGACTGTGCCACAAAATTTAGAATTATATAAAAATCAGGAGAACAGTATTTTTCTTTTTTTTTTTTTTTTTTTTTGTAAAACATTTATTCATTTATTTAGGTCAGATTTTTATTAGGTGAGATTTAGGTCAAATTTTAAATTAATTCAGAGAGTGTGGAGTTTTACAATTATTTAATAAAATACTGCTGTTTTTTCTTATTTTTCATCATTTATGATTCATATTTATAAAAACTGACCGATAGTTTGAGATCATTTGACTGCATTCTGAATTAACGATTTATCTGGTATATAATACCTGGTTATGAGTTTTCTTTATTATGCTGAGTAACATTGTGGTGAAAATTTTGTAAATTTAGTTTTCAATGATTAAAGTTTATATGACATTTTATTAGTTGTAACATGTCAGTTTTTGAAATCTTAAGGCATTTTTGTGCAATTGGACTAGCAGGATATTAGGACCAAACTGGTCCTATCCCAATGTGGTTCAATTAACTGGAATTGACTGAATATGATTATAGAAAATTTTGTTAATCTATCACTGTATTTCCTGGAGAGAGGCTTCCCTAATAGTTTAAAGTTCTGGGGTCCCATGATGTCATGATTAGGGCCAGGGTATAAGCTATCTCCATTCCAAATTTCATAAAGATCCATCCAGACGTTTCAGCGAGAAAGTTTAACAAATTGCAAAAACAAGGCAAAAACTAACACGCTGAATTTTAACGATATGTGAAAACCATTTAATTTAAACAAGTACCTCAATAAATTTTCTATTAGACTGAAGTTGTTTTTCCATAGCTTCCATTTCTGCTTTTAAATCTCTAATTTCTTTACACTTCTTTTCAACCAAGTCATCTTTCTCAGCATTTAATTCTTCTAAAGCAATTTCCATTTGGTGAAGCCGATCAAGGAAAGACTGTCGTTCTTTACTGAGATTTTTCTGCACAGTGTGCTTTTCAGATGAAAGTCTTGAATTTTCTTCTAAAAGCTCTAAAAAGTAAATTTCTTTTAAACTAAAAGGAAAACAATAAAATAAGACTTTTTTCAATGAAACAAAACATAGTATTGTTCCCATTACAAATTGAATTTTTAAACTAGGATTCTACAATTTTTAATGTTCAAATATATATGCAATTATACAACAGCAACAAAAAGTGATTGTTCAGTGTTAGTTATTTATTTTATTTTGGATGCGCTACAAATGAATCTTAACATTCAAAACCTTTTTAAAAATATACAATTGAACTCAATATTGTAGTGAAAAGGAATGGGTAAAATTCCTTGTAATGTAACATACTTGATTTTTAACTCAAATTTAAAATTATAATTTTACATTTTTTATGTGCTTATTTAATCACAAACATGGGTTTTTAAGACTGTATGATCTTTAACAGAAAAAATTAACAAACCTGTCTTAATATCTTCAAAAGAAAGATCAAAAAAGGGAAATAAAAACTGAAAAGTTGTAAATCAACAGAAATTACTAGGCAAAAGAAAATTATCATATTTTTTGTAACAATGCAATATGCAGATAGATAAAGGTAATAAGTAAGCTATTAATACATAAAAATAAACATTTTAATTTAAAATTTTGTAAAATGAAATTAAAATTTTAAATCTGCCAATTTATCAGAAAAACAGTATTTTCACATGTTATAGAATGGTGATCTAATAATTAACAAAATGCATTTTAGTTATAAAATTAAAATGCTGGTACTTTTTCATTAGATGCCTGTCATGCTTTTTGGCACTTTAAGCATTGTGGTTTTAAAACATTGCAATAGACAGAACCATGCTTAGGGGGTGGCAAACTGCACAACTGCCCAGGGCCGCTAAAAACTGTTGAATTCATGGATATTAAGTAGTCAAATTAATTTCCTGACATTAGAACTAAAAACTGCATATCGGTAAGCCTAGCTGACGAAAAATGCAGAATTAGCAATTTCATGTATAGCTTTCTTTTTCATATTTACAGCATGGTTAATTAGCTAGAATTCAGCTTTTACATTATGGAAACAAATTGCAGTAAAATCTTAATTAATTAATCAAATTTCTTAATTAGAGTCAGCAGCATATGTTTACGGGGTTGGGGAGGGGGAGGGGGTCAAGATCACAATTTAGTAAGTAGACAAAACTTGTTTAGACAAAAGAAAATTTGAAAGACCTGTAATTGTTTTTTTCCAGGGCAGCTAAAACCCTAAGAACATCCCTGGTAACAGATTAATATTTCTGATTCAAATTTCAGTTAAACATTACTTTAGATAAATACTTTAGTAGAAATTCCTAGAATGGCATATTTTGATGCACGGTGGACAAAGCAAATGCGTAGTAAATAATCATTTCTACTAAGATTGCTGTTAAATAAATGATTTTGCTATGTTAGATTAACCATTGGAAGATTTAAAACAACTCTAAACTAGGCAAGGGCGGCTCCAGTGAGGGGACTATGGGGGCCATGGCCCCTCCGAAATTTTGTTTTAGAACTTTAGAATCACATATTTCATGATTTTGCAAGATCAATTCGCATTTCGAACAATTTACGGATCTATGTAACAAGTTCAGTGGCCCCCTCCTAGAATTCAGTCTAGAGCCGCCATTGAAACTAGGTATAAAAACCATTTTAAATCATGTATGACTTGTCCGTGTCCTAAACTGGCAAATGATGATGCAGACAGCTTATTGAATGATGGTTTACCAAAGGCCTATTTTAAAATAACTATACAGAATAATTTGTGGATTTTAGAATAATAATATTTTTAAACAAAATGAATTTGGGATATCATAACTCAGATAATCATTATAAGTGACTAAGTGAATTTTGCTTGATAAGTAAACCACTATCAAATGTTCCCAAACTGGTTTCAAAATATAATTTGGTTCTTTATTAGCGAAAAGTCTTGTGGATCTTGGATGAATACTTCCACATTTTGCTTATTATTGATGAAGAGTCAAGTAGCCCAACAATGATCCTGTGATACCTGATAACAGTTCACCTATACCAGTCCATCTTAAAATTGACAGAGCTCATTTTCTAATCATTACAAAAGTTGAGCAATTACCACTTTTGAACTCACTTACAAGACTTACTATTCTTTAAACTCAAAAGCTAAATCAATGATGATTTTGAAACATGAGATTTTAATATAAAACCGATTTAACAAAAAGATTAGAATACTTGGCCAAATTTGTATTTTAATTAATCTTTAAAGATAAAACGTATTTTACATTAAATAAAAAATAGTTAAAAGAAATCCATAAATTATTAACAATGAAATTTCTACAAATGTGACACAAAATTTATATGAGACATTCATCAAACTTAATTTCACTGTTTAAAGAAATTAACTACTGATAATAGATTGAGGAATTGAATTCAAGGTAAACTTAAATTTCAAGAATTTTTTGTCATTGGATTAAAGATTTTTGTTAATGAACTTTTATTTATTTATTTTCTAAATTAATTTATCACAGAAATACAACACATTAATAAAGATAATTTATAGCAAAGACTAAAACAGAAAGAGCCAGATTTGTGCAAGGCGTGATCAAAATATTAAGTAACAACAATGAAAAATTTCTTTTTTTAAGATATATTTATAAGTTATATAGTTGAAAATAGTTCTTCATATTAATTAACATTATCACTATTTGCACTTACGATTAATATTTCTACAAATCGAACTGGGGAATATTAAAAAGTGCAAATCACAAAATGTTTTAAAAAAGATTATTTTAAATTTATTAAGTATGAATAGCAATAAAACATTCAAAATACATAAAGCAGCACTTCAAAATAAACATCTGCGATGTAATAGACTAAATTCATCTAGTGTAAAGACATTAAAATTGCCTTATACCATCTTGCAGATGATTTTATTAATAAATACTATACAAGTCAGGGAAAAATAAAATCTACTGAAAACAAACCTGAATTTTCATGCAAACAGGTGCCAGAAGATTTCAACATTTTATCATTCTCAGCTGTAACAAGCCCAATAACAAAACATAGAAAAGAAAAATGGAAAGCTGGTATAAGAATAAAAATGGCCTTAAGACTATAATAGGGATGTGCGAGCAGCCAAGTGCTAATTAAAAAGCAGGGAACCACCACCAAGCACATTAAATCTTAGAGTAAAATAATGACAGAAGAAAATAATGGTAACACTACTGTACTAATATTATTGAGTTATGCTTTATTCTCTAAAACAAGTTATCATAGTACTTTTATTAGCTAATTTTATTTATCATAGTTTCATGTCACATGCAATTAATTAAAGGAGGAAGCAAGTTATAAATGAATGAAAATTTTGGAATAAAATAGTGTTATTAAAAGTTGAATTTATAAATAACTTTGTTTAAAACATTATCAAATAAGTCACAGAAAAATCCTTTAAAAAATGTAAATTGTTTTTCCCCCCCCTCAGGAAAAAATACATGAACTGGGACTATGAACATAAGTTAGCTTATAAGAACAAAACAAAAAGTAGAAGAGAATATAGCTAGCTATTATTGCTATTTCAAAAAGAGTAGAAAACTTAGAACTGAGGCAAGTACCACCCACAATAAGCAGAGAGATAAAAATAACAAACAAAATACAAAAAACAAAAAGATTATTGTAAAGAAAAGTCAGCCAAGCTGAAATGACAGATGATGAATGATAGATGTTGAATTATCAACAATAAAAAGTTGAAAAGTAGGAATAAAGAATAAAGGCAAAAGAAAAAATAGGCATATAGTTTAATAATAGGACAGATAAAAATGCATCTGCTTTGCACTCTCCTGTACAATAAACTTCTCCACCAATGAAAAAAAGATTTTTAAGTAACTATTCATTTAAAGATCTTTTAAACTAAGTTATTTACACGTTAGTTTATAAATTTAATGTTAGTCAAGGTTAAATTTTAATGTAGCAAAATTATTTTTGCTTCTTAACATATAGAATGTTAATGAGAAAAATGAAACACAGAAAAAAATAATTAAATGTGGAGCATTTTAATGTAGTTTGGAAATAATTTACAACAGACATAAAAGAATACAGAATGAAATTTCTATTTAGATTATTGATTTCTGGAATGAAATTAATTTTTTTTTAATTGAGCATGAAGATATGATAAATATACAGGGTGTCTAGAAAATTGATGCATTTTGATGCTTATAGAATATCTCATATATATATATTATATATATTTTTATAGTATGAATATTTAAATAGTTTCTTTTTTTTCTTTAAATATTTCACAGTTCATAGTTCTTTGAATGATCATTTCACAGGAAAATGATCAACAGATCACCTGACACTATGCCCGACTTTTTCTTTTGGGGACTATTTGTATGCAGGGAAAAGAAAGATTACATCATGTGAGTAAAGAATGTTAAATTTAAATAAAGCAAGTAATCTTGATCTCGATGAAATAAATATTTCAAAGTACTTAGGAATAATACGATGCTATGAAATAATTTCTGCAAAATTCATAGATTGCCATTTTTGTAGGTTAAATTAATTGCATTAGACTATAGGTTCTAAGTCTAGAGTTTTCTTTTGGCAAGACTTAGATTTAGCAAGACTTAAAAAAAAAGAAAAAAACCCTCAAAACTGCCACACTTTAATTATGGGGGGGGGGGGGGGATTTTGGGAAAGTAAAGATGCTTCACTGATGGTAATAAAAGAAAAGTTTCTGAAAGCCCACTAGCAACATGAACTGTAATCTTGTACCGTTTGGTTTTCCTTAGAGGTCATTCATTATTTTTACAGCGAGTTCTGTTTGGGTAGCATCTTTTTATAAGATCTGCGTAAGCTCAGAATCCCGTCAACAGGGAATTGTTTGCCATCACAATTTTCTTCATGTAAAAGGTGAGCATCTAGTGGATATTTAAAATTAAATTCTTTTCATCAACGGAAAAGTTATAGCTATTATCTGGACACTTAGTATCTTTATTTTCTGGGGGAAAAAAACATATTTGTCAGCCGAAAATAATAGGTTTCTCTATGTAATTTAGTCTTTACACATGTCCAATGTTTTATATCAGGCCTATGGTAGTTTGAAAAGATAGTGGAAAAAATGAACAGATGAAGCAAAAATTGAATGAAGCACAAAAGTTGGCGAGAAAAAATACAAACACTATACAAATAACAAAGAAATTCTAATAACATCTCATGCTGAAAAAACTTTCATTCAAAAATTTCATACTCCTTTATAAATTATAGTCAGAGATTTTAAGTGTTAACAATGTAACTTGTATTCAATAGAGTATTAAACCTTTTCGAGATATTTTAAAAAGGAGTGGGCCTTTTTAAAAAGGGAAAAAAAATTTTTTTTTATACAGCAATTTTATTTATATTTAGCATATTTCAAACAAGAATGTGAGTTCTTTTTAAAAGAAAGAAAGAAAGGAAAAACTGTTTATTTTTGTACCAAAATTTTAGCAAATATAAATATATATATTTTTAAATTGTTTCCAAATACTAATAGAAGAAAAAAAAAATGAAATTAACTGTAAAGCATTCACAAAATTAACAAAACAATGTAAAATAACAAAATATAAAACAAAAATTAACAAAATGCATGTTCAAATATTTAAAACACTGAAGAATGCAAACAGAAATTATATTTCAGTATCTGCATTTCAATTAGTTAAGCTTGAAATCTAATATAAGGCACAGAAAACAATAAGTATTATTTATAATGATTTTAAGATTAGAACAATGTTAGTAGAAAAATTAATAAAGAAAATTATTTTTCTTTTCAACACACATATAGTAATCTCTTGATGTATTATGTTTGGAGACCAAATTCTACAAATAAAATTAATTTAGTCTTGGTTATTTTTAAATTTTTATGTAATTAACAGACTAAGAAAAATGTTTTGAAAATTAGAGAAAATTGTGACATACCATATTAATTCTGTGTTAAAAATGAAAGACTCATAAATGCTGAAGTATTTTCATGCACATAAGAAGAAAAGTCTATAAGAAAATAGTCCCCCTCCTACTTTCAAAATATAAATTCCTCTAAAAGGTTATCAAAGAAAGGTATGTATAATTTTATTTTATAATGATTTGTCATTTTTGTGTGCATGTGTGTGGCGGGGAAGGGTTAGGGGAGAGTAATTAAATACAATATGGTGCACAAAACAGTAAGGAGAAATTTAAACATACTTATTAATAAAATATTTTCATACTTGGATATCAAAACTTTTGAATCAACTGGGGAAAAAAACCCTGCCACTGTTGTTTCTAGTGACGATGTTACAAAAAGTAATTAATGAGAAAATATTACACGAAACAAGTATTAAAAAAAAAAAAAAAAACTTCAAATTACTTCACTATAACAGAAAAATTCCATTGTAAAATATTAGGTTGTAACGAAAGTTTCCCGCCACTGCAAACATCGTAAGCACACAGTTCGCGTTGGCGTATTTGCTCATATTTTGTCAAACGATTTTTGGCATTTGAAAGAAAGAGGCTTACTTTATATTACTGTGTTGTGAAATCTGTAAAAAATATAGTTATCATTAAGTATAAGGTGTCCCAAATGGAACTATCACTCTAGAGGATTAGAACCATCATTTACTTCCACTTGTGTTGCAAAAAGTCAGCTACATAATATCCACAAATTATGAGTACAGCTTTAAGTACTATTGTTGTATCATGTAAAACTGTGCAGGTTTGGTACCGAAAGTTCAAAAACAGTTATCTAAGGAGTTAGAAGTTAGTTTTTCAGGCAGATATGGCGGAAAACTTTCGTTACAACCTGATAATAAGGTTCAGCAATTTCTTGCTAAATACAGAAGACATTGTCAAGCTGAATTTAGTTTTGGGAATTTATATTTTTTGGCTCTAAACTTGATAATAAGTTGGCAAATGTGACCAACCTTGATGACTTTCAACATATTACTATGAACGCCGCCTCTGGCAAGCCTTCTGAATATTGTTTAAAAACATGTTTGTTTCTTGATTTTCTAATGATATTATCACCATAGTAAAATAGTAAGGTTTGGCAATTTCTCACCAACCATTGAAGATATTCCCAAGCTAGACTTAATTTTTGGAACTTAACTTGACGAATAAACTGCCTAAAGTGGCCAACTTTTGGCATATAACTACCACCTTTTACAAGCAAACTTTTAGAAATTTTTTTAAAAGCATGCTCCCTCCCCCCAACTTTCTGAATGAAAATATCACCAAAACCTAACCAAATTAATAAGGGACCATACATAAAGCACACCCTTTTGAATAAAGGGAATTATCCAAATTGATTCGCATAGCAAAAAAATTATTGCTGAACATAAATTTTTAAAAAAGGCTATCGTGGATTGATAACCTTTTCCTTTTTGAAGTCAGTTAAAAACACTGATGAAGTACAAAAGAAAATTAGGTTCCAAATTCCAACATGTCTGTACTAAAATACTATCCATTTCATTTCTCCATACCATTTGAAATTTGAAACAGCATATGAAAGGTGAGAAGCTTGATTTAATTTTGAAAGCCTCCTCATTGTAATTAACCAATACATCAAAAGACAACTATATGACGTTTAATTTTAAAAACAAATGTGATTTAGCAAAGAAAGTGCTAAATAAAAAAGTATAAACATTTGCAAGCAATCATGCTTTCATATTATGCATCAAGCAACCATATACCAAAAATTAATATAAACTTTAAATACACCCAGAAAGTCTAAAAATTAAAAGGACAAACTAAACTACAAAAAAAGTTCATGTTGGAATAACTTAGAGATCTTTCACCTAAAAACCATAGAACCATGCTAAATGGTGCACCTTTCAACTTGTTCTTTGCTCGCACATACCTAAATTACTATACTAAACATCTATTTTATACATAAAAAAAGCAAGACAAAAATATTTCAACATGCAATATGTATCACACATTACTAAAGTAAAACAAATCACATAAAATCATGCAAGTATTAGAATATTTATTAATAAACAGCTATTAATCAGCTTCATATAATTACAGATAATACAGATTTTACGTAGCAATGCATATTATTCACATATTTGTCCAAGGAAATTTAGAGTAAATGAAATTGATTTTATAATTTATTTCAGTAGCTAGAAATAAATTAATTATTGGTTCAAGAAAAAAAAATGTCTTATCACCCAACGTAACTGCTTGTATTTCCAGAAAGGTAAAAGGAAATTTTCCTGATTCCTATAAGAAAACAAAACTTACAGAAAACCTGGTTAAAAACCCAAATTCTAATGAATGTTAATTTTTCTTTCTTACCATTACATGTCTTAGATCTAAAAATACTGCACTTGTTTTTAAAATATACATCTCAAAGTATAAAAATTACACATTAAATCATCAATAAAATAAAAATAGATCAGTTAAAAAAAAAAAAAAAAACACCAGATTCAAATTTTTACTGTGAACTCTATTCATTTGGAACATTTTAGGAACTATCCTACTGAGGAGGAGAAAAAGGGGGAAAGGAAACAAAATTATATTAATTCTTCCACTTAATTTACATAGCTGTTCTAGGTGGAAAAAGGTATTAAGTTAGCATTGTCAGGGGCCACTTGAGCTCTTAGGCACTGGAAATTGGCAGTTGAGCCACTGGATTAGTAGTCATTTTAAAAATACGTTAGAAGAAGCCTACTTTTCTCTGGATCCCCTAGTCTACTGGCCAGTAATTCACATTGTTCCTTTAAAGTATGTATCTCATCAAGTGCACACTCTTTTTCCTGCTCTAAATGAGACAATTTACTCCTCTCTACAGCTAATTCCCTTTTCAGAATTTCATAATCATCTTTCAAATCTTTATTGAGATCTTCCAACCGCTGTTTTTCTGATTCAAGTTTGCGAACTGTACCTGAAAGAGTATCGGTAAAATAATTCCATAAAACAAGAATTTTGACTTCCAGTTGAAATTTTTAGAAATTCAACAGTAATTTTTTTATATTTCTTTATTTAACAGCAAATAAATAATACTTACTTTCAGCAGTCACTAGCTCCATATGAACAGCATCTCTACCCTGACTTTCTTCTTGCAATTCATGCGACAATTCTTCATTTCTTTTTAGCAGCAATTTCAAATCTTGATTTTGTTGGTTTTCAAGAGCTCTGCTCAAGAGATTTAGTACATGATCAACAGCAACACGAAGCCTTCGACTGGCACCTAATCAAAAGAAACCTTGCAATTAATTAACAAAATTAAGAAGGTGGAAAATATATATGATTAATCTTTGTATATCTTTGCGTTGTAGCATATAATAATGAACATTTTCAGAAACAAAACTATATTAATTTAATCAAAATTAAATTCTTTCAAACTACTGGTTTACAGTTTAATTACATTACTTATTTATTTAATAAAACATGGCTCGACTGTTTTATAGAAATCAAAAATGAAATGAGTGTAATACACAAGGCTACAAGGTTAGAAATGAAATCAAAATCTATAACCTTCATTTAAAAGGTATTCATTTAGACTGCCAAACTTTACATGTATATGATGATATCTATATTACACTATAATACACAATAGCAAGTCCATTTTCAAACTGAGAAAAAAAAAAAAAAAAAAGCCTTTGTCATCTAACACATGCATGTTATTTTATACCAAGGAATGGTGTAATGGTAAAGAGAAATAGTTGAATAGTTGATAATCTCAAAACACAGTTAAAGATGAAATTACATGACATTCACATTTAACAGTTCAGACATTCACATTTAACAATTGTAAGAAAAAATATACTAAACAACTACATAAAAAGCCAAGTAAATGTTTATCTCATCTCTCACTGTAAAGGTTGATATCAAAATATTTACTGTAACAATAGCTATAAATATAAAAAAGGATTTAAAATTATATAAATTATTGAATTTCACAAAGCTAAATGAATTCTTTTGTTAATTCAATTAAATATATATTGAACTCTAATTTGATTTCACTCAAATAACTGCGAAAATACTAGTGGAGGGGGTGGGATTCCTATCCTTTCCCTACAATTAATCAATGATCATTTAAAATCAAAATCATTTGGTGAATTTCATTAAAATAAATACATTTACTTTTAAACTTAATACTGTTGGTCACCAGAAACAAGCACCACACTCCATGTGTTAAAACTTCATAAATAAAAAACTATTTATTAAATTTTCACCACACAGTGAATTGGCAGCAAAAAAACAAATATTTCTATGACAGCAGTCAACTACATAGAATGTAGGAAGTTTTAAATGTAATTGTGAACTTTTAAAGTATATCAAACTTAAGGACAATGCTATGTTGTCATTATTTTTAAGCCATTTCAGAATATACTCTTGCAATTAAAAAAACAATTTAAAAGACAGTAACATTTTTCTGGAACTTGAATTATTGTTCAGCCTTATGGTATGAACTTGCTTATGTATGAATAATCTTTTATCGATGTACTGAAAGCAAGTCTTATCTGAAGTCAGACAAAATATTTTAATTATGCCTCCATCTTTAATCGATTTCTAATTTCCACCTCTTCTTTAAGAATTTAACGACTCCCCCCCCCCCCAAAAAAAAGGGCCAATGGAAAATTTATACCCCAAATATTCAACAAAGTTCTTGACCAACAGCACTGCATATTTTTATGGGAAATTAAATTTATACCATATGAATAAAATTAATGTGTTCTGTTAGTTGTCTAGAAACTGCCTAGATTCAAGAAAATAATTGCTAAAAAAGAGTTTCAATTAAATAGATAAACTGACAATGCCTTCTGTTAATATATTATACCACTAGCCCATCCTTTTGTCAACTTTTAATAAACAGATGTTACAGGGGCGTGGCCAGGAATTTTCTTTTTTTTTTTTTTTTTTTGAGGGGGAGGGGGGGGGGGAAGATATTTGAAAAAGATTACATGCAGAAATAATTGGAATTTCTGCATCATATAAAGCTTATGCTGACTAATTTGACCCTAATATCCTTCCTGCTGGCTATGCCCCTGAGTTGTTTATATTTAATAGTTACACCATCATGACTTTCTCTCTTGACATACCTAAGACTACATCTTCATCTTCAAGTTCAGCCTCATAATTCCCACTTGGTATAAAAACATCACAAGCTCTTGGCGTCAAATCAAGCCCATCTTCAGTTAGCTCTAAATTTGGACAGTCACCTAAACTAAGAGAAGTGCAATCTTCCCGAGATCCAACACTTTGGCCTGAAAAATACAGTATTTTATCGTTCAAAATTAATATTATAAGAAAATATAAGAAAGACTAACTTCTATAAAGCACCACACAACTATTACCATAATTACACTTAAAGGTAATAAGGGAAACTGTACCCCAACCATGATAAATTTATCATTTTTATGTAATTATGCAATATTTTTTGCAAAAATTGCTGCAAACAGGAATGAAAAATATTTAAAATAAAGAGAAAAATGCACTTCTTTTTATTTTAACAGTACATTTTCATTTCTATTTTAAAAACAATAAAATAATAATCTTCAAACACAAATACTATTATTATTATTATTTTCTAATTTGCAAGGAAAAGGAACATTAAGAAGTACAAAAGGTGTAAAAATTTGTTTTGGGGGGAAAGAGAAAGAAAAGTTAAATATTTTTAGATAAACATCTGATCTAAAAAAAAAAAAAAAATTATGCAATTCAGAATGATAACAATACAAAGATAGTATTGTTATCATAGATATACCTTTTTCTTCCTTTGACATTATCTTAGCTGATATATGTATCTGTAATGTTTTGAAGTTGTTTGTTTAATCCAGTAAGGTCTCGTTAAGTGAGTTAGGTAACAATTTAAAAGCAGTTTCAAATTTATTTCATTAACAAACAAGACACACAAAAAAGGAGAAATGTCTTATGCAATTTAATGCAAAAGTAAATAAATAAGTTTGGACTTGAACTTTGATTTTCTGTCCTCCTCAATAAATATGCTTCTGTAATTTTTCTGGCATCAAATAATCTTAACACAGAACGCCAGTTGTTATGAACTTGGATTATGGCATACTTATGCTTATAAATTTCTGAAAAGCTAACTCTTAATTAAAGTTCTATACACATACAGGCATGCCAATTTTCCAAAATTAAAATGCTTGAGATCTCCTGCTTTTTAATGTCAAAAAACCTGAGATTTTTTATGCATTTATTTTCAGCAAAAAATTTATGTGTAATCAATACAGATATATTTTTTTTTTTCTTAAATGCCATACGTGCACATATAAACTTAAGTAATAGGATAGTGCTAAGTCGTACAATTTAAATAAATTCAATTTAGAATATTTGCCAAAGAAATATCAGAAGTTACAAAACATCAATAAAAATACACAGGATTAAACTACTCAAACCTAAAAATTATACAAAGATAACTTATAGCAATAAAATTTGAAATAATATCTACTTTTACATAACAGATTTTGTGAACCTGATGAAGAAAATTGAGAAGTTTCAATTAACTCTAAAACAGCCAAAGAAAATAAAGAAAAATCCTCAGGCCCAAAACAGAATCAAACAGCCTGAGACTCAGGCCAAAATCCTGAGACTTGGCACATCTGCATATATAATTTTATTCAACTTCAGTTAAAACATATTATGCTAAAATATTTACTTCGGTTAAGACATACTTTTCACTCAAAGCAAAATTCATAATTGCACATTTCTTAACAATTTTACTTTCTTGGGAAAAGAAAGTGCTTTTCTAAAACAACAATAAGTCAATTTTCAGATTCTGTTGAGGAACAATCTTAAGGGGGCAGATTTTATTTTTGTCATCTTTCCACTTTTACAGTCAGCAATACAATGGTATCAGCAATATTACACATGACACCTTAAATGATAAAAAAGCATTACCATGATTTTTTAATGTTATAGAGAAAATGAAGAGGCTCTATAAAAAATCTATTATTGATACTGAAAATTATACTTTTACAATGTAATCTGCCAGTTAAAAAACATTTTTATCTTAATAAATATTAAAATAATGATTTGTTTCTCTTTTTTATATTCAATTTAATTTTAAAGAAATCTCAAATACCTATTAAAAATGTATATTGCAGTGAAATTACGCATTTATTGTTATTCTCTGTTTCTGTACCATACTGAATTTTACCTATATACATTAAAGACAGTAAATCCTTTCATAATAAATTAAAAAATTAACTGGAATTTTATTTGTGTTCTTTGAATATCTCTTTATTTTTAATAAAAACACTCTATTTAAAAAGAATTCTTTTTTTCAGAAATAATAGCTACAGAGTCTTTAGCTTCCAAAGCAACAACTTCCTACTCAGGGCCTCAACTACACTGAGGGATATGAGGCACATGCCCCAGGTGCCATGTTAAGAGGGATGCTAAAATCAGTAATGGTTCCTAAGAAATGGGTGCCAAAATCCCCTGGGTACCATGTTTATAAAGGGGCACCAAAATTAAGGTTTACTCTGCAACCAAGCTACGACACTCTTCCCATCAGGACCAGATTCTAATTAGTTAATAAAAAGGTAAAACTGCCAATCAAAGTCTAAGCCAATTAAAATTAATATTCATCCTCTAGCTACAGAAACTATGCTATGTAATACAAAACTCATACTATTCTCAAAGAAGATAAAACTAAATTTTCTGTTTGCCGAACTCAACACCTTCTTTTTTAAAAATTTAAATTTGCACTTTTTTAGAAGTGAGCAAAATATATTTTGTGCTATTGCTTTTGCCCTTATATTTAAAAGATTTTAGAAAAATGTTAGTCTGATAAAAATTCAAGTACTCAAAACCTCTGGAAAAGAAGTTTATAAATTATTTTATATTTTCAAGTTTTTGTGTAAAATGATCAGCCCCCCCCCCCGCCACACACACACACAAAGAAACACATTGATCGATGTATTTTAGTAATTTTAATCATGCATTCACAAATCTAACATTTAACAAGTTCATAGATTAAGCATAGAATTCACATTGCCATACCTGTATCATCATCATGATGCATTAGAGTGCCAGATCGAGATGGAACAAGACCAAACTCAAGAAGATGAGTGTTGATATCATGCTCTATATCCAAGAATGTCTTTACTAAGTCAGATAATACATGGAGAAGACGGGAATTTGTCTGTGCGGCTTGACTGAAATAAAAGATAAACTACTTAGTCATCATTATGATGTAATAAATGTGTTTCAACAAATAAATATTTCACAAATAGCAAAATCAATTATTATAAGTACACGCTTTGTCCTCACACAAACATGTGAGTTGTTTAGAAAATCTCAAAAGAGCAAGTGAGTTTTCCCAAAGACGTGTTTGATTACTAAATATCAAGCCATAAAAATAATCATTAAAAACACTTTATAACAAGATTAACCAGTCAGAAAGTAGAAACACAAAACACACCACTTAAAACAGACCTATATAAGAATTGACAAGGAAAATTTACAAAATGGACAAGAGCCAACACAAAATTAGGACAGGAAAACAGATATTTGAACAATTCACAAAAAGAAGAAAGAAAGTAACAGTACTCATTTCCAAAAAGACTTCAAGCTATAAAGAAGAAAGAAAGTAACAGAATTACTTATTTCCAAAAAGACTTTCAAGTTATAAAGAATAAGTAAGCACATACGATAGTACTGATTTTCTTTAAATAAGTAGCTAAAAATCCTTGCTTTTTCTGTAACTTGAATGTAGCCTTAAAATGCACAAGTTCATTTATTTACAATACTGTTTTGTAAAGACCAGTTCTATTCTATCTAGATAATTTTAAGAATGCAGAAAACTAAAAGGAAAATGTAGAATCTTCTTCACTTAGTAAAACATGTGTTTCATTTATTTCCATAAGTGTAAAGTAAATCAACATTTGAATTAAGGTAATATAATTTTTCAGATTAATTCTGCAAATTTGTAATTGTAAAGAATAATTACACCTGAAGAGAGTTCTATATCTTTTTATATGTTAAAAAATACTAGCACATTCTCCCCTTGAAAGGATTGTGCTAATGAGATAATATTCACTTAGGAACCAAAAACAAATCCATATTAAGAGCACTACGTAAAAAAATGATAATTTCCTATGCTCGTTAAAATAAAAAGCATAGTATCTTGAAAAATCTTAATAGTGTATTCATTTATGACATTTATTTTACTTTACTATTCAACCATTCATAGTTTAAGACTGTATTTCATAGTCTGAACTAATAAACATATTGTGAGATCATAGCATGCTTAAAGTATAAGCAGCAGACATGCACACTACACATACTACAAATTCAGCACATTATATATATATATATATTTCCAAATATTAAACTGGAATTTTTGTTAAGTTAAAATAATAAATATTTGTTTTTTCAATTTTAGGGAGCGTAAAAGCACACTAATGCACAATACCTAAGGAAATTAAAGAAGCAAAAGAAGGTTATGTGCAAACAGTAAACTTCTAACAGTGTTATTCTGCAACCCAGCCACCAAACAGAAATGTTAAGTTGTCAAAAGAGGGAAAATAACGTAACTTACACCTGCCAAGATCTAATATCAGTAGCTGAAAGCTGTGAACCACCCCTAAAAGCAAAAATACTGTTATAATATTTAACGTAAAATAAAGTAGCCATGGGCGTTAACAAAACAAAATAAACAGAAAAAAGGTAAAATCATAAAAAGAGAAAAATGTAAGATGTTATGAAAACTGGCATATTTAATTATTTTAGTACAGGTGAATAAGTTTCAGTGATGGTCTATTTTACAAAGGATGCAAGAGTTTTAAAGTGAGGCTTGTTTATTCACATGGGCTGCTTCTTTCTGTTGAAGAATGGACAAATGGATTTTTTTAAATGCTTACTTGAAGGTACATTTTTACAAGAAAATAAATAAAATATACAGCCTTGCAAAAGTAACTTGATATATGCACATTAACAATATTTAAATAAATACAGTTAGCACATTATTACTTTCCGAGGATGTACCATGTAAGGAAAGTATTGTAAACATGAAAAAATTCAACTTACAGATTTGGATGTATTTATACATTTTGAGGTCTTCTGAATTTATTTATTCTATTTTCATGGTTATGTATGTGTATGTGAGGGAATGAACAGGACAGCTCTTAAATGGTGCATTTGATTTTGAAATTTGGTATATATATATATATATAAATTTAATAATATTACCTTTTAGTATTTGGCAACTCCTATACTTTCTTCTTTCCACTTTTACACTTTTATTTAGAGGCAACCCCATTTTTCACTTTTTACAATTCTTAGCATTGGCAACACATATCACTTGTTCAAATGAGATTTCCATGTGCTCAAGGTCTGGTATGTAAAATTATAATTCCTATTTCTAATTTTTGTTATCTTTTTGATTTCTTCTTTCCTTTATATAGTAGGGTAGGGCCCAGATGTGTGGAGTTAATATCTCTTCTGATGTGCCACACAACCGAAACCCTACTATTTGGTTTGCTCTAAATTATAATCCACTGTTTGTGGCCCCTGACGATGGTGGCAGTGGTTATAATTTCCGTTCCATTATATTATCACAATAATTCTTGCACTTTATTTGGCTTCAAAATCTGGTTTCTAATTCTTGCTAATAGCTGTTATATTTTTATGCGAGATATGTCTTATTTGCAGTATGTTTTGTGTTTTACTTATTAGTTATATATATATATACTTAGACCACCCTCGCACGACTGATTTTGATATTGGTGTGTATAGGACTGAAAGTTAGTTTACAGCTACAAAAAAGAATTCCTTTACATTATGGCCTGTGGATGGAAATTCTTGAGAGTTCACTAGCTTCTAAATGGTGCATTCAACTGAGTGCAAATTGGGTGTGTATAATATGCGGTCATGGTCAAATGACCTGTATTGATTTTGATGTGGGTAGAGATGATAGCTTTTTCATGGGGGTGCAAAAAATTATTCTTATACATTACAGCTGGCCCATGGACGCAAATGATTTAAAGTGTGCTAGTGTATAAATGGAGCACTTGAATAAGTTCAAATTGAGTATGTATATTATAGGTCAAAGTCACAGAACCTGTATAGATTTTGATGTAAGTAGGGATTATAGCTTTTGTACAGGGCTACAGAAACTTTTTTTTTTTTATTACAGCCTACCATTGCAAATTCTTGAAAGTGTGCCAGATTCTATATGGTGCCATTGAGCTCAAATTAGGTACGCATATTATAGGTCACTGTCTTACATGCTGTACAAAATTTGGTGTGAGTAGGGCCCACATTTCTTTAGAGAGATTTAAAAAAGTATTCTTTACATTGCGGCCTATACACTCAAATTATTTGAAGTGTACTAGCATCTGAACACTACACCTGTTTCAGTTGAATCAATTTTATTTAAACTTATTATTTTACATTTTACTAGCAGCGTAGCCCGTGCAATGGAAGAGAGATGACCGTTGACCTTAAATATTGATTATAAAGGAATGTGAATCCTCATACCTTAGAAATGAGGGGGGGGGGGGGGGAAGAAGAAACATAAATGAATTCAGAATTTACTCAAAACGTGTAAATACACCAAATTCCCGAAGTTGAATTTTTTCATGACTACAATATTTTCCCTATATGGTACATGTTCGGAAAGTAAAAAAGGACACACATCTTTCTGCTGCAATGATTAAAAAAAAGTATAAGGGGGCTTCCCACTGCAACGGGGAAAAAAAATGACATGCAAAAAAATTTGTCCTGGTAGCTACGAAATTAATTATTATATGCTATTCAGTGTTTGTATATGAAACTATTTCCTGAAAATGTTTCCTCTCTTTAAATGCTTGTTCATTGAGCTTCAGGATAGACAATGTTGGATGTCCTTCCATTTGCAGGTCAGATGTAAAGATTGTCGGCTTTTCCCAGCTCTTGAACATCCTACATAAAGTTGACCATGTGATAATCACGGTTTTGTAAAATCGAGGCCAAGAAGCGATTGCCCTTGCGCCTTGTTGATGCTCATGGCAGAACTGAAACGAACTGGAAACTGAAGGCATTTGGAGTTCAATGGTAGATCTGAAGGTATAATTGGTATCCTTGGTATGAATACATCTTCACCTGCTGAATGACTGGTCATGATGGTGGCTTTGATAATGTTAGATATGAGCTTCTTGACAGAAAACCTTGTTTCATTACAGAGGGAAGGAGGATGTAGATTCCTGAGAAGCATGATTGGTGCCCCAATCTTCAGTTCCAGCTTGTGCTAGGGTACTCTGGGTGGCTCCAATGTGTTCAAAAACTCTGTTGTGTAGTTCACAGCCTCATGTACATCACAACACTTTTTACTACATTTGTTATGCTTTTGAAATAAAGAACAATGGTACATTTGTTCTTTATTTCAAAAGCATAAATCCTTTTATGAAGGCAAAGTTCACCAAACATGATGATCTAAAATCGGTTTTTAATTAATAATTTAGAAAGTAATTAAAATTTCAAAATTCTGAGCCTCAAGTGCACATTACCAAAGTCATGGGCTCATTTGTTCAAATTTCTAGAGTTCTACGTCTTGTGCTTTTTTCTGGCCATCTCACACAGATATTCACTTCTATTATTGTAGATTTAGTGCAAAACTGACTAAATTTCCGTGCCATTTCATGTTTTTCAATGTAATTTTTTGTTTCACAGTAGGATGCGGATGAAAATTGCCAAGCATGGCATCCTGAAAATGGTTTTTAATTAATAATTCAAAAAGTAATTAAAAATTTAAAATTCTGAGATTGAAGTGCACATTATCGAAGGCATGGGCTCATATGTTCGAATTTTCAGAGCTCTGCGTCCGTAGTTTTTTCTGGACGTCACACACATACAGATTTTCGCACATTCATTTTTATTAATATAGATAGCATAAAAAAATATGATTTTTACTTGACAGCTGCAGCATCCATAGCAGATAACAAAGATTCTTTAGCAGCTAATTCTTTCTCTCTTTCTTGAAGTTGAACTTCAAGGTTATCTTTATGATCTTCCAGCTATAAAAACAAACTGACTATTAAAACAACAACTAGGAACAGAAAAATTATTAAATATCATTATTTTAAACACACACACACATGCATTACTTATTAAAAAGTAAAAAGGAAAGGAGAGAAGAAATAATCTACTAGGTAGAAATAAATACAGAAGTTTTTTTCTTTGTTATGTGAGTCTGTAGTTTTATTTTATTTTTTTCAAATCTTTGAAGTGATTTCTTATGTTCTGAATTTGCAAAAACTCGTTAATACAAAATGCTTACTTTGTTCTTTGCTACTAAATTTAACATTACATTTTAATAGTTAATTTACCTAAGTTCATAAGCCTAATACTTTACAGGTTAAAACTAATGAAGTTCTGTATTAATTTTAACCTAATTGATAAAAAAGTGCTCTTATTTTTCAACCTGAAGGCTTGTATGGATTTTATATAAAAGAACCATTACTCTTTAATGGTTTTAAAAGATGGAAGTTTTGTTTTGTTTATGAGGTTACATACTAGCTTGATAAATAGGAATAATGCACAATTTTTAAAAATCTGTTGTAGGCACCATGACTTTTGTATATATCTATTAAATTATACACATTTTTATATATTTAATTTAAGCTTACTTTTTTATTTTTAGCATTTTGGGGATGGCAGAAAGAAACACTGCTAAAATTTGCAATAAAAGGCCAAAGGCAGTAACGTAGCCAGATTTCATTTCAGGGAGGGGTGGGCTGGGTATCAAATTGTTAAGCTAAAGTTCAATTGTAAGCTGAATATTAAATTGCAAGCTAAGTAAAAGGTCCCATTTTTGGGAAAGGGGTGCAGCCCCCTTAACTCCCCCTCTGGCTACGCCCCTGGCCAAAGGCATAAATAACAAGGCAGCCTTAGCTTGCAAATGCCTTAATTAATGCATAATAATAAGGTTACTACAGTTTAGTACTTTTTTCAGCAGGTTTTTTGTGGTTCCACGGAAGCGAAAGAGTACCCTTTTTTCATTTTAAAGTGAGATGCAATACTTCAATAAAATTAAGGTTTGGTGATTTCTCACCAAATATAACAGATATTTGGGGTTTGAAGACTTAATTCTGGCAATATTTAACCAAATAATTTCAGCAATATTTAGCTTAGTGACAATTTGGCACAGTTTTAGACTAAACAATTTTTAGTCGAAACATACATATCTACTTATGTGTTATTTCTTATGTGTGTTTTATACAAAGTTTTTTATTTACTTTATCGTTTAACACCAGTATTTTGAATGTTTTTCCGAAACAATGACTGTTCAAAGCTTTCAATGTACTACAAATTTTTGGATGATCCCATAAAAAACTACCAAGCCAATTGCAGTCAAAAAGGGAAGCTCATAACTATATGTTACAACAGTACTAAATACAAAATTTTAACATTCTATGGATATTGTTTATGTTTTTGAATTATGCATGATACGTATGAAACATAATGCACTGGATTCTCTTTTTACACAGTGGCTACGCTATGTGAAATACGGTGCAAAAAGTATATTTAAAAATAATAATAGTGGATAGAATTTGTTGTATAAACTTCCTATATATCATTCTGCTCATGCTGAATAGCAAATATATGAAACAAGTATAAAAATTCTCAAAGAATAATAATATTACCGTTGCACATTTGTAAAATAAAAATTTCAAAAATGGTTTTTTTCTTTTTTCTTTTTTTTTTACACTGTGATAGCTTGAAATTGAGTTTTTTAAAAAATGTAAAAAGAGAATTCAGGATAGTGAATAATTTATTTATTTTTTTTAAATTTAAAATTTTCTCAATTTTTTTAGAAGTAAAATATAATATTTACCTTTTACTTCTGTTTTCAGTAAAAAGTTTAGAAAATCATTAAATTTCAGGATATTTATTGAAATTTTTGAAAATTAAAAACATTTAAGGATATTTTATTTTTTAGGAATTTCAGAAATTTAAGGACAACTTTAAGCCCTGCTGAAATGCAAATGATGTTTTTCAACTGTTATGAACAAATACTATAATAAATATTAAATTGTATATCCAATATAAATGTACTCTCTAATTATTTACTTACTTCTTGATTTCGTTTTTTAAGGGATTTTATTTCCAAATGCAGCTGATCATTAACACCTTTATAGAAAGCTATATCTTTTTGGAACTCTTCTTGGAGCCTGTTAAGCTCTGCATGAATAGTGAAAATATCATCAGAATCTAAGGAACTTTCTGAAAGAGCTGCATGTGGTCCAAAAGGGGATTCAAGATTACTTGTACTTCCATTTTTCTACAAGTGAAAACAGGGGAAAGCATTAATAACAAACAAATTTCACATGTTCACCAAAGTAGTGAAGGAAAAAAACCTAGGCACTTTCAAATATGTTAGAATGAAATTAAAATATAACAATAACAGATAAAATGTTTTGTTTTACTAACTGCTTAAAAAGTTGAAATGCAAAAACTTAAGTTTTCTTTGAGAAATAAAAAATGTAAATTAATGCTTTATTTCTAGAGAACTGTAATCTGATTTCATATACTTGAAAAACTGAGTCATTAAAAAAAAAATCTACTCTTCTGGAACAGCTTGATTTGAAGATATTTTTCTAATTTTTGTGACTTTTTTGGAACATTTGTGATATGTAGACTAGGGAGGATCGAAAAACGAACTGAATAAATGAATTAGCATGCAGTACAAAAGATGTATTTATAGGATACTATCATGCATTCTAGAAACTTTGAGTGTCAATTTCTTCCACTGTTCCAAGACACTTCAATGTTTGAAAAAATTGATTTTAAAACCAATTTTGACATAATTTTTTAAAAATAAGTTAAAGAATCAATTTTATAAGTTAACAAGTATATAAAAAGAATGGAAAATTGTTTATTATTAATTATTAAAAATACCAAATTAGTTAACCAAAATTACTTTTACTATTTTTTTTTTGTATTTCACACTATAACACAACTTTACACCCATTTTCAAGAAAAATAATAACATTCTTGACTTTTTTTATGATGCAATACTCAATTCTTTCTATATGCATATAAAAACATGTGAATTGTCTCTCCGGCATTTTAAATATTCTTTCATTAGTACAACAGTCGGTCCTACAGCCTTTTGTGTACCAATTAGTAAAGCAATCAAAATTTGCTAGCAGCTACTTGCAACTTCCTTTTCTTCAATTTAAGTGGACAGTTTGTCAGATAACAATATAAATAGAATTTTTCTTAGCAGCGATCAATAATATTTATGATATTTGCCTATAAATATTGCATTCTGAATGTTATCTGACCCAAGGAATATACATCACAAGGTAGTGCCATTTCAACAACTAGCCAATCAGGCACGAGTCAAGGAAATACGTCCTTAGAGTGTGATTTTCTCTGGAGTTTGCATTACCGAAAATATAATTTGAAACTACTAAAACTAATTAAATCTCTCTTGTAAAAGTACGTTTAAGAAAGAGATAATACTTTTAAGACCCATAAGAAAACTTAGCCTCAAAAATTTTAAATGAAACTGTTTTCTCTTCCATTAAAAAATACTCTCAATTTTATAAAAGTTTTTTCTGAAATCCCATGCATATTGTTAATAGTGATGAAATAGCTGAATGCATAGTAGTGAAAGCAAGCAGTTTTAATTAGTACAGTCAAAATATTTATAAAAGGGAAAAAAAATTACGTGAAATCGACTATTATGTAAACCATGTCCATATGTACGCTTTAATTATAAGCATTTGATTCCACCACAGGATAGGTTTGGCAAGTAGTTTTCAGTTTACAAGCTATATTTTATTAGAGAATTGTTGGGATAGGATTAAGATATCAAACAAGGTGAAATAATATTATTTACTGCAGGATAAATTTTGAGCTAATCCTACAACTTTGTTTCTTTTTCTTTCTATCTCTTCTTTTTAGTGTATCAGATTCTCAGCGGTGCTTCAATTTCTTCAGCAATCTTGTTTGTCATTTTCTGCTTTTTTTTTTTTCCAGTTAATGATAATTGGTGTTTGTTTTTGTTGTTAAGACTGATTTGGATGATGTCTTGGTGGAGGTCTTTTCAGAGAAATTGGTCCATATTCACATTACATCAGGAAAAATATATTTTGAATTCTGGACAGCTTACCCAAATGACTCTGTTGGATTCGAACCTGTATCTTAAATTGACGCAACAGTCTCAGAGTGTAAGCAGCATATAAAACTGTTCAACAACTTGTGAGTCTTTGTGATCATTTATTTAGATGTTCATGATGCTACTGAAACTCACATACAAGTTTTTCTCGTAGCATACTTCTTTCTATTTTCTTGAGCCTATTTTTCATTTAAAAATAGTAGACAAATAAATGTTCTAGCTTTTATATACATTTTTATTGAATTTCTGTTAACACTTGGAAATTTTATTTCCACCTGCTTGGATATATTTTCTATTATATTATCTGCTTTTGACAATCCTGGGCTATAAAATTTTGGAATATTACTTCCATCTGCTTTACTTTTTCAAGCCACTCATCAGATGGAACCATCATTCCTCCACGAGATAATATTTCTATCCATCCAGTTGACTGCGACAATGCAGGCAGTTCAGCAGACGGCATACCCATACATGAATCAAATTATTTATAGAATTTTTTGGCTACATAATCAGCAATATATCATAGATCTTCATAAGAACAATAAACTGCACATAAACCTAATTTTACTTCTTCAAGACCCAGTAATACTGAAATTATAAATTTTAAGCAGTTCAGCAGGTTCTGTATCTTCCTTTATTTGCACTATACCCCTTTCCTTGGCATCATTTTCTAAAATTTCATTGAATTCACTCGCATCTGATATCCCCAAACACATTTCCCTTGTTAAAAATATCTGTTTAGAATGGAGAATATAAAATTAAGAATTAGAACAAAACTTCTCAGCATTTTTAAGAGAGATGTTTACTGTCAGAGAGCTAGATGATGTCTGCAACGAATTAGAGGGATTACAGATAAAAGATTAAAGATCAATAGCTAACACCAGCATTCTGGCTGCCACCATGAAAAAAGCATTCTTCAAATTTCAGTGCTTTTAGAAGAGATGTTTACTGACAGACAGACAGATTATACTTGCAAAGAATTAGAGGGATTAAAGATAAATAGCTAACAAGAACATTCTGGCTGCCACCATGAAAAAAGCACTTCAAATTTAAAGAATCTAATATTATTCTATGGCTGAAAACCATATGCCTCACTCACAGTGACATCACAGGGTGAAAGAGGAAGAAAAGCGAAATTTTTTGAAATATCACCCCCTGATCTGATCTAGTTTCAAAAAGTCCTGTTAATCTTTTGGGACTACTTATGACTACAAAAGACATTCTTATTCATACAACATTTTATTATGAAGGTATATTCCTATATGGTTTCATGTGAAAACAAAGCCTACCATAGCAGAAAGAGTATGGCATATAAGAATATTTAAATATCATATTTTAGATATTTGAAACAAAGGGATATAATGAAATTTCTCTCATTTTCTAGATATTTAGAACAAAAGGATATAAAGAGATTTATCTCTCATAAATTAGAAACACAAACTATATGCATAAATTAAAAACAAAAAGTTTTAAACTTACAACCCAGCATAACAAAGATCGAACATTTAACAAGAAAATCTAAATTTTAAAATAATAAAAAACTGGAGAAGTGAGAGTTAACCTCCCCCCCACCCACCAAATACACACACAAAAAGGGGGGAAATATAAGTTGAAAAAAAGTTTTAATAATTAAAATGACATAGAAAAACAAATGAATGGATACTGAAGAATTTTTAATTTTATTGATGAAATTTACTGTTTTACATACACAGGGAATATATACACCCTAAAAAATTTAAAGCTTCATCTTGTAAATATTAAAGTAAATAATAATCAACTTAAAGTTATAAAGTTAAACTAAATTTAAAAAGAAAACAAGTTTTTAAATAGAATTTGTTAAACTTTTTCTAAACATACACAAAAAGTATTTTATAACAGCAAATGCACTGAAATAAAAGTAACACAAAAAATTACTTCATCATCTTTTTTGTCTGAATCTCCAAATTCTTTTCGTCTAGTTTTAGGAGGCATATCTTTCTCACCAACAGGGAAACTGAAAATTCACAATAAAATATACTTTCAAAACACAGAATCATTCTATTGTGCTAAATTTAACATCACAATACTTAGAAATGTAATGAATATAATTTAAAAACTTATGCCAAAACTGGCCCCCTTTCTAAATGACACTGTCAAATATAAATGATAACAAAACATAATAAACAATAAAACACCAAGTCTGTGCACAGGGAGGAAGACAGCTTAAAAAAATAATTAAGCTTCAGGATTTCTGTCAAAGATTCTGGAGTTTTGTATGTTTTCAAATAAACAACAACAAAAAAAAAGATAAACAATGTTATAAAAAAGTTTTATATTTAAAGTTTAAATTTTTTTATGAAATTATGCATTTAATCCATCATTTTAGGGATATGCGAACAATATGAAGTGCATTTCGTGGTTTTAACACAAAATATTAATGAAAGTGTTAAAAGCCGATCAAAGGAATTTTTCTGTCAGAACTCTAGCAGAAAGCAGGCACATGAATCTAAAAGAGCAAACTGCACTAAGGAGCTCAGTTTTATTTTCTGGTACATCTAATATTTTTAATAAAACAATAAGGAATTTTCAAATAATCAAAGAGTGAAAAAAATTCACTGTGTTAATGGGCAGACTTCGTGCGATTACACGATCATCTGTAATCGATTACAAGAAATGAAATGTGTTACGATTACTATTAATTTCCATAAATATTATGGCTAGTGAATGTTAATTTAGTAAAATAACTGTAATCTTGAAGTTAAAGATATCAAATATCAAAAGAATTCTATAATAATGCAATTTTATCATAGCATTTTTGTAAAATTTGTAAAATATTATTTTAGTCATCGATTACAGTCGATTGTAATCGGCACGAAGTCTGTTAATGGGAAATGAACAATTTTATTTTACACATGTGGCTTTGAATAATTTTCCAAGTCAAAGCCTTGAGATAAAAATTTTAATCCCCCCCCCTTTTTTATATAAAAATGAGATTCCATGACAATACTAGGTTCACCCTGATTGGTAGTAACCATATTATCAAATGATAAGTGGAATACGATTCACAGCTACAAATACTAAAAGCCAGAAGTTTTTCAGAACTCAAATTTATGAGATGAAACTCAGTAGAGTATAGTAGTAAACTAATACTTAGTTTATGAAATTCCAATGAAAAGGAGCTCTTAAAAAAAGCAATTGAAAACATTAAAACTGGTTGACACTCTATTCAGATAAACCAAAAGAATATTTGGACTATTTTCTTTGAAAGTGGTTACAAAATGTTAGTTAATGATAACAGAGAATAGAATCTGCTAGGAGCTTTTTATTTATAAACCGTTTCCCAAAAATACCATCAAAATTTTCATTATTTTATCAAATTATGTAGTCAATGAAATTATAAACCATTAAAATACAAATCCTTAAATATCTCCGTATAATATAAAATGGATTTGCACCACTTTCAAAGAAAACAGCTCATTTAATAAGCAGAAAAATTATAATTACTTCATTTCAATAGGAAGATATTCTGTTTCATCTGGACAAAATTCTTCAATAGAAGTATTCATAAAGTAATTTTGATTCAAAAATTTCATCAGTCCATTTTCCAAACTGTTATTAAGATGCTCAAAAGCAGACAAACTTACATCCAAATCAGCACCAGATTTTGCACTTTCATTTAAAATTCTATCTTTCTCCATTTTTATCTTTGCAAGAAGTTGTTTGCATAATAGACCTAGAGCTCGGTGATTCTTATTTAATATATTCTCATATTCTTGCGTAGTCTTGCTCAAAAGCTCACATTTTTCTTCAAGGAGCTGTTCAATTTTCTTTTGATATACTGCAGATTCATCACAGTGTGCTGCTTCAATCATGCTTATAGTTTTTGTATGTTCACTTAACAGATTCTGTTCACGTTCTTCAAATTCTTTTTTAAGATTATTTATTTCCTCTTTATGTGTTTTTGTCAATACTTCATATGTAGTTTGATAATTATTTTCTAAATGTTTCTTTTCCAATTTTAATTTCTCTTCATTATCGAATTTCATCATTTCCAAGTCTTGTTCATGTTCTTGGATCAGGTCAGCTATTTGATTCTGTAAATCAATTTCAGTTTTTGCCTTTTCATCTAGTATATTTTGAATCTTTTTATCAGAAAATGTCAATTTTTCTTGTAATTCCCTCAGTTTTCTTTCTAATTCATCTTTCTCTGAACTAATTTTACTTTGAGAGGCTTTCATCTGTAACAGTTCATTATTATATTCTTGGGATAACTGTTTAAGTGTCTGTGTATTTTCTGAACACAATGAGTCAATTTTTTCTTTCAACTCAATGCTCAAATTTTCTTTATCAGTTTTAAGCAGTATAATTTCAGATTCTAATTTTTTAATGGATTCTAGAAGATCATTTTTTTGGGAGCTGTAGGATTTTTCCAACTGATCTTTCAAATTCATAATGTCATTCTCATACTTCTCCTTAAGCAAATCGGCATTCTTTTCGCATCTGATACAAAATTCCCTTTCTTGCATAGACTTGGTCATATCTAGGGACACTTTTCGACTATAATTCATTTCTGAGTCTGTTGTAACATTATCACCCTTATATTCACTGTCCGTAAGAGAAAGAAGGCTTACGCAAGACAGCACACAAGAGTCTTCCATCATTATATTATCCTCCGACATTGTTAAAGTGTCACTATCAACAGATGTTTGGTGAGGGAGTGGCTGAATATTATGCAACTCTTGATCCTGTAAAATAATGGTATAATAATAAATTAATCAGTTTTCTACAACTCTAGCTACACTACTGAATTAATTTACTACACAACACAGTTATGTTTGAAATTTCTGTTAACTAAGCAATGAGTTGATTTCTAAATTAAATTTGTTGCATTCCCTCCACTGCTTACAATTCCAAAATTTTCTTGTAAGTAAAACATGCTTACACAAGATTAGCAAGTGCATTCTACCTTACAAACAACCTTACTTACTACTCAACTACCTTACTTACTCAACAAAATGCATCAAAAGAGTGATTTATCTTTAATTTAAAAAAGAAAGGGGGGGGGGCAGTTGTGCAAGACAGCCTCATTGGTGATAAAATGTGGACTATATTTTATTCACATTTAGAATATATTTTCAAAAAGACAAATCAAAAGCAAATAACTTGATTTTATAAGTGATACTTAACAGATCTAGCACACTTTAAAAATATTAATTCTGTTTTTGAAAAAAAAAGGAAATCAGCATTGAATAGCATATATATATATATTATATATACTTCAGTATAAAAATCTTTTTAATGAAGCTTTTGCCCAATTAACTGTGCAACTATACATGCAAGGACAGAACTTAAATTGATTGATCAAAAGTTCTCAGAACAAACAAATATCTAAATAAGTGATGTTAACTCAACACTGAATGAAGTCAGTGTTGAGTTAAAAGTGATCATAGGATAAAAAAAAAAAAAAATAGAATATTAAAATCCCTATTCAAAAACCCTTAATGGGTCAAAAGTTTGTGATGCAGTATAAATTCTAGCAGAATTCTAAATATGGTTCTTAAAAATAATTATATAAAATTAAAATTTTGAGTGACACCCTGGTGTAACTTTATAAGATTTGTTTTTAAATTCTATTACAATTACTTCTGTTTCATTTCCTAAAGAAGATTTACATTTTCAAGTGATACTTTTAATAATCAATTACACTGTCAAATATATCACACTTTCCATGAGCATATATTATGTATTCAAAGGAATTTATTTCAATAATTTAATTATCTTTTGCGTCATAGTATCCAACTAAGTGAAATGTATTCAAATACATAGTAGGCCCTTTTGGATAGTGTTATACAAAAGATAAATTAAATTATTGAAATAAATTAATTTGAATACATAATATAGGCTTAGTGTGATATATTTGACAGTGTAATTGATAATTAAAAGCATCACTTGAAAGTGTAAATCTTCTTTAGGAAATAAAATGAAAGTAATTGTAACAGAATTTAAAAACCAATCTTATAAAATTACACCACGGCATCACTCAAAATTTGATATCTTTATTTTTAAGATCCATATTTAAAATTCATAGCTATAAAATAAAATACTGCATTACAAACTTTTAATCCATTAAGGGTTTTTGAATGGGGATATCATTACTTTTTAGAGATATGATCAGAAGATAAGAAACTAGTTTCACGGACGAATTTCAGAAGTTTGCTTGACACTAAGTTGTGTAAATAAAAACTTGAAAATAGTATGAAATGCCAAATATACAAATCAGTTTTCATACAGTATCAGAGTATTTGATTTAAAAAGTCACAACAAGTGCTTTGTAAAAGATGTGTAACAGAAGATTGACATGTTTTTGTTAGAATTTATTCTCTGGAGAAACAAACAATAGCTGATATAATGCTGATTTAAAAAAAAAAGTGTTAATACTACTTGCATGTATTAATGTTAATGCTATTTCAATATGAAAATAAGTTTAAAACAGGGTGTCCACCAATGGGGGTAAAAATAGTGCCATTAGTAGCCTGACCGACATTTAAAAAAAAAGTCGCCAGCTTAGTTAGCTTTTTAAAAAAAATCTGATGTGTCCAACACATGACTTCCTTGCACGTCCATTAGATCAAAAATATTTTCGACGGACTTCCTCTAAATTTATTTGTTTGAAAGAGATAAAATATCAATAATAGTAAGGTTTAGCGATTTCTAGCCAAATATTTCGATATCGCCAAGCTGAGTTCAATTCGAAAGATTTCCTTCTGACACTTTATTTGGCGATATTTCACCAAAAGCCGACAAACTTGAGATAGTCAGCGAGATTTTGGGGATAGCCAAAGTAGTCATTGACCACAGACTTTCAATGAATTGAATGCATCTATACACCTCAATGTATTCAAAGTCATTTGGCTCACCATGTAAATAAATTCTCAGTCGATTGCTGTCAAAAAAGATATTGAAAACAGTTAGGTATTACAATAGTTCTAAATATAAAGTTAAAAAATCTACGGGTTAAAGTTTTAGAGTTATACAAAATAGGAAATAATTTTTGGCGCCAAATTTGGCGATATTTCGGCGAAACTCGTCAATGTCGACGACATTTGGCGAGATTTTAAGCATGAACCAAACAATGACAGATTATCGCCAAATTTGGCGATATTTCGCCAAAACTCGCCAAGAACGATGACAAATGGCGATACTTTGGGCATGGACCAAATGACTGACTATCGCCAAATTTGGCGATATTTCGCCAAAACTCGCCAAGGTCGAGGACAGACGGCGAGATTTTGGGCATGTACCAAACAATGACTGTCTACAGTTGTATTATATTGAAGATGTCCATAGACATTAAGGTACTGAAATTCTTTTCGGTGGTCCTGTAAATAAACTCTCCAGTAGATTGGAACCAAAAATCGGGATGCACAACTAGATGTTACAACATTCTTATATATGAAATTTCATAATAGTTTTTGAGATTTGAGAGTTAAATATGCACACAGATATTCCAAAAGTCGCCAAGCTTGGCGACTTTTGGCATAGTTCTTGAGGGAGGCACGTGACCGTGGTAGGACCATTACCTAACTTATGTGGTAGGACGGTATTGTGCTTGAAATGGATGAATGCCCCTAAAATTGCTATTGACCGTAATGTATTGGAAATCTTTTGAGTGTTCCTGTAGCAGAACTATAAATGAAAAAGACACTTTTATTAATGGAGAAATTCATTTTCTAACTCTTTACAGCATATATCACTTCTGAGTCGTTTGAAATAGCCCAATACCTCTAAAAAACGCTTTGATGAATTTCGGCCCATAGAGCGTAATGTATTTCGAATCTTTTGGGCAGTCCTGTAGATAAACTATTCAGTCGAATGGAACCGAAAGGGGAGGTGCACAACTAGATGTTACAACAATCCTAAATATAAAGTTTCAACATTCAACGCCTAACAGTTTTTGAGATATGCGAGTTTAATGAATTTCGGCCCATTGAGTGTAATGTATTTCGAATGTTTTGGGCAGTCCTGTAGATAAACTATCTAGTCGAATGGAACCAAAAGGGGAGGTGCACAACTAGATGTTACAACTATCCAAAATATGAAGTTTTGACATTCTACGCCTAATAGCTTTTGAGTTAGGCGAGTTTAATGAATTTCGGCCCATAGAGCGTAATGTATTTCGAATCTTTTGGGCGGTCCTGTACATAAACTATCCATTCGATTGCCACCAAAAGGGGAGGTGCACAACTAGATCATAGAACAATCCTAAATATCAAATCTCAACATTCTACGACCAATAGTTTTTGAGATATGCGAGTTACATACATACGTACGTACGTACGTACAGACGGCATGGAAAAACTGGCCACAGTAGACTCGCCACTGGTCAAAATGAGTTTCAGACGCGTTAATATGATCGTGCATGCTAGCCTACGATGAGATGCATCGAAAATTTTTTTTTAATTAAATTTAGAGGTAGTCAAAATCAGTTTTTATGTCGAAATTTGGCCCCCAAAATTTTTCGGGATCACATTACTTCCTTATACTACGTACAAGGAAGTAAAAAGGGAGTTGACAAAAACCAAAATCTGATTTTCAAATTAGTCGCCTGGAGTAAGCTACAAATAGCGAAAATCTTGAAAATAGAATGAAAATATTAGAAAGAATGAAAATATGAAATAGAATGAAAATAACTTTAAATTAGTAGCAAAAGTCACTGTATTAGTCACCAGTGAACAACCTATTAAATCAATAATAAGGTTATTGTTAATGCCACAATTTTCTATTTTTAAAAATAGATGGCTCCAAAATCATTTTTGAAATGAAACGACCAGGAAACGATGTATCTAAGAATCTTAGTTTTGAATCTTTAAATAAATGTTTTAAGCATAAAATTGTATATTTTTCTTATTCTACCATTTGATAAAACTAATTCTATTTTTTAATCCCTACAGAAAGAAGTTTATCAGTGTTTAGTGTATAAATTCATAAACTGGCTACGGCTGATGACATAAGCAGAAGTGTGTCATATAACTCTTCTGCGAAACCAGTTATCTCTGTGTTATTACCCACTGGATTGAAGCTGATTCAGTATTAATACGCTGGAGTTAAGTAGCCCCATCTTTAAACTGGATTAAATTTAAAAAAGCAAGTTTTCCTTAAACGGGAGACCTCAGTCACAGATTTGAGCGATTAAAATCATATTAATTTTTAAAAATTTGTTAGAGCGAATTCTGAGAAAAAAAAGGACTCCATAAAATCCAAAAACGGCCTGTATAGATAGAGTGTTGCAGTTGATTGGTGTAAGCTACATCACTCATAGAACTATCATTTTTCATGATATGTTTAAATATTAAATAACTATTATAATATTTCAGAAGATAAATGTGACAAATTTAAATGCCTAAAATTAGTAAAATATATTTTAAAATCAAGCATGATTTAATATTTAATATGATACTTTGAATTTCTTTTACATGCATTAGCATTTTTGAGTCTGATGTCATGGCACTGAATACGTACTCTAGATCTAGCAAGGAATTGAATAGAAATCAGACATGTTTTTTACCCCCTTTGTTGAAATGTTCTTTTTGTAAAAATACCAATCCGCAAAGTTTTTACTGTTATTGGAAACTGTAATACTCCCCCTTTCTTCCAGACAACAGGTTCCTATACAGAGAAGGCACTTGTTTTAAAAATTCTGTAAGAGGAGGGGGGAGGGAGGGCTTATGAGGAAGCAGTAGTTCCATTTGCCAAGTTTTGGTCTGAAACACAGAGTACATCAACTGCCTGTCTTAAACAAAAGTTAATATGTTTTGTGAATGCATTTATTCTCATTTCAATCCTTTAAATTTAATAAACACTCAAGAGGAGAGGCTATCACCAAAATTTACAATAATCTCACAAGTCAGTAAACTTAACTACATAGGTACAAGTTGAAACTTATTAGGCTTAAGCCAGACAACAGCTTAGAATTAGAATACTCTTTTCAGATGAAACATATTATATTACATATGTTAAATGTATCTCCTCCCCACCCCACCCTCAAAAAGCATTCTATAATTTAGGAGACAGTTACTGGAAATAAGTTTCATTAGCATTTTAAAACAAAAATGCTTTAACTAAAAAATATATTTGTCTTAATAAAGTAAACATAAAAGGACCAAAATCTTACATGTTCTAAGGGATATGATTTGATATTAAAAAAATGATTTTATATAATGAACACACGTGATTTTATATAAAAAAAATAATGACATGCTACCATGTGATGCATAATGGTTCTGAAATACATACTAAAGCAAAAATAAAATTTATTGTTATATAAAGACTTACCAGTGTTTTAAGATTTTTCAATCTTGTTTCTAACTTGGATTTATGTAGCAGAATTTTTTGGTAGTCCGATTCATCCCCACTTTCAGTTGCACAGGGTAAAATGTCTTTCCCTTCTCTATCAAAGGAATCCAATCCATCTCCTTTGTCTCCTGAAGAAATGGAAGGAATAAAGCTACATATTCTGTCCATTTCATCCTGAAGAAAGTCTGTCACAAGGCTAAAATCTTCAGAAATATTTTTTCTTCGTAGTTTTTCAATGGATAGTGCCGATTCGACTTCTGGCTTACAGGCCGAAGTTTCAACTTCAGCATAATTAATATCTGATATAACGCTTTCACTCTCTGACATATCAGGTAAAACGTCTCCAGCTTCCATTGAATGGAGGCGTCTAAGAAAAAAGCTCTGAAATTTACTAGGTGAAAATTCCGTGAAAGTGTCATTAGCACCACCTGATGATATGCTTATGAGAGACTCAATCAGCTTTGCAACCATGTTTAATGAAGTTATCTTCTTTAAAATTGTTTCTGTGTCTAATTGCTCACAGTTTTGCAATTCACTCTCACTAAACATAGAATCAATTGTCTGAGAAAAGCTGCTTTGCAAATTGGCATCAGTCTTCAGCAATGCAACCAGCTCTTCAATATGTACATGTGAAAAATGAGTCAGTAAAAGTTCTTTTAGTGTGTGAACCATTTGATGCAACATTTCAGAGCTGGGTGAAAACTTTTTTACAAAAAGTTCAAAAAATGACTTTTCGTCTAAGTTACAACTCCGTAATAAGGAACTTATGCTAGTTTCTACTTGGACACCACTATCAAATCTTCCAGGCTCCAAGTTTTCAGTTTGACAGGCACGATTATCACACTGCAATAGAAAATTACTGAATTAAATGCAATTTTAAAAGATGACTAGAAGAAGACAAGTGTATTTATATTTAAGTTTAATAAATAACTGTGTTCATAAATGCTTTTGGATTACTCCAATTCATTCTGGAGCACCATTTTCAACCTATTCACCTAAACTGTCAAATATTAATTTTTTTGTGAAGGCCAAACAAAAACTAATTGGAATATGAAATATATTTTTCTCTAGCCAACCTTTTCTTAGCATGGATTTTTTTTTTCTTTCTTCTCCCTTCACCACTCTGTAAAACATTATAATGGAAACATTTTTGGGAGGAAGGATAGAATTAGCTTATAAGGAGAGGCTCAGACGTTGGTATCAAAATTTTTGCTGAAATGTTGATAAGTTTTAGAGGAACCCTAAAGAAATGCTAAAAGTAGTAACCTTCAAGTACACAGTGCTCTAAAAGTTCCTGTACTTACGACATAGGGATATTATTTGGATATTTAGTGCACTAAACATCTTTGCATCTTCCGTAAGATTTATGTACAAACCATGGCTCAAGCAGTGCAAGTTTCTAACTGCGTAATACGCGAAAAAACTAAAGAATTGATGCAATGATAAGTAAACAATAAAATTTATTTAACATGAATAAATAAAATAAGGATAGTGGGAATTGTTAAATTGGAGTACTGGAACATTTAGGACTCATTATATTTTTGATAAAAATGCATTTAAGATTTGATTTATGGTTATATACCAATAATTTCAGCTCTGTGGCATAAGCATAGCATGACCAACTTTTTTTTTTTTTGAGGGGTGGTGTGTGTGTGTGTGATGGGGGGGGGGGTTAGAACAAGAGGGGCACATAACATATTCAAGAGTAAAACTAGCAAGTTTTCCCAGTTCTGAAAGAAAGTCTTAAAATAACTGGTTTTTCTAAGCAAAACTGGGGCAGGGAACATATGCCCCTTTACACAACATTTATGCTCCATGGTAATGCTTTATGCTGCAAAACTATGTGTTCAGACAGCAGTTGGGCTTTTTAGGCAATCTAGACTCGAGCAATATTGCACACCCATGCTTTTGATAATGAAGAAAGCCTGAAAGTGCAAGATCAGCTCAGCTCAGATCATCCAGAAAATCCACTGTTTGAACTCACATTTTAAGTTGTCAAGATCAAAACTGGCAGTCTTCTTTTTTATGTTTTTCTTTAAAAAATACATATATAAAAATAATTATTGTTAGAGAATTAATGTGACAGAAACTACTTGCATGAATTATCACCTATGCAAATAAATCAGTTTTAAACAGTGTTAAAATAAAAAAGAATTTGTAGCAAAATGTACATTTTTGGAGCAATTTTGATAAGGAATTAAAAAAAGCATATATTTTGGAATAAAAATTTCAGGAACAGCTCATTATTCAAAATGAGGAACTTTGTCCATTACTTTTAAATTTATTTTTCTTTGAAAACATTGTGTGTAAGCAAACTATGGATATTAGGCTATATTTTTTGTCGTTCCTAAGTGAACTATTCCTATTCCACAGTTCAAAAATATTGCAGCAGATACTGATATAATTTATGTTTAGTATGTTTTCATGGCATATCACCTTACATCATGTATTTTTATGTGATAAAGTCTCTAATTAATAAAATAAAACAAAATTACAAGAATAATATACAAGATAATTCATGCAAATAATTTCTATCAGATTAATTCTGTGTTTATTAAATTAAATTTAAGAAATAAAAATAACTTTAACTTATTCAGTCATTATTTTTCTAAAAATGATCATTTATATTTATGAAATTTTTAAGAAAAAATAAAAAGAAGGCTACTAGCTTCAATAAAAACCTTCATTTTCACAATATGAAGCATTACCACAGAGCAATTGCCAGCAACTCATTATCTAAATTATTAATATATAACAATGTATCAAATCTTAATCTCAAAAATAATCAAGAGCTGGCGATTAATATTTTGATATTTTATTTCACTAGATGTCCTCTTAAACATACCAACATTTCATCAAAATTCATAATGCCAAAATCTGAGCCTGCCTTTGTCAATATGAGCAAATTTTGTGGTTTCATTTATGTTAAAGAAAGAAACAAAGTTAACACATTAACAAACAGATGAAATTTTCACTTTGTTCTTCAAGTTCTAAAACCCATACACTAGTAAAAGTTTTACAAAAATTTTCTACACTATATTATAAATATGACAATACTTTCTTTGTTCCAAAAAGAAATAAAATATCTTGAACTAGACTTTCCAGTAACAGAACAGAAGTATAATTTTAAAGTTTTCAAAAAGTAAATTTTGAGGAGGCAAATAAATTTATAGTAAATTTAATAGAATTTATTCAACATAGCATACTTTTAAAAATCCAAAATTATACATGTTTATATATTGCTCTAGAACAGGAAAACTATACTACTTTTTTATAACTAGTGTAGCCTTTCTACTATAAAGTAAGTTGTTTTATATATCAATTTTAATTATAAAAAGTTTCAGGTTTTTGAAATACTTAAAATTTCAATACATGCAATGACACACAACCATGCAATAACACACATTTTAAATATCTTACCTCTAAATTTCCATTTTTTAATTTTTGCTTTTTCAACAGGTCAGCAGTCTAAAAATATCATGTATTGCAATTAATATAAAAAGCAATGCAAACATTTAAAAAATGTTTTTTAAGTCATTATTTTAAATAAAAATTTAGTGTGGCATATGCTCAGTAATCTGTAATCCATACATAATAAACCCAATTCTATTTTAAATAGAATTGGGTTTATTATGTATGTATTATCAATGCAGTAAACAGGTTTTACTGCATAGAAAAGCTTATGAACTATGATTTTGGTAAAGCAATGAGAGTGAACCAGTGCACTGATATGAAACACTTTCAAATGAGCATATAAAACCCATGATATTGAAATGACACTCTTTGAATTGTCAAAATCAATAAGGATTATCTTTAAATAATTTCTTAATATTGATCCAATATTTAATGGCTTTGATCACATTTTAAAAATAAAGATATTATGCTGACATAAATTTATGCTTAATAAAAGAAAAAGACTAAATTTCCTTTTGAAGATAACAAGAATAAACAAGTAATGTGTAAAGCATTATTGTCCCCTCTCCCCCCCCCCCCCCGAAAAAAAAAATGTGCCCCCGATTGCAGGGTGTCCACCAATGTCACTGGGCAAAAATAGTATCATTAATTGCCTGACCAACATAAAACAGTTGCCAGTTTAGTAGCCATTTTCTTAATTTTAGCTGCCAAATAGAAGCATTTTTGCATGACTTTGTAGTTAAGAAATAAACATAAGTCATTTAGCTTCACTTAAGAAGCAAAATGATGCATGTTAAGGAATGAATAAAATGATAAATTAAAAAGCTTCATGTGTTATATAACAGAGCATTTGGTACATGTATTTTTATAGTAAGATTAAAAAAACAGATTAGACTCTTTATTGAACAACCCATTGCAACTTAGAAAAGAAAGGGGAGTTGACAAAAAATGAAATTTTATTTTGAAATGAATTGCCTGAAGTAAGGTACAAGTAGGGAAAAACTTAAAAATAGTATGAAAATGACGTTTTTCATTCTAAAGTAACCCCAGTTGCCTTATCTTTACATTAGCAGCAAAAGTCGCCGTTTTAGTCGGCAGTGGACACCATGCACTGGAGAAAAGTTTTGACATACAGGATGATATATAACATCCAGTAGATCCATTTTCTCACTTCTATTTCAAAATTATAGTGCAAAGAACAAAAAATATCTAATATCAAATTGATGACTTTCACAGATCTCTATTTCCTTTCACTGACTTTACCAGACCTGAAATTTATTTCCCTGATTCTCTTTCATTTTTCACATACATGTCTGTATTTAAAAAATAAAAATAAAAAAGCATATAAAATTTACATTATGATTAAAAATATTAGCTTATAATATTACTTTTACAACACAATTTCAAAATCATCCATGGAACCAATAAAGAAAAATTAACCTTAACAAGTTACTAATGCACAAGACACTTGATAATCATAGAAAATAGCAACAACATGGTAAACAATATTTAAATGAATTCAGATAAAGTTCTTAATAATTTTTTTAACTTTAATAATCGTAGCGAGATGATTAAATGGGAGAAATTTTTATTGGAACCACATTAAAGCAAACATTCTTGATAAACAAACAAAACTTTGAATTTCAATTTTTTAATCCCCTTTTTCCTTTAAGTATTCATTATTTAATTTCTTTAATTTTTTTTATTATTTGATTCTTCATGACTTTTTTTTAAACTGTAAAATTTCCAAAGAATTTAAATTACATCGATTTTTTCGCACTTCCAGATAGAAACCTTAAAGACGAAACATAAATAAATCCTTAGGAATGACATCAGACAAAGCAACTAATTTTTTAATTCAATAAAAATAGTAAGAAATCGCATACTATGAGGTATCCAGTATCAATCAACATATATTTATATATATATATATATTTACCTCTTTCATTTTCAATTGTAAAAAATTTATTTCTTCTTTGAGTCTTTCAACGTCATTATTTCCTGCAGACTGGGCAGCTTGACTGGCATTTAAAGTAGATTCTAATTTACTAGACAACTCTGAAATTACTGTGTTCCTCTTTCGAATAGCCTCCTGATATTCTTTAATCTGCAAGATTTCATAAAAAATATTTTTAAAATATAAAGCAAAACATTTAAAAACGCAAAATCAAGATATGCAATTCATATCTTTGATACCTGAATGCATTCAGTACCACAAATTAACCTGATAGACATCCAGCAGAACTGCTACGAATTTTATGTATTTGTTACTAGGCATTCTCTGATTCAAAGTACCAAATTGTTACCTTTGAATTTGGTTCAAAACTGATCCAGATATTGCAAGGGGGGGGGGGGACTTTAAAACCTCTATTCTTTTGCTTTTTTGTGATACAGTGTCAGTTTTCATGCACTTTAGATTTTTAAAGAGTATATAAAGTTTACTTAAGTGTATTTTTTATGAAACGGAAAATTTATAAACACTGTCAACTGAGTTTTTTTTTTTTTTTTTCCCAAAATCACAATATGAAATGATAAAATGTGATTTATGTCAATCAAAATATTCATCAAAATGTGGTTCAACAATTATTAATAATAATAATTAATAAATCAATTGAGGAAACAATGCTGATAATAAGACAGTTTATTTCCATCAAAACCACAGTATGATAGAAGTACTGAAGTATATGAAAAAAGGTATGAATAGTCAAGAAAAGCAATTAGGCATAGAAAAGTTAAGCTAAAAATCATTTGATTAGTAGCTTCCAATAGCAAACAGTAAATATTTTTACAGTCAAGAAATATTAATCCTGAATACTTATGCAGAGCAGGGCAGCAGAATTTAGAAGATAAAACATGCCCAGAAATGATAACCCTAGAAAAGTGAAATGAACAGAAATGTTTTAACACTGATTTTAGACCTACATATGGTAATAAAACATATGCAGCTATGTGAGGGCAGTAAGTTAATAGCCAGGAAAACGGAAGCAACACGTCTGAAAAATGAAGTTATTAGCATGTAAAAGCAAACTGTACAAAATGTTTTAAATATGGCAACAGACATTGATACAAAGTTCAATAAAAAAAGATTCACACATAGAGGAAGAGTAATGGCAAAACAACAATAAAAGAAAATAATAATAACAAGTTGGGAATGGAGAGAAGAAGAAAAAGGACACATATGAGTTTAAAATTATATTAAATACTAGCCGCCTCTGGGGACCAGTTGGTTCGCCATCTTAATAAATCTTGTTCGGAGAGAATCCTATTCTTCACTGGCTTCCTTGACGCTGAAATTTCTCATATTCAGAATGGAATTTAAAATTACGATGGTTACAAACAGGAGCAGCCCTAAGATAAGTGGCACGCCCTGATAATGTAAAAAAGATGCCCCCTTTTATTCTCTACTTAGTTTTTGAGTTCGAAATGACGCCCCTTCGATGCAATGCTTACCGTGTTGGGCCGCCCCTGGTTACAAAAATAAGATGGTTAAATGATAAAAGCCTACAAAAAGGTACAAATTATTTTCATCTTATATTAATTCTGAAGAGCTTCTGGATATATCGGCCTTTATCAAAAAACGGAAAGGAAAAAAAGTAAGAAAATCTGAAACACTTTGAGATTTTAAATATCCACTAAAGAGCTATATATTAAAAGCATATTATAATCTATGGGTCTTCCCTATTTTCTTTCCTTATACCATGAAGATGGAAAGTATATCATTATTCATGAGTGTGATTGAACAAACTTTAAATTGATATTTCTAACATCCTTTTTCTGTATGTAATACATTAGAAATAGATGGGAAAAACTGTGCAGAAAAATGCATAATTCAAACTGAATGAAAATTTTAAACACTTATTCAGGTGTATTCATAATCCAAGTAGCAGACAATAAATTGTGCCAAGCACTAGAATCATATCTTCTCAAAATCGCATATCAACCATTTTATTTTTCAACAAATTAAAAAGTTGCATATTTTAGGCTCGGAAAATTTCCAAATCCTTTTATTGTTTTGAGTATAAAACATTTCATTTCTGATTTGATTTCACATGCACGCAACATTTTAATTAAAAAATAACCTTACAAATAATCTTCTAATAAAAGTTATTCTTTTATTTTTACTTCATGAGTCTAAATCATTTAATAAACTTGCCAAATATGGCAACCTAGATACGCTTAATCTTCACTCTTTCCACTGCGGGGTTACATTTGCGAAATGGGGAGATAAAAAATTAGCCTATTGGCAAAAGGCTAATTGTTTTATCATGTTTTATATTGATATCTCCTAAAATAATTCGAATTTCGAAAAAATTGCTTTGAGGTATGTCGGGACCCATCCTGGAGAATTCCCATACAAAACTTGATAGGTCTAGGATCACCCGTCTAGGAGCTATGCAAGACACAGACAAACAAACAACTAACTAACTAACTGACTGACATTTTACAGTTTGTTTTATTTATATAGATTAGCTTAAAAGGGAAACAAACAAAAAGTTAACAATAGGTAATCAGCTGCAGCACTTTTTGTTGACTGAGCAAACACACTTATTCAAGACATATATAGAAAGAAAAAAATAGGCCAGTCTAAAATATACAAAACTAATACAAAATTAAAATATAAAAACTTAAACTGAAAATATAACTTCAGAGGTAAAATTGAAATTACTAAAGTTAATAATGTTTACCTGAGTTTCATAATGATTAAATAAAGAAGAAAGTTCAGTTTCCTCTGGATTTAAAAAAGAAGTTGGCTCATTTTCAATCTGTAACAAATCATACAAATGTAAATGGTCAGTACCAGAAGAAAAATACAGTGAAATAGTTTGAAACATTAAAAGTGCATAACAAATACTTACTTCTGAAAGGTTGGTTAAGCTAGACAATGATATATTATCTTTAAGATGAGCACTAGATTCTTCATTTACAACATCATCTTCATCTAAAGATGGTTTGACATGCATATCCTGGTTTTTAAAAATGGTAAAAGAGAGAATCTATAATGCTATTTTTAAAATACATAAATAATTTTTAAAATCTGCATATAGATTCACTGCGCAATACAAATATTAAGCACATACTTTGTAGTGATAATTCAAAATTTATGCACCACATAATTTTAGGAAAAATATTTGTATTTTATTTTTTTTTAATACACAATTATAACCTACCACATGCGATATATTCTATTATTTGAAATAAAATGAAATCTTGAAAGTGAGAACATTGAAACCTTTTCCACCCACATTATGATTAACATTAATTATAATATACTATAACAGAAAACAGATATCAGTACTTCAATGGTGTAAATTATGATACATTACCAAACTATTAAAAAAAAAAAATTCTCTATGTAAAATTAACTGCATTGAGTTAAAAAAAAAAATTTGATAGTAAAAATTTCAAAACTTTATTAATTGATTTTTTAATTAAAAAATTTAATGTAACAAAAATTTTAAAATTTAATTAGATAAAGTCCATTACATTTGTACAATTTCAGCTAAATTGTAATCTATTTTTCAGACGCATACCTTGCAACTTTCCATCTCTGCATTATTTTCAAGAGACTGATTTTCAAAAGCAACTGAAGAATCTTCTAAAATACTTTCTTTTGCTACAAAAATTTCTTCAACCAACACATCTTTCTCTTTTTCCTAAAATTAGAAATGAACATCATTTAAAATAATAAATAACAGATGTTATAAATAAAAATAACATCAGTTGATACAGACACACCTGTTTGCTTTAATGATAATAATTTGCAAAAATAATTTAAAATAAAATCATAACTTTTTTTTTTTTCACAAAAGAAAATTATATGCAAAAGATTATACACAGTGAAAAAAGAGAAAGACAATTTTTTGCAATTTATAAGTTGAATTTTAAATAAGCTCAAGAGTTCTTATTAAAAAGTTAAAAGTACCAAAAATTCTTTCTAAGAAGCACTTTCGGAGGCATTTCATCTCCATCCTGTCTCTTCAACGTGCACTCATTAATTTAAAATCGCTATCCAACTTGGGTCTATTTGAGCATGTGTGGTATCATTAAGCTCAAGCTCTTATTGGACTTCATTTCTTAAGATTACCTATTGCTCAGTCTGTTCAATAATAATTCAATCCTAAATATTCAAACTCAAAAATTTGACTTAAACAGAGAGCAGAAAATCTAAACATTTCCTATATTGCTCAATCTGTTTAATAATAATTCAATGCTAAATAGTCAAACCTAACAATTTGACTTTAACAAAGAACAGAAAATCTAAACATTTTCATTATGAATCACAAAGGAAGTATTTACCAAAATAAAAAATAAATCTTTGGGAGGAAGCTTTACTTTTCTCTCTAAAATACATATGTTTGCTGAATGGAGGAATATTTTTAATCAGAAAGCAGAAAATATTTCTGTTAAGGATGAATATTTGCTTAATAAAGGGTTCATTTGCCAGGTTTTACTTTATTTATACAACTTATGCTGTAAAATTCAATTGCTCCATACTTATATTTTATCATAAATACAAACAAAGGTTTTTAATGTAATGCACTCATAAAGACAAATTAATTAATAATTTACAAATAGTCGAACAAAATAAAATGAACTTACTTCAGTAGATATGCTTTCCATTTCTTTTTCTTCATCAGGTCGATTATCAGTCAGATCATCAACAGCAGTAAAATTAGCCGATTTTTGAATATTTTTCTATGGTAAAAGAAAAATTGGACTATATTCCGTATACGGTGCCTTGTTTACATGTCAATGGTTTGTTTACAAATCATTGGCGAACAATCTGACGCGAGAGTGAGCGATGCACCGCCAACTGCCGGTGGTAGTTGTGACTGGCAACCATAAAGAATACGTGTTTCGTCAGGTTTGGGAATTTGAAATTGTTTGCGTTATTGATGGAAGGGAATGAAATGTGTTATGTTAATATAAGAAAAGAATTTGTGGGTGTTTGTTAGAAATATAGTACGTTATAAGCCGGTGGGTGTTGGGGACATTTCTGAGCGGTTATTTACCAAAAAAATAGAGGTAAGTGTTCTTTTTTAACGAATCTTTCGATGTTTAAGGTTTTTAATGTGAATTTTAAATTGATATTTGAAGTGTTTATGCTTTCGTAAGTGCTATTTACGTGCTATTCTAATCATACTGACTTTATAAGAGGTGTACAACTAGGTTGTTTAATCCACCGATGTTTTTTTGAGTTGAAAACGGGCCAGTGTTTGCCCAGTTTACATTAGCTGTACAACTAGGTTGCTTAGTTCACTGTTGTTGTTTTTTTTAGTTAAAAACGGTCCACTGGTTGCGTAGTTTACATAGCTGTACAACTAGGTTGCTGAATCCACTGAGGTTTTTTTAGTTAAAAACGGGCCACTGGTTGCCTAATTTAGATAGCTGTACAGCTAGGTTGCTGAATCCACTGAGGTTTTTTTAGTTAAAAACGGGCCACTGGTTGCCTAGTTTAGATAGCTGTACAGCTAGGTTGCTGAATCCACTGAGGTTTTTTTAGTTAAAAACGGACCACTGGTTGCCTAGTTTAGATAGCTGTACAGCTAGGTTGCTGAAACCACTGAGGTTTTTTTAGTTAAAAACGGACCACTGGTTGCCTAGTTTAGATAGCTGTACAACTAGGTTGCTGAATCCACTGAGGTTTTTTTAGTTAAAAACAGACCACTGGTTGCCTAGTTTAGATAGCTGTACAACTAGGTTGCTGAATCCACTGGGGTTTTTTTAGTTAAAAACGGACCACTGGTTGCCTAGAATGACTAGTAAACATGGCGACAGTCGCTGGAGCTTGGCGGTCGCCAAGCTCCAGCGACTGTCGCCATGTTTACATGGGGTGGGCACCGGCTTGTATGATTTTACTGAAAAATTTATAACAATGTGTACAGTTGAAAATAATATGCATATATAAATAAATACACATTACAACAGAACGTTTATTAAAATTGTAATAAAACAAACAATATTAACCCCTTGGGTACATTTGATGTCTGAGAGATGTCATTCACTTGTTTTCCCAAGGAGCAGATGACCATGCTTGGTACCAAACTTGCTTTGAAAAATATCACACTCCGCATAATTATTAGTAATTGGTTTTTTGTTATAGCTTGCATTTATTTCATTTCATTTTATTTTGTTGTTATTAATTTATTTTTGTTTTGCAATTCTAGTTATTTGAAGACATCTTAATACTACATATGTCACCAATCTTTTAGAAATAAATAAATTCTTGCGTAAAATGTTCTGCTTTTACATACTACTCAAAGCAACCAAAAATTATATCCGTTCCACATGCAAATATTTTCTCAAATAAATCCGTATCCAAAGGGTTAAAAAACTAATAAACAAAACTAGCTACATTATTTCCATTATAGTTAAAAATTATTTTTCAATGTAAAATTAAATTATCTACAGGAATTTGACAGAAAATGTGCTTTAAAATGTAAACTTTTAAAATTCATAAAGTTGAAAACTTTTAAAGTATTCAAAGAGCTGAGATGTAATATAAGATTTTTAAGCAATTTTAAATAGCCAAACAGAATGAAAATAACAAACAAGTCTTTTGGAGTAAATGAGTTAGAAGAAAATGCAAGTAGATTAATAAAATATGAGGAGTCAAATTGGAAGAGAGTATTTTACTATCCTCTCTTGATGATATAACCTTAGAATTTCTTGTACATTAGAAAAATCAATACAAAGTACAAAATTGAATTTGTTAGACTGAAATTCAAGTTTAGATTCATTAATTAAGTAAAGTGAAACACTACATCTTCCAGTAACAATGTTTTAAAAAAACAAAAAACATTGCTTTCTAATCAAAAATCCATCAATACATACAAGACAATATTGGATGATAAACTTTATATTGTTTATAAGCTTACTTCAAAATCGTTAATAGCAGTATTTTTCTAACTTACTCAAGATGCACCACGGTGTCAACACTCAATTCAGTGGTTTTACATTGGAAAATATTTCTATGTATTCCCATATACAATAAATATTACATTAATACATTATGAATATTTTTAATTTATCAACAATTCTGTTTGATAATAGAAAAATGTAAACACTTCACTATTGGACTAATAACAGTCAATATTTCCACTTGGGAACAAACATGCTAACAAAAGTTTTACTCATTTTTTCAGAAAGGAAGCATTTTCTTTCAAATACTGGGCTCCTAGGTACCATTTTTTAAACGATTTTACGGATGCTTGAGAGCCTACTTTTACAGGCCTATGTTAAACTATGTGTGCTTTCATTTTTTTCTAATGTCATTAATTAAATAATAATTTTTTTTAAACCCAGAAAATTAAGGTGGGGACTCTAAATAATGATTCTTGTGCATCCCAGGGACCCACAAATTTAAGAAGCAATAGACAGACCTACTTTCTCCAAGACATAGCTAATATTTGTCTTTGTAACAAGAATTCTTTTTCTACAGATGAAATTTGCCCAGTTATATTTTCCTTTCAAATTACTAAGTTCAGTAATCCTGACACTCTACTTTAGAAACCTTGATACGAAACATAACACTTACATCAGAAATAGAATAAAACTTTGCTGTAGATTCATTTTCAGTGGTTGAAACTGTTTTTGTAGAATCAGACGAGTCTCCAATTACAGTACTGTTATCTGAACTAGATGATGTCTCAGATTCGTCTGTTTTCTATAAAAGCAAAGCATGTAGTAAACTACTCTTTGAAAAGATGTTTTATATATGATATCAATCAACTTAAATCATGCTACATATCGAAGCAAGGTATAACATGTAGTGAAAATTATTAGAATACCCTAAAATATGAAATTAATTTCATTAGTACAAAACTGTGCTGCAAAATCAAAATCATAAAAATAACAAAATAGTTCCTTAATTTTTTTTAAAAAATTAGTATGAATTTTCAATCAGATTATCCCATACAAATCCATAACTACAGAAAAGTATTAATATAAGTTTGCTCAAATTGTAAAAATGTGAATATTTAGATTATAAATGGCTACAATGACACATTTAACTAAATGAAATTTTTAAATATTTTATTAAATTAACTGAAAATTCTATTATATAATTGTTTGGAAATTAAAAGATGTAAGGATGATTAAGATAAACAGCTCATATTTGAGAATATTCAAGAATTTTTTATTTTAATCTTAAGAATTTCTAGTTAAGAACGATTACATTTAAATAAAGTAGAAGTGTAATAGGCATATAAGAACATTAAAAGTAGGACTCATTTACTATGTTTGGAAATTCATGAAAGCATTAAATCTTTCTCCCCCCGCCCCACACACACACTCATTTTCTTGATGGTAAATATTTGCAAGTAAACTTCAAATTTTTTTTTTTTTCACTTAAATTCAGCAACAACCCCAAAATAAATTGTAAGTAATTTGGTTAATCTCTCTTTTTTTTAATCCATTAGTAGAAGAAAAAATGGGCATCAAAATTTTACTTGAGATAACACACACACATGCAAAAGTGGCATTTTCCCTCTCTAAGAAATATTTAAAAATAATAAAAAGTTTGGGAATGGTTTAAATTTTATTTCCATATTAATTTTCTGTAATTGTTTTTTCCTATTTGAATTTCATTTTTGTGAATGGCAACACTATAAACACTGTTGTTGTTGCTAATGCCCTCTGGCAACAACGGAGTGGTGCCAGATCCCCTCCCCATATGGGAAGTCGATGGGTGAAAGGGGCGGCTTACATTTTAATGAGCCCCAGAGAGAGGGAAGTCCAACTTAGCTTGGGGTCCCTAATTTTGAACCAATCCCAGATGAGGAACCAACCATCTGAAATCGGCACCCCCAGAGGTAGCGTTAAACGTGTAGGACATTGGAGCCACAACGGATTTTACGTGAACCAGCTCCAGTTAGCGTACACGGTCTCACAACAGCCCAGACATGAGAGGAGTTCATCCTCCCAAGCACTGGCCAAGTCGGGTGCTGCTTTATTTTCTGTGTTCTTATGGGAACAGGGTTTAGTGACTAGGCCACCGTGGGACACTATCAACACAAGGCTTTAGCCAAGGAGAGGAATCACAATTTTTTCTAAAGAATTAAAAAACAGTAAATTTTGTTACAAGATTTGGGGAAAGGGAAGAAAAGAAAGAGGGAGAGAGAGAGAGAGAGAGGCCAGAATGCTGGGAAAAAAAAAAACACTTTTAAATTCATCATGAAAGTTAAAAAATTAAACTATAAAAATTGGACAGCTTTCCAACATAATAAACCTTCACTGAAAATTCAAGTTATATATAACATATGATTAAAATTTAGACCTTACTTCTAATGTCAGGATATCAGCTGGTGAATTTCTTTCTAGTACAAGACTTTTAGGCACAGTTGTTAATTTATCTACAGACAGACTAGACTGATTTTTGGATTCTTCTTGAAGTGAAGATTCCATAACTGGAACTGTATTACTACTAGTAACAGAGCCTACACATTTATTTACAGCAGACTATAAAGAATAAAAAGTGGAAACTGTATCAATAATGTTACCAAATAGTAAAACTATAAATGATTTTTTTTTATTTTATGATTTTTATATATACATTTAGAAGTAATGCAAGTGATATTAAAGTATATTTATAAGTGAAATTTAAGAAAAACATCTGGTTAAGTGATAAATTTATTAACAATGTAAACAGACAACAAAATGCAAAGTTTCATACATCAAACATGAATATTAAATAATCTAAATACCTAAAGGTATATCAACATAATCAGATCAGTATTAAGTTCAGATAGAAAAAAAAAAAATATAGGAAAAAAATCTTAAATTTCAAAACATATTAACCAAAGAGCACAGGACAATAGTTATAAAAAATCTGAACTAAATTGTTCAATAACAAAAATTGATATAGTTTCTTTAAAAAGTACCATTCATAACAAATACAGAAACATAGCAACTAAGATCCCATGCTTTTCTCAAAATTTTTATCATGAGAATTTTCTATTAATTTTGTTTCAGTGCTTACTACTATGTGGGGGAAAGTATGTCATAAAAATGCTTATTTTATTTTCAATCCAGTAGATTATTATCCTGTGTATTGAGCAATTCTATGTTACTTGGTACAAAAAATGTTTTGGAAAAGTAATTTTTGCAGCAGGGAAAATAATTTTACTTAAAATTACAATAATTTACTTAAATCTGCTTTTATTTTTGAATAAGTTGACCATTTCCATTATAAATACACATTATAACTGCTTGCATAAGCATTTATATTAATCTACCATGTTAAATACATGTTTTTAGTTTAAATGTATGTAATTTTGCTTCTAAATAAATAATTAAATATACATTTTGTGTCTTGATATATATATTAATATGCTATATATGAATATGATTGAGCAATTTTAAGTATCATTTCCTGGTAGGTAAACCTCATTTTCATTTCTTTGTACAAATATATAAGATTCTAAATGTACAAGCCAGTGCATAATTTTTTATTTATTTTTTATTTTGCTTTCACTACCCATGACATACTCTAATGTAGAGTCCATACATATATACTTGCCCCTTATGATAAATAATACGTAATCACAATAACACAAGAAATAAGTACAGGCAACAAAATTAACTGAAATATATATATACAAATGCTTTAAAAAGTTACCTCTGTAGAAGGAATCTCAATTTCTGATGCAGACTGGGTATTGGACTGACACTGTTCATTTGAAATATCTTTTGTGGTAACTGGGCTCCCCTTTGGTATGTTAGATGTTCCCTATAATATGAAAGTATTAGTAAAAAATATATTTCAAATTAATTAAATAATAATTGAAAAAATAAATACAATGCCCTTTCATTAATTCAAACTAATTGCTGCAAGGATATCTTCGGATTATGTAGGGTTTCAAAAAAACTTTGCATGGACCACAGTATATATGTATAATAAAAAAGTTCCAACACAATTCTTAGCTTTTATTAGAAACACAAAGTGTTAAAATTAGAAAATATATTGAGAATTATATAAACTCATTAGAAATATCTAAACAATGAAGCTTCAGTTGTTCAGTTGTTAAGAGTGAACGAATGAATCTCCAAAGTAACTGAATGATCACTCTACTATTAAAACTATTTTACTATCCCTAAATCTAATATTTCCTTATTTAGTAGTGAAGGGAGATGAGAAATTCATGGAAATAATAGACGACAATGCCTGTGGTATGTAGATATTTGAGCAAAAATGATTCCCATAAATTTATTTTTTCCAGTTTGGATTACTAGAATATTTCAAGTATCGAATTTTAATGAATTAAAATGAGTTATACATGCATATATGCACACAAAGAGACATTATGTAGGAGCTGCCCAAAGTAAATTTTGGGATCATCAAAATTGACTTTTCCCAACATAGTCTGAATGCTGATTTTTTTTTTTTTTAAATTACAATATGCACTTTTCTTTCCTTTGTACAAGAAAGTGAACAGCACAACTATTTTTGATTCAATGAACTTTTTAATACAGAATTGTCAATTAACAACCAATCCAACAGCTTCCATTCTTGACAATGATCTGTGTAATGTATCAAAAGGAATAACATTGCCAAATTTCCTTTCCTGCTATTGGTTTTATTTGAATTTTTGTGCAGTCAGGATCACCCTTATTGCGACTTCTGTTGTGAATGATAAATTGGATAGTTGATAAGATCTGCATCTTTAGGCAATGGATTATGACAAGTAACTTTTTGTGAATTTAGCATGATGTTTGGAGGAAATTTTCATGAATCACTAGAATAATGCCGTGGCATGGGCCTGCATTAGGATTGTGCTAATGGTTTGAAAAATTGGGATGGGGAGGTTTATTTAAGACAAAAAAATAATATACTAATAAATAAAATTAACTGAAGCATATTTTTTTTTAATCTGCCAGTTGGACAATATTTAATGCAACCAATTTAATCACCAAATACAGATTTTTCTTACACAGTTCTACACATACATTCTTTCATAATCGAAGCCAGATTGATTTTTGTATTTGTTCATACACAAATATGCTTCCATTATTCTAAGAGCACTGAAAGGTCTTTCAGCTGCAGCTGCAAATGTAAGCACAATGAAGATCAATTCCACAAATTTGAACACTTTATTCATGAGCTTAGTCATATTTTATTTTGTTGTAAGTTCTGGCAGATATAAAATGATGACATCAACTTTTCGGTATTAGAAAATAATCCCATTGCTACACCAATGTTAATATCGTTTCACCAATGATCGACAGATTCCAGTTATTTTATTGAAAAAGTTTTAAAGTTACTTTTGAGCTGAAATTAAAACTATAATAATGTTTCAACTTCAGAATAGAGAAGGGACGAAGCTTTCTCTCCTTATATACAGAGGTGAAAAAAAAACTGAATCCCTGTCAGCATGTGCCTGGTCAGCATTTACTCTTTTCTCCATTTTTTTTCTGTTTGATAGTCAGTAAACAAAACTAAGTCATAATACAAATCATTACTTTAATAATGATTAGAAATGCTACTTTACCCCAGGATCAATTGGGCAATTTTTTTCATGCACACGGGACAATACTTCATTTGGAGGTGAAGTAGCCTTCGCACTTCTGCTTCTCTTTTTCTTAAATTCAGCCCACTAAAAATAAACAAATCTTACCTAAGAACAGAATAGTTTAACATATAACATTGTATCAGAGCTTAATTTAAAATTTACTAGTGGTAATTCCTCAACAAACATACTTTAATCATTAACCCTTTAACGTGCGGTGTCCTTGCCGTGAGGACACCAAACTCTGACGTTTTGACTGTTGCCAGTCATGAAGAATAGATTTGATTTCTATAAAAATAGTTGCAGGTGACATAGCTCCACGAGAGAATCCTTTACTTTTTAGCACGTTCATTTCCCATAAAAAAATGGTCACGATTCTTTTTAACAGCACTGACATCTGCTGAAAAATGGAAGAACGCAAGAGCAGCTGGAAAGATTGCCCAATGCTGAAAAAAGGGCAGCCGTTGCCATCGCTCAACTTAACTACCAGCAAGATGGCGGAGGATCGAAACGTTCATCGCGCGCCACAGATCTAGAGACCCCTTTTTTGACGACAGCTGGCTGTGCTCGTGCACAGCCAGCTGCGCCAAGATGGCAACAGCTGCCCTTTTTACAGCATTGGGAAAGGTTGGGCCTCAAAGGGTTAAAAAGAAGCCTGAAAAGTTTAATCATTCACATTTCTACACACTGAACATTTTAATTTTGCATTTTTTATGCTTTTTAAAATTGTATAAAATCATTATGTATTTTTTTATAAATATATTTTGCATTGTATTTTTCAATAGTTATTTGCCTGAGTTAATTTTACTCTTTAGGTATCAAATGCTCACTCAAAATTAATCAATACCAGCCTTTAACAATTTGAATTGGAAACTGATTTATAACTAATTTTTCTCCCTCATGAAATCGCAAGTGATGCATCTTCAAATTCTTATATAACATCGAATTCTTGCATTCCAAGCAAGCAACTTTATACAGCTGTGCAGCCATTTCAATAAACAATTAAAAGAGAACCCAAAATTTCCTTTTGTATCTGCCAATGGCATAGTCAAAAATTTTTCATGGGGGGAGGGGGGGGTTACGACTACTGTAACTCACATATATGTATACGTGTGTATGAAAAGGGAGGGAAGAATATACATTTCGTATGACAAAAAATTCCTCATGGGGTAGGAGAGTTGTGACCCCCCCCCCTCCCGCCTTGGCTACACCACTGGTATCTGCTATTTGCTGACTAAAATCATTACAATTACACACTACAAACAAACTTTATAACCCGAAAAATCTTTCACTGCTCTATAGGTCAACAAATATTACATATCTGAGAAAAATTGTGAAGCAACTTGTCTATGAGCTCTTAGATTTACAGCTCAAAACAATTTTAGTTTGTGTGATAATTTTTTTGCAGTTTTCTAAAATATCTCATTCCATGTTGAATCCATTTGATGTTTGATGTTAATGGTAGTTGAGCTGAGTTTTGTGTTAGAGCAAGCCTGCAAAAGGGGAATCTGCCTAAGGGAGGGGTGCCTTGATCAGAGGATTTTTTAAGGGGTTCTAACGTATATTTACATTACATCTAGAGAAAACCAACCAGAACTCCTGAACATTAGATAACAGCTGTGCAATAGGCAAGAACGAGGGACCTTCACACTTCAGCTGCCAACCATGTTCATCTAGAGATACTGAACTTCATAGAGATACGACACGGTCTTAGTGCGCATGCTCAGAAAATCATCCACCACAGAAAAATCATCCAAACTACGGCAACCCGTTTTCCCTCAGTTGGCCGTTACTCGCGAAGCAGGCGAGTTTTATTTTCCGCGGAGCATGCATAATATCGTACAATATGGATGCAATGAGTACGGAGAAATAACTACAGTGCAGCAAATTAAAGTGCTGTCACATAACGATGTATTATTATTCCCCTTACATTTTGCCTGTTTGTTCGTTTTTGTTTATTAATTCATATTTGTAGTACATCATTCATAAAACCCTTACTTTATATGAATATTGGTATTGGTTGATTTTTAAATAATGGAAAACTGATTTTTTTTTTCTTCAAGCATGCTTCCTATAATGTTGTTGTAGAAGTAAATTGTGATTAAGTTCACATGAATAACTTCATTTGTCAGTTTTAAATGTATACAAATACATATATTTGTGCTGAACAATTCTACTTTTCTTTCCTTCTGAATGTTGTTAACCTTTTACAGATCACATTCAGATCCAGGCATATTTTTTATCAGTTCTTTTGCATATTTTGTCTTCTAATGCGTTAGTTAATTAATGCGCACATTAGTTATTTAAATGGGGGAAATTTTAATACAATTTTCATTCTGTTTCCAATTGGGAGCATGGGTCATTTCTGATTACAATTTACATTGATTTCAAAAACTGATAATACTGATGGATAGTTTAAATGATAGGTGAAATATTAAGAATTTACAGAAGATTTATTTTTAAATTTAATATTTGGTAAGTTTTAAGGTTACTTCGTTAAAAAATCTAACTCGGTGAATTAACTGGGTTTTCCTTTTACGGCAGTCAGGAACGTGACTTCTTAAATTAAAAATAGCGTGAGATTAAAACTACCATGTTTACTCGCGTAGTAGTCGTCCTCGCATTATAGTCGCACCCCTGTTTTGAAGCAGAAAAAAATCGTCAAAATATTTTTCCTGCATAAAAGTCGCAGCCACGTATTTGATCTTCATTTATGTCTGTAAAAATATTACTATAAAAAGAAAAATGCCTCTTTTTTGTGTGTAACTGACGAAAGGACTATTTAACATATGGCAGATAATCTGGAAGTATTTGGTAACTTAGTAATTTTATTATAATACCAGTAATGTTTTAAGATAAGAGTGTAAAATATTGTGTAGTGTATTTCCACGCATAATAGTTTAATTTCTCCAAGAAAAATGGCAAAAAAGTGTGCCTATTACGTGAGTAAACACGGCATACCATAAAATTTACGTCATATCAAAGTAAATTCGCAAAGAAACGAGATTAAAGTAAACTATTTTCTTCTGCCGAAACATGGAGGATTTAAATATTTAAATTGTGCATTTACGGGGAAGAAACGAAGATGAAAGTAATAGGCATTATTAGTAGATTTGTTGCGATAATATGGGTTAAAGCACAATATGCCATTAGAATATACAGAAAGGGGCACGTGCTCTCAATTTTACGTCAAGATCTTTTTATTTTCAATATATGCTTTGAAATTCAAAAGGAACCATCGATAGAAGAAAAGTCCCCCCAAATCTTTCCTGTGCCTCCCCCCCCCCCAAAAAAAACCCCCCGTAAAAATCAGTCACACTACACCAAAGGACCATTACAAGTACAAAAAGCAAAAATTGTAAGTAAATAGTAAATATTCAATTACACCTCAATAACACGTACATTTTTGAACAGCTTAATAACTTCTGCATAGAGTACTTAAAACAACTCATGCCAGTAAATATTTTTCAGAAACTGATATCTAGTGAGCTACAATTTCAGAAAAATTTTGCTTTATCTAAATATTTATAACTGAAACTGAAGCATTTTGACTCAAAGCGAAAAACTCGGATGAAACGCGCCGAGTAAAAGGTAGCCAACAGCAGTTTGGCGTCTGTATTCTTTTCGCCAAATGCAGTCTGGCGCAATCATGGAAAAAAGTACAAAATACAAAGCTTTTGAAGGATTTTTTAATTAATTTAAAGCATGATATGCGCACATATAACATAAATAAATACTAAAACAATATTATTGTAAAGTTCAAACAAGGAAAGTGTAAGATAAGACTTAAAATTCAAGCTTCCGATGACAGCTCGAAAGCGAAACTACGTAAATAATCGCTTCAAAATAGTAGTTAATTTCGGACTTCTAGTTAAAAAGTGATTTTTATGCATTATGTAAGTATTTCAGATTAGGAAAATCGAAAGGAAAAACATAAGACTGATTATTTAATGCTTAGATACAGCAGTTTTTCCTAAGTCACTCCGTTTCACAATGCTAACTCTACGGAAGATTTTCATCCATAGCCAGCGGCGGCTGATTCTCTGCTTCAGCCAATCAGAAATGATTTCACTCGTGTCGGGTCTCTGACGAAGTATAGGGTCTCTATGTTCATCCACTCAGGAATGATGTTAGTATTAGAAGTTTGCTTCCATATTCCTTTTGCTGATAGTTTGAATGATAGATAACAGAATTTGTATTGCACTGTTTTACATTTAATTTCATAACAAACTGTATTTTGCAGACAGTGTAAACATAAATACAAAGTTTTTACTGAATTGATTAAGCTAATATTTTCTTAGCAACAAATTTGAGAAAAGCAGAGAAAAAAGCTTTTCTTTAAACTATTAGTTTGATGTGGTTTTAGTCATTGTTACAATTTTGCTTAAGATTCTCTTCAATTTTCTTAATTCCTGTAATTCAACACTCAATTTTCATTTAGATCTAACATTAGTAATAGAAATTGGTTTATGTTTCATTCACTGCTATAATGTCGTCATTTGATCCTAGCACCAAACATGCTTTGTGTATATGTCTATACCCTCTGCAGCTCACAGAAGACATTTCACATATAAAACTGCAGCTGCTCTTCTAATTTCTTAAAAATTCTATTATAAGCGTTACTCTCTAAGTAAATTTCCAAATAAATCCAATTTTCCCATAAATTTTTCATCCATAATGATTCTGTTTCTTTTTAAAGTGAGTGAATGTAAATGAAATTGTGATTCAACATTTACATTTTCTGAAGGTCAGCAGTGTTAAAATCGACAGTACATACTTATTTTACACGGATAAATTTTTAACTTTTGCTTCCTTTCTCAAACAAAAAAGTTCAATTCGAAACTAAAACTTTAACGGAACGAGATCGATGGAAGACTGAATATTATATTTGCACAGTAAGCACATTAAAATGAGAGTACTGAAATTTGGCCTTTCACCCCAGTGGGTTTTTTAGAACCCATATAGCCGAACAGATAAAGTATATGCAAAAATAATTTCTAAGTACCACCACAGTAAAAAAAAAAGTAAACAAGGATTGAGCAATCATTATTAAAATGTTTTAATTCGTCGATACTGAAATATGTCATTCATAATATTAGATTACAATGAAATATTTGGATAATTATGAGTTGATGTATCGCGTGAAATAACTGTAACATAAACATCAGTTAACTTTTTACCCCCAGCAGACACTATCAGTTTACATATGCGATTAATATGGCATTACTTTTGATTTCCCGGCTTCAATTTTTCTTCGCCGCTCTTCATCCATATTTAAAAATAAAACCGTTACTCATCCCTTCTAAAAAAGTGCATTATAAACATGTTTATAAGCCGTTAAATTTATTATATGTACAATTTCACGTTGACAGACGTAAACATACACGAATAAGAAAATTTGATGCCAATACAAAAATCATAAAAGTGAAATCAGGACATTTTAATATATTTCGATTACGATTCGATACAAAAAATCGAAAAAAAGTACCCCCCCCTCTCGAACAGCTTTAACTTTCCACAACTACATGACACTTTTTCTTCCAAATTTTCAAATTCGAAAATCTGCTTGATACTATCTCAGTATTTTGCATTTAATGGTCTATTCAAAAAGATGGGGTGTCTATATTTCAAGGTGTCTCTTCGATTGTGATCAAGTTGGTCGCCGCCGCCGGATCGGACATCCAAGTTCGTGGTTGAAAATGAAAATTGCCTATTTTTGCAGGGGTACCTCATAATATTTTCCTTCGAAGGGATTATGAAAAATCGAAGGAACAAGACGGGTAGAAAAGTCGTTAAGGTGCCGTGTGGAAACATGACACTCATCATGGGACATGGGATGACACTGAAAGATGCCTTTACACCTGCAGGACCTATATGCAGCGTATAATACGCTATACGCTTAATATAATAAGCGTATAATACGCTTATATGTTTGGAGAAAGATGCAAAGTTTTCACTTCCTTTTAGTATCACTTGAATATGCAGAAATCCCATAAACCGTAAATTTCGACAGCCTTCTTTGGAGGAAGGGAAGGACGGAAAAAAGAAAATCTGAGACACTTTCATATTCCCTAAAGAGACACTTAAATACGCCCTAAAGTGCTGCATTGTAAAAGCGTATCATAATCCATGAGCGTACCGAATTTTGGTACGCTAACGGGCTTTGCAGTCATGGGTCTAGTTATGCAATGCACAAGTTTCAATGTTCCCAAAAGAACTAGAGGAAAAATAAAGTAAGCAAAGTAGCGATAAACGCACCAGTTAAGGAATTTGATGACAATTATTAAAACTACATTAATTGGCAAGGCAACCCAAAATAGATAAATAATTATTTATACGTAACTTATAAGTAACGGAATGCTGTACTGAAAGGTTGTTCCAAATCGTCTTTTAATTTTAAATTAAAAAGAAAAAATCATCATGGTAACTGTATGTGTTTAGTTACCTTGACAAGAGTCAAGGCGTTAAAATAGGAATCAACCCCAAGAAAGACAAACACGGCACACTCATGTATTATGATGCACATTCGAAAACTTTAGAAAGGTGAAGTATAGTTGGAATATACATCGCGAAGATTGTGAAATAGTTTTAGTAGGTGATTTAATGATAGATTTCTATTCCAAAGATGGGTTTTAGGGAACAAGGAAGAAAAATACAGCACACTCAAGGACGTATTTGGGGGGGGGGGTGTTCCAGGGGATCCTCCCCCCCAAAAAAAAATCATTTTTGTTACTAGAATGATAATGATATAGTCTTTTTGTAAAAAATTCAGCCTTTTTTACCGTTTGGACACCCCCCCCCCAAAAAAAATTGTTTTTCTGGATACGTGCCTGAGCACACTAATGAATAATGGAACACTTTCCAACTTAATGGAATAAGGAAGAAAAAGAGGGACGACGCATAAATTATGATACGCTTTAAATATATAGCACTTTAGTGCGTATTTAAAATCTGAAAGTGTTTTAGATTTTCTTACTTTTTTTAATTTATTTTTTGGCGATTTTTTTAGACGCGATAGGCATGATATGGCAATGAGTAGCCATTGTACACCTGTTTTGATGTGGAACTTCAATTTTCTTTAGTGCTGTGCAAGGGCGGAGGGGACCCTCCGAGAAAAAAGAAATTAATGTAAAAGATTCTATTTTACTTCCATAAAATGGATGTATATGTCAATCTTCTAACTAACCGTCCCTTCCGACAAACTAACCGCCCCCCCCTCCGGACAAACTTGCATTAATCCGTCACTGGTGCTGTGTAATTTAGTTTCAATATTACATTAGATAACTGCTTTAGGAATGGCAAACTTTGGCGATATTTTGACATTTTATTACCCCGCCACTATCTGGCAACCCTTGAAAAGCGATTCGCCGCGTAGACAAAAATCGTTGCCTGATATTTATAACTGTCAAGCAAGGACGTACCCAGGTGGTCCGGACCCCTCCCGATATTTCAATTTTTGTTAGCAAAATAATAATGATGAAGTCTTTTTGCGGAAAATTCTCCCCTTTTCACCGTTTGGACCCCCTCCGAAATTTGTGGACCCTCCCCGAAATATTTTTATGGGTACGTCCCTGCTGTCAAGTGCTATAAAAAGCCCCACATATTTTGCCATCGTAAACAAAACTGATCCTATGAGCGAATTTTTCTAGCACCCACGCAATCAATTAAAAAAAAAAAAAAGAAATGAAGAAAGTTATGGTATATAAACAACAATCACCGATCGGTCGATAAAAGGCAGATTGAGAGAATCCAAAAAGAAAGAATAGCATTAGTTTAGCATCATTGAAACTTGAACAAACTCATGGGTAATTGGTATGAAATGCCCACTCGGTAATAGCAGCAACCGAGCATCGAACCTGATGATTTAGATGAAATATCGAAAAAAAAAAATTGATGAGGTATCAGTAAAATATTGATTACTAGTAATGTCGCAAAAGTCTGTCTCCACCCCCACTCCATTAAAAAAAGTTAACAACTTTAAAAAAAGTAAGAAAATCTGAAACACTTTCAGAATTTAAATACGCACTCAAGTGCTACATATTTAAAGCGCATCGTAATCCATGCGTCTTCCCTAGGAAAAATTTTCTTCCCTTATTTCAACAAATTGGAAAGTGTATCATTATTCACGAGTGTGCCGTATTTTTGTCCCTTGTTCCATAAAACACATCGTTGGAATCGAAATCTATCTTAAAATCGCCAACTAAAACTGTTTTACAATCTTCGCCAAGCATATCCCAAGTACATGTCACCGTTTTAAATACTATTTGAAATCTGTATCATAATTCATGAGTGAGCCGTGTTTGCTTTTCTTGGGTTGATTTCTTCTTTAAGGCCCGACTCTCGCCAAGGTGGCGATAAGTAAACATATGCAGTTACGACGACGATTTTTCGTATTTATGTGGCAACCGTAGTTCAGAATTAAAATGGCGCTTTGAATCAGCATGCCAATTATTGTAGTTTTAATAATTAAATGTCTTCAAATTCCTTAACTGGTGTGTTTATCGATAATTAGTTCACTTTCGTTTACACCTTGTTCCTTAGGAAGCGTTGAAACTTGTGCATAACTCTAACATTGACTTCGAGGATGGCGGTGAACGGCACGATCGGTGCGTTACAGAATGTATAGATATGGAGTATACTCAGGACTATGGAGTGAATTACCGCTCGGGATGACACGTTTACCAGAAGTTGATATATCCTGTATTCCATTTGCAGTAGCGGATTCAGGGGATGGGCTATAGGAGGCTTCAACCCCCCCCCCCCCAAAAAAAAAAGAGATTGCTCTAAAGGGTAACATTCTGCTTCATTATGCACTTTTAATATGTAAAGTGATCTTTTTTAATTACTTAGCCCCTCCCAAAAGTTTTTACATTGGTTCAGGCCAGGGGTTCCCAAACTGGGTGCCGCGACACCCTAGGGTGCCACGAGCGTATGTCAGGGGTGCCATGGAGATAATCAAGAAAAGTGTTTTGGTGGAGTATAATCAAATAATTTCCTCTGAACCGGTATCCCCAAGAAAGTGAGCCAAGCCGATCACTAAGTGGGTTCAAACAAAAATTTCAGTCAAGTTCAAGACTGTCCTGTAGCCTCTCTTTTATAGGAACTCCCTGAAATGGGGGTATTGTCAAAATTCTATATCCCTTTCCCAAGAGAGTACTTTCTTGATAGTTAGCCCTATAAACAAACAAACAAAAAATAACGTAAAATGCATCCAAACTGCTTCATTCTAACCTTCATATTCATATTGCTTTAAAGGAAATCTGCCGCGAAAGTTTTTAGCCTGAAAAGGGTGCCGCGAAATGTTTTTAGCCTGACAAGGGTGCCGCGAAATGCTTTTAGCCTGACAAGGGTGCCGGGGGTAAAAAAATTTTGGGAACCCCTGGTTTAGACTAAAATTTTGCTTTATTGTATATTTTGTTTGGGTGAAATAAGCTTTTTTCAAAATTTAGTTCCCCCCAAAAGAGAATTTCTGGATCTGCCACTGTCCATTTGTTGCGTCCTATTCGTATCACAGACCCATCATTCATACAGTTATAAAAAATCTGATGTGTCCAACACATGACTTCCTTGCACGTCCATTAGAACAAAAATATTTTCGACGCACTTCCTCTAAACTTATTTGTTTGAAAGAGATAAAATATCAATAATAGTAAGGTTTAGCGATTTCCAGCCAAATATTTCGATATCGCCAAGCTGAGTTCAATTTGAAAGATTTCCTTCTGACACTTTATTTGGCGATATTTCACCAAAAGCCGACAAACTTGAGATAGTCTGCGAGATTTTGGGGATAGCCAAAGTAGTCATTGACCACAGACTTTCAATGAATTGAATGCATCCATACACCTCAATGTATTTAAAGTCATTTGGCTCACCCTGTAAATAAATTCTCAGTCGATTGCTGTCAAAAAAGATATGGAAAACAGTTAGATATTACAATAGTTCTAAATACAAAAGTTCAAAAATCTACGGGTTAAAGTTTTAGTGTTATACAAAATACGAAATAAAATTTGGCGATATTTCGGCGAAACTCGTCAATGTCGACGAAATTTGGCGAGATTTTAAGCATGAACCAAACAATGACAGATTATCGCCAAATTTGGCGATATTTCGCCAAAACTCGCCAAGAACGATGACAAATGGCGATGCTTTGGGCATGGACCAAATGACTGAATATTGCCAAATTTGGCGATATTTCGCCAAAACTCGCCAAGGTCGAGGACAGACGGCGAGTTTTTGGGCATGTACCAAACAATGACTGTCTACAGTTGTATTATATTAAAGATGTCCATAGACATTAAAGTACTAAAACTCTTTTCTGTGGTCCTGTAAATAAACTCTCCAGTAGATTGGAACCAAAAATCGAGATACACAACTAGATGTTACAACATTCTTATATATGAAATTTCATAATAGTTTTTGAGATTTGAGAGTTAAATATGCACACACGTACACCAAAAGTCGCCAAGCTTGGCGACTTTTGGCATAGTTCTTGAGGGAGGCACGTGACCGTGGTCGGACCATTACCTAACTTATGTGGTAGGACGGTACTGTGCTTGAAATGGATGAATAATATTTCAAATTGAACTCAGCTTGGCGATATCGAAATATTTGTCTAGAAATCGCTAAACCTTACTATTATTGATATTTTATCTCTTTCAAACAAATAAGTTTAGAGGAAGTGCGTCGAAAATATTTTTGATCTAATGGACGTGCAAGGAAGTCATGTGTTGGACACATCAGATTTTTTTGTCGAAATTTGGCCCCCAAAATTTTTCGGGATCACATTACTTCCTTATACTACGTACAAGGAAGTAAAAATACGGTCCGCTGATAATTACTTTAAAGCTAGTTGTCGCGTATATATATTACTACTTTTTAAATATAAAAATAATTCAATTAACCTTTATCTCTTAAAACTAACTTTTTACTTCTGAAGAACACTTACATTAGCTATAGGTATCTTAGAAACAATTGGACTTTTACGTTTATTCTTCTGTATACTATAGTCTTTTATTAGATTCTTCCACATATTAGATTCGCCTGCACGTTGCTCTCTTAATGCATCTCCTATTATTTTTCTGAAAATACATTTCGCATCAAAATTACAAATTTTTATGTAAGCTTATAAGCAACACAAGCTTTAGATTTCAAAAGATTACAAACCTATCGTTGTTGCAGCTGTTGTATTTAGAACATTCATTTTTGGACTTGTTTGTTTGGTTCCAAGAATCCGCTTATGAATCCTGGTCGAAAATAAACGCTACATTGATATGAATTGCTTGTGAAATATTTACGATATTATAAAAAACTGGTCAGAGAAATGGAAGAATATAGAAAACTAGCCTATGCTCAGCAAAACACCTGCGTACTAATACAATTAGTTACGAACGGTGAATGTAGATGGCACTGACATGTAACAAAGTTAATTTTTTTCGCAAAAGTAACCGCATGGAGTGATTAAATGCTATTTTTACTTTCGTATTGTTGCAGAAAACTCTGCTTAGCTTTCGGGGTCGTCGTTTGAAATTCCAGTGTATGAGGTAAGTTCCAGTAAACAGTGCACTTGTCAGGGTGTTACGCGAATTTTATTGCTTCTAGAATGTCGTCGAATAATTTGCTGTACTAAATTCAGAGGAATTAATAAGCTGTAACTGGATTTATAACAATCTATCAACAACTAAAACTACCAAGAGGGGTCAAATGACCCCTTATTTCGTTATTTTTGCCCTTATAAAAAATGACCGGTAGTTTTAGTGTTAAAACAGAAGCTTTTTCAGATGCTTTCACACACAACAAAATACTTCCAAATGCTAAATTTCAGTGGAAATTCTCGAGGAAAATCATAAAGAGTTCCTCAGGATCCAACAATGAAGAATTCTCACTCAGAATGCAAAAACAAGCTTCTCAAAACAAGCAAAATATCGCTTCTAAAAGCGCGCACAGCATAAAGCCTCGTGCTCTCAGCAGAATGCAGTGGACTCAAACGGCGTTCGATCACAACTGAACAACCGGTATATTCTGCCTCTTTATATAGGTACCGCCGATGTTACCCGAAATTTTAAGAGAAAATTATCTCAGGAAAACTCCGGATCGATCGCGAATTTTGATTGCGTGGTTCAGCAATACTAGGCTACTGCGTAATACTAACGCAGGAAACATTACAGGCCCCATTAGTAAAACCTCGCCAAATATCCTAAACGTCGCCAAGCTTGGCAACTTTTTGGCGAAATATCGCAAAATTTGGCTCCAAAAGTAAGTCTCCAGAAGGGAGTCAGCTAAGCCATAGCAACAATATTTCTCGATAATTCGAGGAAACCCTATGTTAAGTAAGAGGGATACCCGAAATTCCTAATCTCGCGTTCTAGTTAACCGATGATTTTGATGCCAAAAAAGGAAAATTTTAATTATTTGGCTGCCAGTGCATTGTTTACTTCGGGTTCGGATCATACGCAGTGTTTTTGTAACGAGAACCTAATATGATGGCAGATTAGGACATATTAGAGGCTAGGAAGAAAATTAGCTTGGTACAAGAGCCAAGGAAGGCCTTATGCTGCAGCTGCGCTATTTGATTAACACTCGAATACTTCTTTTGATAAGCTGTACAGCTTTCGAGATGGAAAATAATGTATTAAATATTAACTACGCGCGTATTCTAATATGATGAAACAGAGTTAGCAATACTAGTAACAGGGAATTGCGCAATTGTTTTCCGTTACTGGCGCTTAATCGGATAATAAATTGGGGGAAAGAACATTGGCGAAAATGATGATCATGGGAATACAGTGTAAATACAAATCAAACTGCAGCTTCAAATTGTTACTTCATCCAAAATAGTGTTATCCTAGCGCAAGAAACATAATATGGTACTTACGTATTATACCAGCGGTCCGCCAAGACGAGCGAATTTTTGCCGAGATAAATGCCGGGCACATGAAATTATTAATGGTTTTGAATGCGATTGGCTACATTTTGGAAACTCATTTGACGAAAAAATAGTTTGGCGGGAATGACCGCCGGAATAATACGTAAAGACCCATAATATTTTTTCTATTTGATTGCTAGGCAAAGTTTCAGAAAAATGGTGAGGATATATATTGCTGTGTAATTTTAAGTACCGAAAATTACAATTAAATAGAATAAAAATTACCTGTGCTACCATGCATAAGATTGAAAGAGCAATAGGGATTTATGAATTAATATCGCTAATTAGTAGTAAAATAGTAATCAAACGGAATAGTAAATCAAACGATTTTAAAATAAAATGATGAAATGTATGTTTACAGAAATGTTGCAGGTATTGGAATTAAAGTTTTAAAAAAAATTATTTTCATTTCGCAAAATTGAAAAACTGCATTGTACAGTTGTTTACGTTTCAGGAGACACACTCGAGCCAGCAGTTGTTATTAAAATCATGGATCAATACTTACTGATACGTATCTCCAAAGTAAAAAAAAAATAGTCTCAAAAAATCTGATACTAGAGGACTCTGATTAAAGAAGGGGTCTAATACAAGTGCGGGTGTATTTTACGATCTGCGAATGTGTAAAAAGCGATCTTCTGTCTGCAAAGTAATTCTTGTAATGTATCAATGGAAATTACATTCAACATATTTAATTACCGTCTACTTAAAATAAATAATTAATTCCATGGCTGGAACCCGCCGAATTCGACGGTCACTTTATTGTCCGTAATGTTTCAAAAATAAATGGAAACGATCAGGAATGTCACCAAGGTCTTGGACAAAATGGACAGGGAAATTGAAGAGTGACGTGAACGTGACATGGCATGTGACGGAGAGCAAACAAAAAGTTCCGCGCCAGTACTTAATTTAGCAACTGTACGATAGCGGTGAAATGATTTAATTACCTTTATTGCGCAAGAAAATGAAGAATACATATTAAATGACGAATACAGTTACAAATTCTAATTGAGTATTTCGACGACGATATCGAAGACGATATTTTGGGTAAAGCCTAAAGCCATCGACCAAGGAACGCCCAGGTGAATCTTCGTGAGTAATCTTCACAGCCTCGGCATTCTTTGATGTAACCATTGAAAGAGCGACATATAATATTAAATTAAGAAATGCGAGTTCAGGAAGGTAAACGCCAACAGCATGAAGTGAAAATAATGAAAAAAAAAAAAAAAAAAAGAAGAAGAAGAAGAAGAAAAGAAGAGAAAAACGGGAAAAAAAATCTGAAATTCTTCCAGATTTTATTTACGCACTCGGCTGGAAGAATTTCAGTTTTTTTAATCTATTCAATCAATTTTGCCATATAGAGGAAAAATGATAACTGTCAGTGCTCATATAAACTCCTGTTCGCATAATTTTGTTGCTGAAAATTGCATCTATTGTTGTTTCGCCTCTAGTGGTGAAATGTTTTGGATGAGTGCGTTATTGGAAAATCTGAAGTATTCATTTCAGTTATGAAATTGTATCCTTGATAGGAATTTAATTATATGTTAAAATCTCTCCTCTATGTTAAAAATCTCCCGCGCTCCATGCTTTCTTACAATCATCCTCCTTCAGTAACGTTTCGAATGTCTAATTTATCTTCATAAGAAATTCGAGGACTAGCGTATGTAACTGCAAATCTCACTTTATCTTGAATATATATGCAATGACTATTTGAACACCATTGATCTGGCTCGTGTAGGTACAGGTAAAGTGTTTCATATTCTTTTTATAAAGTGATTTTTATAAAGTTTTCCTCTATAAAAATCATAACTCTAGATGGCTTTCTCTTTTGGAAACCACTGTCTATCCGTTCGACCAAAGTGACAGGGGGGGGGGGGATATCGGGATATATCCCCCCCCGAAATTTTCCGATTAGTGATGAAATTCCGTCTATTTATACACATATAAGCTCATATTCCCCCCCGAAAAATTTTCCAGGCGCATATCCCCCCCCGAAAAATTTTCCTGGCTACGCGCCTGCAAAGTGAATCCTGGTATTTGAAAATCAGCTGTCCATGTTTCCGTTAGCAATATCAAATCACTCTGCAGAAAACATGAATCAAACGGAAAAGTGACCACGGTGAGCCGCGTAGACAAAAATCCCGTGCTTGAAAGAAATAGTACCCGAGTGCTAAAAATGTCGGAATTCTGCAAGAGACAAAAACTCTAATCCGCCAAATGGAAATCGCGCGCTCCATGCTTTATTTGCCTTTTCCCACGCTACCCTCGATGGTAAAGACCCAATATCAGATAGAAAACTGAAAAATTAAAGAAATAAGCGATAAATCGCCAAAATAAAGAAGGAGTTTATAACTGCCGTCAATATGGTTAATAAACCACAATGTATTTCTTTAAAGAAAAGAAAAATTCTGAAAAACTCTCATATTTTAAATATGCCCAAATTTGCTATATATTAAAAGCATATCATAATAATGCGTCGTCCCTATTTTTCTTCCTTATTTTATTTAGTTGAAAAGTGTATTATTATTCATGAGCGTTCCGTATTTTTCTTCCTTATTCCATAAAACACTTCTTTGGAATTGAAATCTAAGTTAAAATCGCCGCCTACTAAAACTGTTTTACAATCATCGCCAAGCATATTCTAACTACACTTCACCTTTATAAATACTGTTTTGAATGGACATCATAATTCATGAATGTTTTAATATGATACCATTTGAAAACTATTGTGCGAAATATCCAAATTAACTCCCTCAACCAACCGGGGTATCTTTTACGGCAGTTAAACAGTGACGTCTTAAATTTAAAAAAATGCATGAAATTAGTAAACTCTGCAACTCTAATGTTCTGTCACAATTAAAGCGATTCTAAATAGCTACTCGAGATTATACAGTTTGATGTTTTTCAGGAGACAGAACCATGGAGGATTTATAAGATATCGCTATATTGCATACATGGATATTTAAAATGGCACCGCTTGCATATTTTCCACCACGGTGAGATGAAAGGTTTTGCGGTGCTAAATACGCCAATCTTACAAAACTATGCATAAATTAAATATGTATGGAGATCTTCCTTGATGGCAACCGTAATGTGAAATGAATATTGTTTATGCTAATGCGTAAATTGCAAAGAATCACCATAGAATAAAAAGGTCCCATTTGGGCCAAATAATCTAAGCTGTTTCTTTAAATCGAGCATTAAAAAGGGAGAAGCGAAGGTAGTTAGTATTAATGTGCGTAATAGGTAGTATTAGTAGATTTGTAAAGATAATATGAATAAATCACAATATACCCCGTTAATAAATATTTCATGAAATTAAAAGTGTTCTGTTCATCCTTTTCAACGGTTGTCTTACAACCAACTAAACGATAAGTAATTCTAATTTGCGTTAATATATTCCGCAGTAATTTCAACAGAGGAGATTACTTGAACATTTTTAAAAATGAAATTCTGTTTTGTCACATGCAGTTATGATTTTAGTAAAATATTCGCTTCTTCCCGTATGAAGTATGATAAACGGTTGTACATTTCATATAGTGTCTAAGGTATTTAATGTTACAACTTGAACCTAAAAAACAGTATTATGTAGAAAAAAAATCTGGAGTGACTCCACTCGACTTTCCGAACACTTACGATTAAGATCATTACCAAGCATTTAAATAAATTTTAATCGATGAATAATTCAAACATATATACCAAATTGAAACTCAATCGAATGCACCGTTTAAACGCTTGCGCACTTTCAAGAATTTCTCCCCATGTGCCATTATGCCATAATATAAAAGAAATTTTTGTCGTAGCCCTGTAGAAAAACTATAAGTCTTATACACACCAAAATCAATACCGGTCTTAAGATGGTGATTTATAACATATATACCCAATTTCAGCTCAATCGAAGGTACCATTTAAACGCTAGCGCACTTTAAAGAATTTCCCCCATAGGCCAGAATGTAAAAGAAATCTTTGTAGTAGCCCTGTAGGAGAACTATAAGTCCTACACACACCAAAATCAATACCGGTCTTAGGATGGTGGTTTATAACATACATACCCAATTTGAGCTCAATCGAATGTATCGTTTAAACGCTAGCGCACTTTCAAGAATTTCCCGCGATAGGCCATAATGTAAAAGAAATCTTTGTCGTAGCCCTGTAGAAAAACTATAAGTCCTATACACACCAAAATCAATACCGGTCTTGCGACGGTGGTTTATGACATATATATCCAATTTGAGCTCAATCGAATGCTCCGTTCAGGAGCTATCGTGTTCACTCACATACACACAAACACACATACACACACACACACACACACACATACATACATACATCTCGTAAAAATAGCATAAATGGATTCAGAAGCCCTCAAAACGTGTAAAAACACCAAAATCTCGAAGTCGAATTTTTTCATGATTACAATACTTTCCTTACATGGTACATGTTCTGAAAGTAATAAGACATTTTGAAAGTGAGGAGTTCTCTGCAAACTGCTAAGCTTTTCATTTTTTTGATCGCGAATGACACTGACGTAGTTCTTTTGAGTCATTATATTGCAATGATGCCAGGTTAGTACTCATGACGCAAACTTTACGTCAGCAGTAAAATAATTTTGCTTTTTTTATTATTCCACATCACTGGAATGAATTCGAATTACACATGCAAGGAAAATTTTCGTTTCCTAGCGTGCGAAGAACGCGCACGCAGCTCCTAATAAATAAAGAACCCCTTTCCAGAGCATATGGGATGATACATCACTGCAGAGACGTAGCCAGGGAATGTAGGTTGGGTAACGGGGCCCGACTCTCCTGAAATTTGAATTTTTGTGAACTGGATGTCACTAATTAAAAACTGTCATTTCTCCCTTTCTTTTTTTTTGGGGGGGGGGGCGAGCTTTTCCAAATTTTTTTTTCTTTCTACGTGCCTGCTTCGCTGATCAATTCCAACTTTTCTGAAACTTGACGTATTATTTTGAGGTCACCCTGGTGATATCTAGCACGCAGATTCTCATAAAATAAAGTTAGTAAATTGTAGTTGAATGAAGCTCTAGACATGGGGTACGAGGCAACAGACGATAATGCCCCCAGCTCACTTTTATCTTTTTAATGTTTTTCCCAATTTTAAACACCTTTTTTCTTGGTCATTTTCTTAATAACTGATGTAGTTTTATGTAGTTAAACTGAATGAAATTTTTTTCTAGGGATGTCACTTTTGACGAGTGATATTATATGTCATTTTAATTCTTGTTTTACCTGATTAAGACAAAAAGAATAAGGTAACCCGAATCTATTTGAAGATTTGCGAGAGAAGAGAATCGAAAGAGAAATATTTGAAGTATACAGCTTTATTCAGGTAGAGAGTTTACTGACAATATTTTATTTTTACTTTCCGAACATGTACCATCTAAGGAAAGTGTTGTAATCATGAAAAAATTCGACTTTGAGATTTTGGTGCATTTACACGTTTTGAGGTCGTCTGAATTCATTTATGCTATTTTTACGAGATGTATGTATGTATGTGTGTGTGTGCCCGTGTGTGTATGTGTTTGTGTATGTGAGTGAACACGATAGCTCCTAAACGAGGCATTCGATTGAGGTCAAATTTGGTATATATGTTACAAACCCCCTTCGCAAGACCGGTATTGATTTTGGTATTTATAGGACATATAGTTTTTCTACAAGACTACGACAAAGATTTCTTTTACATTATGGCATATGGGGAGAAATTCTCGAAAGTGGGCTAGCGTTTAAGCGGCGCATTCGATTGGGCTTCAATTTGGTATATATGTTTGAATTATACATCCATTAAAATTTTTTAAATGCTTAGTAATGATCTTAATCGTAGGTGTTCGGAAAGTCGAGTGGAGTCACTCCAGATTTTGTACACTTGAAGTACGAAAATCCAATTTTTTTCTCCTCTCTCCCCCCTCTTATCTCGCTCTCTCTAATCTCAAAGCCTCGGGACACTGTCCAGCGGTGTTTACGGCCCTGGTTTTAGCTCAACACTTAACTGGCGGAAAAGGCTCGAATCCCACAAGTCCGTAGAACTATGATTATGTTAACAGTAATTACTTGAATAGTTTTATACTGAAAATTCACTTACCATTTAGGCTCTAAATCCCGGCAATTCTCTTCGGAGAGAAGCTGAAATCTCTGACGTCGACATAAACCGTTGCCGTGGAAACATATGCGCTCCCACTTCTAAATTCCATAATCAAATACACTAATAACCGACACTTTTACTTTTCAGCAAACCAGTGGCTTACAAAGCTGTCCAGATCAGCAAAGCTCTAATTTTGTTTACATAGATGGAGGGGGGGTCCGAGCTATCGATTTTCACGTACACTGTTTCATTTACACCGTAGTGACGGGGCAATAGCCAATCTATACGAACAGCTGTTCGTTTGTAAGAATTCAACGAACCGCCAAGTGGCGGGAGAAAAATGAATATATATATTTTTTTTTACGTGCGGTAGGGGCACCACCTGTCAAGAGATAGATTATGACGTAAGGCAAATCTACCGGTAGATTAAGATATGAGAAAGAATGTTTTGCAGGGAAATCTCTTAAATGCTTATCGCTGTTTCCGAATGTTGCACGTGTTTCGTCAAGCGTTGCACTAGCCTTTGTTTTTCGGTGAAACTAGAATAAAGACGAATTCGTGTTAAGGCCCCTAGTTTTTTTTTTTTTTTTCACAAAGGGGGCACTTGCTCATCAAGCATTCGCCACTACTATTGTCCGATTTACTGTCCATTTTATTATGGGAGCACCCAATGACCGGCCAGCGTTACCTTCTATAAAGGGATGGACAAGTTAGCATAAATGCCCAAGCTGGGATTCGAACCCGGACCCCAGGCGTAATAAAATGGTTCTTTAGCCACCACACCACACAAGGGACTATCCAGAAACTTTTTTTGGAGGGGGTGCAAATAGTGAATACTCATTTTATCTTGTGTTAGGCGCACTTAATATGGGTGCAAACCCAATTTATCTAGTGTAAATATATTTTTCTCGGAGGGGGCGCGCGCCCCCTGCGCCTACCCCCTGGATCCGCCTTTGACACCACCTCGCGAATTACATGAGACATCGGCACGCTGAGTTCAGCTTTGGAAATTTATATTTGGTGCCAAAATTGGCGATATAACACCAAAAAGTCGTGAATTTTAGCAACAGATGGCGAGATTTGGGGTATAATCCAAACAATGATTTACAATAGACTCTTAATGTATTGAAGATGGACATAAGTCTTTCGGACATAAGTCCTATAAATAAATTAACCCGTCGATTTGCAATCAAAAAGAGACATGCACAACTTAGATGTTACAAATAGCAGACGAGGCGGGGCATTCAAAGACATGTGTGCTGGAATGTAACCAGTGGCGGATTATCTTTAAGGCAAATTAGGCACGTGCCTAGCTTCGCGAGATTTCAAAAGGGCGCTCGCGGAAATTTTAAAAGAAAAAATAATAAGTAAATACCTTGTGACCAACAGAAGGGGGCGCCCATGAGGACAGTTAATCCACTTCTGATTGTAACGATGGACACAGAAGGGGGATCTCTGCCGTCAAGTTCTTGAAAGAATGGGAGATTACAAGTTAATACCAAAAAGGCACATTGACTACAGCAACCAATAATTCTTTTTATTTTATAAACTGTCCTTAGAACCTAAATTTATGATAATTCTTTTGTTTGCTCATGTGAAGAAGTCATAAAATTTTACCTATTTTCGACGGAAAATATGAATTTGTAACCTTCACTAATACGCTATAATATTTTTTTACGCGCCAATTTCAGGTACATATATACCTGATAGGGTACATAGTATAGTAACACATACATGGTAGTTCAGAACGCTTAAAAAAAAAACAACAACAAGTAAACGGTGGTGAAGGGAACCACGACGGTTTAGAATCACATAGCAATGTGGGGTCTGAAATGCCGTTTACAGTTACCTTTTACAAATCACTTTAATAACCAATCCTGTAATCGATACATAATCCGTACTTTTATAATAAATCCTGTTAATCAATTTTAATCAAGTGCTTTTTCTGAAAGATCCATTAATTTTTGACGAACCATGGTCGGAAAGTTCTCGATCATTCCAAAGTGATTATTAACAGCTTATATGAAGAAGTCTTGGATCCCACTACCATTCCCCCTTACTTGTTTTCTACAAGCTTTCCCAATCACCCTACGCTATGTAAATACAAGACTGACAGACCGACCGCAATCAAAAGCACTTCTACTTCTCAGTTTATTGGGAACTGATGAAAATTGTCCGATGCAAACGTTATTAACTTCAAAGTCCGCTTAATTCATATGTAAGGAGGCCGCTCAACCGAGAAGAGAAACACCACAGAACAAAATTTAAAAATAGAAACTTTATCCCAATGCAATTTATTTCGGGATTTCTTTTCAATCCCGGAAAGTAAATAAAGCACTTTATTTCAAACGCTTTCGGTTGATAGATTAAGCGCCGAAAGAGAACATTAAAAGAGAGCCATTTAATTCCAAATACGGTCGTAAATAAATTGGAACTTGCTGGAGTGTATAAATAGATTGCAACATGAACACCACGTCCCAGCAAATGGGGGAAAAAAAGATGTCGGATTCTGTCTGGTTGCACGTTTCACACTTTAAATTCTGATTAAGTGCATTTAGAAATTAAATGTATAGGATGTTTACCATTAAGATACCTGAGTGTATGCTAGATGCTTCATAAATATCCAGTTGAAGTTGCAGAGTGGTCTCGAGAAGCAAAAAATAAATAAATAAATACTAAAAAATCTGGAGTGACTCCACTCGACTTTCCGGACACTTACGATTAAGATCATTACCAAGCATTTAAATAAATTTTAATCGATGAATAATTCAGCAAAAATTGTTAGTTTTTTTCAATTTGAGCTCAATAGAATGTACCGTTTAAACGCTAGCGCACTTTCAAGAATTTTTTCCCACAGGCCACAATGTAAAAGAAATCTTTGTCGTAGCCCTGTAGAAAAACTACAAATCTTACACACACCAAAATCAATACCGGTCTTGCGATGGTGGTTTAGAACATATATACCCAATTTGAACTCAATCGAATGTACCGTTTAAACGCTAGCGCACTTTCAAGAATTCCCCACCATAGGCCATAATGTAAAAGAAATCTTTGTCGTAGCCCTTTAAAAAAGCATTGTAAAAAGTCCTATACACACCAAAATCAATACCGGTCTTGCGATGGTGGTTTATGACATATATACCCAATTTGAGCTCCATCGAATGCTCCGTTTAGGAGCTATCGTGTTCACTCAGATACACACACACACGCACACGCATACATACATCTCGTAAAAATAGCATCAATGAATTCAGAAGACCTCAAAACGTGTCAATACACCAAAATCTCGAAGTCGAACTTTTTCATGATTACAATACTTTCCTTACATGGTACATGTTCGGAAAGTAATAAACGTTTCTCACCGCAGACGATGGGTCCAAAAATGACTCAGTTAAGTGCCAGTGACGCTTTAGTTCTAAAAGAGTGAATGACCACCCCAAAAGAGTGAAATTGAACTCAATCCTAAATATGCGCATTGTATTCCTATTACTACAAAAGGAGTTTAATTACCCTTTTCAAGAGGTCTTCTTTTTGAAGCAACTAATATTCATTCCTCCGAAGTGTGAAGTTCCAACTTCTCATCTATACATGAATGAATACTTCCTCTTTTAGAAATTAATCGTAAGTATTGCACCTCTGTCGCTACAAGGTGGAGGCAAAACTAAGGGCAAGCCAAATAAAATGCAACAAATCATTAAATTAGCCCAGCCTTTACTGAAAATGCAAAAAATTAGCTACAGTTAAACAGACACAAGTCGACTCGATTTTCATGTGTTAAGATGAACTTACGCCAGGCCCTTGGAGGCACGTGCCTTCGGCCCCCATTTTTAGGGGTTCCTAAAACTATCCTGGCAGTATAAAAATAAATCTACTAAAATTATTTTTCAAATACTAAAAACGGATTTCTATCTGAAAATCAAAATAAAATGTCTGATTATCGAAGTCCCTTAAAGTTACATTTATTTTCTTATAATGACTGGCAGCTTATCAAAAATGCATAAATACCACAGTACCTGATAATGATAACCAATAACAAGTTCATTGGCAATTGTAAGCAAAATTCTTGTCAATTTCTTATAAAAATTTAGAAAGTTTTAGAAAGAAGAAAATGAAAAAAGTTTTTTTTTTTTTAGCACTAGGGTGCTATTTCGCTCAATCCCAGAATTTTGTCTTCGCATTGTCTACTCATTTTTGTCCACGCGATCTTGTCGACAGGTTTTGTAGATATGAACTGTTACGGTGAAGATCTTTTCAAATCGTTTGCCAGATAACGTGGAGGAGGGGGCGTTAATAAAATCTTGAAAGTCGCACAAAAAGTTTGCAATTTTTGCTAATGGATCGCTAAATTTGGTGCCAAAACGCGACAATTTATCATAAATATATTACGAGAATAGTTAGAAAACGCCTGGCGAATATTGTAAAATTGCTTTAGTAGGCGATTTTAATATAGATTTCAAATCCGGAAGAAGTATTTTATGGAGCAGAGAATGATACACTTTTCAAATGGTACTTATAAAGGTGAAGTATAGTTTCACTATGCCTGGCAAAAATTGTTGAACAGTTTTGGTTGGCGATTTTAACATAGATTTCAATTCCGAAGAGGTGTTTTATAGAACTTGGAAGGAAAACACGACACACTCATAGCTTATGATGGCCATTTTAAACAGTTATATTAATTAGGAGCTAAAGCATAATAAAATCAGAACATCTGTTTCAGCTGTATTTTTAATAATGTAAAACCTATTGGACACCCTTCGAATTTGCCAGCCATTGCGATTTTTCATTTTTTGGCGACTTGCGTACATGTAAAGTTGATAAAAGCTACGGAACAGATAGGATAGCTTGTCACCCATGGCGACTTTTCATTATTTGGCGATTTACACATGCTCACAACCTATAATTACTGTTCATGTAAGGTTACCGCAAAACCGTTATCCATATTTTCATTTACATAATCGTTTGCAGATTAGCGTACTTAGCACCACGAACTATACCATCTCGTCGCGCTAGCAAATATCCAAAGTGTACTGTAATTGCTATAATGGCATAGTTAACGCCGCCAAATATTTCTACTGGTAAATAATCCAGCAAATAATCCAGCTGGACGAGAACCGGCTTTAAAATAACCTGCATTTTAATTATTTTTCATTTTCAAGATATTAGTTATTCTGTTTTGGAAAAACGAATAATCGCTCATTCTAAACTTCTGTTGTCTAAGCGAACTTACTATTTGAAAATTGTCAACTTGTGTAACACATTTTGAGTTACTTATTTCATATAGTTTTTATTTTGGCGTAAAATGGGCGTAATTCTAACTCATGTTTGTAAATTTCACGCGATTCTAGATACTTGGAAACGCTTTGTTGCAAAGGAATGAATGATTTTATGTCAAATCTGGCAACCATTCGGTTTATTTTTTCAGTTTTTTATTAATATCTTCTAAAATAATTCGATTTTCGAAATTTAAATCAGCTTAGCAGGTTTCTCGGAATTTTTCGAATCTGTGGGCACCTTAGTCGAAACTCAAATCCCCACGGTTTAGGAGGAGATACGCTGACAAGCTTTTGACAGCGGCGGCGACAGCGGCCTTTACTTTTTTTTAGAAGAGAGAAAAAATTTTAAGTTTTAGAAAGAAGAAAATGAAAAAAGGTTTTTTTTTTTTTTTTTAGCACTAGGGTGCTATCACTTTTTAAGCACTAGGGTGCTCAATCCTAGAATTTTGTCTACGCATTGTCTACTCATTTTTGTCCACGCGATCTTGTCGACAGGTTTTGTAGATATGAACTGTGACGGTGAAGATCTTTTCAAATCGTTTGCCAGATAAGGTGGAGGAGGGGAAGGGGGCGTTAATAAAATCTTGAAAATCGCACAAAAAGTTTGCAATTTTTGCTAATGGATCGCTAAATTTGGTGCCAAAACGCGACAATTTATCATAAATATATTACGAGAATAGTTAGAAAACGCCTGGCGAATATTGTAAAATTGCTTTAGTAGGCGATTTTAATATAGATTTCAAATCCGAAGAAATATTTTATGGAGCAGAGAATGATACACTTTTCAAATGGTACTTATAAAGGTGAAGTATAGGTTGACTTTGCCTGGCGAATATGCTTGGCGAAGGTTGTAAAATAGTTTTAGTAGGCGATTTTAAGATAGATTTCGATTCCAAAGATGTGTTTTATGGTACAAGAAAGAGTTGATCCCCCCCCCCCCCACCTCACTCTCGCAAGACTAAATATCGCCGCAATTTTGCCGAGCTTTGCAGTCATGGATCTCTTGGAGTTATGCACAAGTTTCAACGTTCCCAAAAGAACTAAAGGAAAAATAAAGTAAACAAATTAGCGATAAACGCACCAGTTAAGGAATTTGATGACACTTAATTATTAAAACTAGATTGATTGGCAACCCAAAATAAATAAATAACGGAATGCTGTACTTACATGTTTTCCAAATCGCTGTTTTAATTCTAAATTACGATTACCACATAAATACAAAAAAAAATCGTCATGGTAATTTTCATATGTTTAATTGTCGCCACCTTGGCGAGAGTCGGGTCGTTAAAGTGGGAATGAACAAAAGCAAGACAAACACGGCACACTTATGGATTGTGATGCGCATTCAAAACAACATTTAAACCGGTGAAGTATAGTTGGTATATTCTTGGCGAAGATTGTAAAATAGTTTTAATATTCGATTTTAAGATAGATTTCGATTCCAAAGATAGGTTTTATAGAACAACGAAGAAAAATACGGAACACTCAGGAATAATGATACACTTTCCAACTTAATGGAATAAGGACGAAAAATAGGCAAGACGCATAAATCATGCATAAATTATGATACGCTTTTGATGTATAGCACTTTAGTGTGTATTTAAAATCTGAAAGTGTTTCAGATTTTCTTACTTTTTGTTTTACTGAAAAAGATCTATTTTATTTTTTACTCCTCAGTATTTTCAAGGGAGGCAAAAATTTAATCCATTTGAAGTATTTTATATATTTAACCCTTTAACGCGCAGTGTTCCAGCTCTGGGAACACCAAACTCTGACGTTTTGACTGCTGCCAGTCACGAAAAATAGATTTGATTTCTATAAGAATAGTTGCGGGTGACATAGCCCCACGAGAATCTTTTACTTTTTAGCACGTCATTTCCCGTTAAAAAATTGTCACGTTTATTTTTAAAAGCACTGAAATCTGCTGAAAATGGAAGAATGCGAGAACAGCTGGATAGACTGCCCAATGCTGAAAAAAGGGCAGCCGTTGCCATCGCTCGACTTAACTACCAGCAAGATGGCGGACGATCGAAACATTCAGGACCGTGCGGTAGCTTTTCTCAGTATGATGCGAGTCTTCAAAATGCCGCCTCTTCAGTATAAAGGGGGGTATGCGGTTCAACCACCCCCCTCCCCGAATAAAAATTAACATGAAATCCATTAATTTTTCATTTTTAACGAAAGGATTACATTTAATCTCATCCCCCGTTAAAGGAAATCTGTGTACGCCGCAGTACCCCTTAAATGTTTCTTCCTTAAAATAAATGCTCATTATGATTTAAAAGCAAAACTGCACAAAATGTACAAATGCTATATTTATTTTACTAACATTAACAACAAATTATTATAATTTTACTCTTCTACTTTTAGCAAATTCGTGGATCCCTTAGAAAGTCCTCCTACCAAGGCACCCCCACCCTTGGCAGATCGCCCTAGTGAAGCGTTTCCATAATCACACACAAACAAACAAACAAAAAGAAATTCGGAAAGCAGTTCTACCAACTTTAAGAAGTTTCCGTTATTAGACGGAAACAAATGTTCAGTTGTCCCACGAAAAGCTAAGCATTGTGAGGCAGCAGTCTAATTATTGATACAATTCTTTTTGGAACACCTCTCCAATGTTGAATTTCAAGGTCCATAATTATTTGGTACTCAGCTTCGATAGTTTTTTCTGCTTTAATCGAATGAAAATAATAGTTTTTGAGATATGCGAGTATTGAATGTTTTAATGAATTTCGGCCCATAGAGCATAATGTATTTCGAATCTTTTGGGCGGTCCTGTACATAAACTATCCATTCGATGGAGACCAAAAGGGGAGGTGCACAACTAGATGTTAGAACAACCCTAAATATAAAATTTCAACATTCTACGACCAATAGTTTTAGAGATTTGCGAGTTACATACATATATACGTACGTACGTACGTACGTACAGACGGCATGGAAAAACTGGCCAAAATAGACTCGCCGCTGGTCAAAATGAGTTGCAGGTACGTTTATATGATCGTTCATGCTAACGTACGATGCGATGCATCGAAATTTTTTTAAATTAAATTTAGAGGTAGTCAAAATCGGTTTTTTCGTCGAAATTTGGCCACCGAAATTTTTCGGGATTACATTACTTCCTTATACTCCGTACAAGGAAGTAAAAATCCGCATGGCGATTTCAACATTGGGAAAAGCGGAAAGAAAAAGTCGTGTACTAGTATGCAAATGATAATACAAACGTGAAATTCTGAAAGTTGTCCTCTTCGAATCATAACTACTGGCCTCCTCTTCAGAATCATGAACAGTGCCCTATTACTTTCTGCTCCTTCAGCTGATTTTCGGATAGTTTATATCGATACATTTCTCGCAGAGTTGTTCATTCTTCCATTTTGTAATGTTTGAGATGCACTGCTATCAAATATAAGGTCTTCTTTATTGATGCCGTTTTTATAATAAGAAGTAAATTTTCGCAATGCTGTGTCATCTCTTCCTCTTCCAAGTCGTGAATCCTTTCAAAAAACCCAAATTTTTCGAAAGTTATTTCATAAGCTTGAAGACGTTTTCTTAAGTTTGACGTTAGACGTCAGACAAGATTTAAATTTTTTTTCCAAATAACAATTTTGGGAAGAGCTTTTTTTCGAGCTGAAGCCCCTATTGGGTTGATGCCCTTGGCGACAGCCGGGTTTGCGTATGCGGTATGACGGTATTGCATGTATGTGTAAATTTATTACGCTTAAAATGAGTATGAAAAGGGTCACATAAGGCAGACCTGTTTTATGCAGCTCTTTGGGTGGGCGCCCATACCTAAGGGCGAAAATGAGCGGGGGGCTCATGAGCGGCCCCCCCCCCCCCAAGCTCTCAGAAAACGTATATACAACCGCAATTATTTATGTATTGTTGCAACGTGGAAGTGATTTAACCAGGTTTTCGGTGCAAGACCACCGATTCTCCTCCACCTACAAACGACTTGGCAGATCTCTACAAGCATTCTTATGGGCTCCCATAGCCCCTTGAATCGTGCCTCCTCTGCTCGGAACAGATACACTATTTACCTTTTAGTTTACCTTAGGAAAGATAACTATTTCCAAAGTTAGATTTTTGAAATGCTGCTCACGAGTGTTGTAGGAGAATTATAAAATTATAGGAGGGGAAAAACTCAGATTTAAATATTTGCATTAACATACTAGTGTAGGACTCACTAGTCATTGCCCTGAGCTTCTGTTGAGCTCGAAAAACATCGTAAAACTCGTTAAAATTATTGAAGTAAAACTTCTTTAGGCGCAACTAGGGAGTAACTCAGATTTTTTTCTGACGGAAGTAACACTCGGTAAAGGAAGTGACGTATATGTCACATACTCCACGCTGACCCTGAAAAAGAAGAACCACAGAAAAACCTACCTTTTCGACCGCTCTGCTGCTTTTGCTGACTTCATCCTGTAAAAGTACACAGAACCTCTTAGGGAAAGAAACGGCGAGAAAAACAGCCAAGTGCCGTACCTTTGAGACATCAATCTTTATTTTATATATCAATAAGCTTTGTGAAGGTACATCCAACACAATATTTTACATGTAATCCAAACCACACAGGAGGTTCTCGATAATCCTTATTTTTAGATGAATAATGTACATGGTTTTGGAAAAGCACAAAGAAACGGACCCTGGCTGCAATCAATCCCAAACAATAGACAGAACCTGCAGTTTAAAAACACGAATACAGGATAATAATTCGAAACCTACCAGCAAACGAAATCAACGCTTAAGAATACTGTGATAGAAAACACAAAAAAATTACACTACCTGCATTCGAACCCAACAAACAGAGGAAAACATCAGTTAAAGAACACAGTTAAAGTATAATACTAGCATAATATAATAGACTATGGTATAATAGACTATGGACATCCCCCGCCCATTCAAACCCAACCTCCAGGGGTTTGAATGGGCGGAACAGTGGTATAAGAAAACAGTTAAAGAATAATACTGCAATATGGACACTTCCTAGATTTTAATGTTAAATTTTCGCTCTCAAGATTCTCAGCCGTTAGTTGATTTTTTAAAAGAAAAATTTGATTTAACTATGAATACTTCTCGACTTCAATCAACAACGCGTTTCGGTACAACGATAGATGCTGTATTTTCAAGAAAATTAGCAAATTTAGAGAGTAAAATTTATGTTTCACATTATAGTTACCACAAACCTATAATTTCATACATAAAAAATTAGGATGACATTCAAAATTTCAACTACAGCTCTTAAAGAACATAAAGTTTAGTCAACATATTTACCGAGTACTTGGCACAAGATCATTGTCCGTACGCAAAATCTTGTAGAATGCAGAATGAAGATTTGTTGAACAGTTCACATATTAGTACGTAATATTTTAACAGGCACTAAAAATCACTGTAGTTTCAATTACTGTCACATTGACCAAAGTTTCAATTTGTCTTTCATTAAATGTCCGCTGTTTTCAAATGCGCCTCGCAAAATGGCGCAGCTTCACACATCCAGTATTCATCTTCTAAGAGAACACAAAAACTTCAAAATGGTTGGGTTTCACACCGACAGATTTTAACGCGACACACCGATGGAATGAAGACCCAAGATTGCATCAGCAACTACTTCGTTACAAATTCGATATCGTGATGAAGGATCAAGAGTTTTGAATTCTATCCTGGAAGAATTCTGAACGGTATCAGCGAAATCGAAGATCTCCGCAATGGTTCGCCGAAACTGATGACATAAGAACTTAGCACTAGTCACTGTTCTGCAACCATTTTTGCACCGACCTTGTGACAAAGATTCAGATGAATTGTACAACATTCATATCTGGAGAAAACTGAAAGATGTGCCATGCGTTCAACAATTTGTTCATTTTTCAGAAGAGTCCATACGTAAAATTATTTTCAGTTGAAAATTTCTCACAGCTACTTCGTTATCACTTTAAAACTCTCGCTGCTTTTTTTTCAACTGCTGATAGCGTCCCTTCATAAATGGACGAGCGCTTTGAGAAAACATGAGGTGGGGTGGGGGGGGGGGGGTGGGGGGGGGGGGGGGGGGGGGGTGGGGGGGGGAGGGGGGGGGGGGGGGGGGTGTGGGGGGGGGTGGGGTGTTGCCTAGATATCCTACGGGAAAAAAATTACTGTGCGATCTTTTTCTTCCGTCAAGTACAGCGAAACCGGTTTCCCCGTGCAGGAAGCGGTCAGTCCACACTGGTTTTCTTCTACGGAAAACTAGTGGAATGGCATCGTGGGCATTGTTTACATCTTATTGTTTTGATTTTGTGAAGATCTGACTGACGGTGCTACATGACTATGCAACACATCCACTGGAGTGTTAACCGCCAATTCCACATCAAGGACAGTCCACTTCATTCACTGCTATATATACTTCTCCGTCTTCCTTCGTTGCGCAGTTCTGCATGTACGATGGCCCGCCACAACGTATATGCACAACTGCTGACCATCTCCCTTCTCTTCACCTAGGCAGATGTGGATGTACACTTTCCCTCAAAGTGTACATGCACAACTTTTGAACAACTCTCTAAAGTATTTAATTGCGCTAGAGACTTGGAAAATATTTAGAATGCCTCTTTACAAGCTGCAGTGTGAGCTGTTGCAAACAATAAACCTACAGGAGATTCGAAACACTCGGGGGACAAAATGCTAAACATACGGAATTTTGCAATACTTCCCTAACCAGGTTAACTGCTTGGACCATTTTGGAATGCAGTTTTTGTGCTGATGAATTTTTATCTGAAAGTTGCATGAGACGTGCAGCTTTACTGTTAGTGTTAGTCTATAGTGCATTGGGTGGAGAAACATTGTTAATTTTTTCAAGTGTTTAACATCATTGATTTATAATTAAAGTAGCTCAAATGTTCTGTGGCAGGAATCTCTTTTCAGATGCAATACCCTTATGGTGCTTCTTTTAAAAATTCCTGAAAGTGATTTTTTTGAAAAATGAAAGTCAGCACGAGAGTTTTGAGCTGTTTTAAAAACAAACCAATGATGTACTCGAAAAAACTAATAATCTTCTTCACTAACAGTAATTTCTTCCGTAATAGTAAGCTAATCTTAACAGCCAACCCATATGTCTTATGCAATATTCAGAAAAAAAAATTATGAGCACAAAAATAGCGTCCTAAAATCGGACGAAGTGTTACACATTTCGGGAAATATTGCAAAATGAAGTATGTTAACATTTTTTTCTGAACTTTTTCAACTCTTATTGGTTCATTTTTCATAATAGTTCGCAGTACAACTTCTAAAGAAAAAATCTAAATTTTTGTAGTCACTAGCTCAATTCGGTTTTTAAAAAGCTGTTCAAAAGTTGCACGATTTCCAAAAAGAACAGATGTAAGAACTTCTAAACGCAAGGGAAAGTTGGTTCAATTTCGACCCTCGAGACAGGCACACTTTGGACCCGGTCTCGCTTAAATCATGCCTCTCACAGACTACGTAAGACAAGTTCAAAAACCACATTTTAATTTACTTTATAAGACGGATTATTTATTTGAGGGAGCGTAAGGTAGCATCTTTTTTCGTGAATGAGTATATTTCCTAGAAAAAAACTACTGAAACTAATAGAGCATGTTTCCGTTACAAAGAACCTTTCGATAACGTAACACTTCGTTATAACGGAAATTTCGTTGGAATGAAATTACGCTAATTTGAATAAAACTATAGAAAATTATAATTATGCACATTCGGCTGTTATTTTGAAATAAAACCACGCACAATACTTACATATAAGAAAATTGCATTAACTACTGTGATAAGAAAGTTGTAATAAGTTGATTGCAATTCACGGAAATCAGCCAGAGAATTTTTTTTTCAAATGAATTTTTTTAATTCTGAAAAAAATGACTTACCTCTTTAGTGAAATATCAGCCTTTAGTGAATAAAACTCAAAGAAGAGAAAATATTTTATGAAATCTACGATTTTCTTCTGAATGGAGGCTGCTGTTGTACGTGAGGTACAATGGAAGACATAAAACCTTTTTTTTTTTTTTTTTTTTTTTTTCCAGCGCTGCTCTTTACATTTTGTACTGTGTACTCTTATGAAAAAATGAACTTTACAAAATACTCAGGAAAAATTGCTAAACGGTGGGGGAAATTTCACTATATTTCCAGAAACACGTGACTCCTCTGTCCATTTTGAAGACGATTTCTGTGCTGTGCTTATGAATTTTTTCTGAAAATTGCAAGAGACATGCAGCTTCACTGCTAGTACTAGTTCATTGTGCATTGGGTGAAGAAGCGTAATTTTTCATTTTTAGAGTGTTTAACATCATCGATTTGCTTTTGAAGCGTCCTGTGAAGACGACCGATCTCCAAATGGAACATCCTTAAGTTGGGAATCCCTCACTTCATCCTAAACATTTTTCGGGAAAGAAAAATTTGTAAAATCAATCCAGTGAAACTTCATCTTTCTTGAATTGAAAACGATGTGGGTGACGAAACGCTACCTTATACTTCTTAGAAGCTATGTCTATTGAAAGTTGAGACAGTAATTTGTAATAAACCTGAACTATACTTTATTAACGGTATTTGACTATATTCTATAATATAATAACATAAGTCAGCAATTCCTTAAATAATGAAAAAAAAAAAATCCGAATATACTCAATCAACAGTTTACTTGAAACTGAGTTTAAATTGATTATTTTGAAATTTAAAAATTTTGCTTTTTTTAATTGCTTTTATTTATTCTTTACATCACTTTTATTCTACACTACAAAGTGCTTACACTAATTACAAATCATACATTGGAGTTTGTTAACCGCCGATTCCACATAGAGGACAGTCCATTTCATTCACTGCTATATATACTTCTCCGTCTTCCTTCATTGCGCATTCTGTATGTACGCTGGCCGCCCACAGAGTACATGCACAACTGCTGACCATCTCCATTCTCTTCACCTGGGCAAATGTGGATGTACACTTTCCCTCAAAGTGTACATCTACAGCTGATGGGAGTCGAACCGTGCACCGCATTCAACTATATACATCCAGGACTTTATCTTCTGGGCCGTCCTTGCCCGACAGTAAAGGATGATAACGTCTATATGAAGTTTTTATTGTTGTGTAAAATTTGTATACATGGGGTTACAGCATTGGAGTAGTGCAACAATGCTTTAATCTGTGTCTGGGATACCATCATGGCATAGTGGATAAGACACTGTACATGAAAGTTGGCTGACGTTTGAAGGTCTGGGGTTCTGGTCTACCGCGAAACTGTTGATCTAGCGGTGTGGAGTTTTGCGCCTTTTTTTTTTTTAATCTAGATGTAACGTAAATGCACATCAGAATCCCTTAAAGAGACTTCCGATGAAGGATTGAATTGCGCCAACAAGTTTAATATTTCTTGAAATTGTTTGATTTCTATCCCCAATTACTTCTACTCGAACAGAATCCGTAATCTATTAATCGAATAGTGAACATTCGCAATTTATACTATTCGAATAGTATCCGTGTTTTTAGTATTCGAACAGTATTCGCGATTTCTATTGGAATAATAGTGGCAATTTTCACTATTCGAATAGTAATCGCCATTTCACTATTCGAGATTTCGAATGCCTTCTGTTGAGCTTTCCAAATCGATTATCGCGAATGCCCTTCATAAATCGACTAATTCGATTTGTTTCCGATGAGGGCACTTGATTGGAGGGACTGTATGTCTGTAAAACTACTTTTCCTGTTAGAACAGTCTGTCTGCCGGCAAGCAGCGGTTACGCTCCGCTACGCTATGAAATGAGGAGGGAGTGAAGGCTAAATCCGCGACCGTTGATTGCAATAAAAGAGAAAAACTTATGGACTTTTAAATCTGTTCTTTTAGGAAATCATGCAACTTTTCAACAACTCTCTAAAGTATTTAATTGCGCTAGAGACTTCTAAAAAATTTAGAATGTCTCTTTACAAACTGCACTGTGAGCTGTTACAAACAATAAACCTACAGGCGATTCTAAACACTCGGTTGACAAAATGCTAAACATACGGAATTTTGCAATACTTCCCTAACCAGGTTAACTGCTTGGCCCATTTTTGAATGTAGCTTTTTGTGCCGATGAATTTTTATCTGAAAGTTGCATGAGACGTGCAGCTTAACTGTTAGTGTTAGTCTGTTGTAGATTGGGTGGAGAAACATTTTTAATTTTTTCAAGTGTTTAACATCATTGATTTACAATTAAAGTTGTTCAAAAGTTCTGTGGCTGGGATCTCTTTTCAGATGGAATAACCCTTAAGGTGTAAAGGTGTTTCTTTTAAAAATTCCTGAGAGTGATTCTTTTGAAAAATGAAAGTCAGCACGAGAGTTTTGAGCTGTTTTAAAAACAAACCAATGATGCACTCGAAAAAACTAATAATCATCTTCACTAACAGTAGTTTCTTCCGTAATAGTAAGCTAATCTTAACAGCCAACCCATGTGTCTTATGCAATGCTGAGAAAAAAAAATATTATGAGCACAAAAATGGCGTCCTAAAATCGGACGAAGTGTTATGCATTTGGGGAAATATTGAAAAATTAAGTATTTTAACAATTTTTTCCTGAAATTTTTAACTCTTATTAGTTTATTACTCGTAATAGTTCGCAGTACAACTTCTAAAGAAAAAATCTAAATTTTTGTAGTCCCTAGCTCAATTCGATTTTTTAAAAAGCTGTTTTAAAGTTGCACGATTTCCAAAAAGAACCGATGTAAGAACTTTTAAACGCAAGGGAAAGTTGGTTCAATTTCGACCCTCGAAACAGACACACTTTGGGCCCGGTCTCGTTCAAATCATGCCTCTCACAGACTACGTAAGACAAGTTTAAAAACCGCGACATTTTAATTTACTTTATAAGACGTATTATTTATTGGAGGGAGCGTAAGGTAGCGTCGTATTTCGTTTGTGAATATATTTCCTAGCAAAAACTACTGAAACTAATAGAGCATGTTTCCGTTACAAAGAACCTCTCGATACCGTAACACTTCGTTATAACGAAAATTTCGTTGGAATGAAATTGCGCTAATTTGAATAAAACTATAGAAAATTATAATTATGCACATTCGGCTGTTATTTTTAACCGACGAAAAACGGAGGAGGTTCTCAAGTCGGCGCGTATATATATATATACATATATATATATATATATATATATATATATATATATATATATATATATATATATATATATATATATACATATATATATATATATATATATATATATATACTAGCTGAAGCACCCGTCCTTGACGGGTTAGGGAATGCAAATTTCCAAAAAGCAAGAACTTGTGTCAGCGTTGTAGGAGTACAAAGAGTGGATGTAGTATGTTGCCAAAGTACAGAAAGCGAATTTATAATTTTTATGTATTGTTAAAATATTACAGGTTAGAGAGTAATTAAGTAATATCATTTCATTCGCTTTAGTCGTAACTATGTGACGCGCGAACGAATATTTACGCATATTGAAATAATTTTGCAAAATCTCAAAATCTAATCAATATTTTTGAAAAATTGGAAGCCTAGAATTTAAGTTGAGTGACAACCTATCCTGTCACCCAATTCCGTTTCATTCCCTGCAGTCTTTATTTCGTGATGCTGGAACAAAATTTCAGCATTTTAAAACGATTTTCACAAAATCTCAAAATGTAATCAAAATATTTTTAAAATTCAATTCTTATTAATTAAGATTAGCAACTACCTATCCTATCACTAAATTTCGTATCATTGGTATTAGTCGTTATTACGTGATGTTTGAAGAAATATAAACGTATTTTGAGAGAATTTTCACAAAATCTCATAAAAATGTTTAAAAAATTGGACACCTATAGTGTTTGTTGAGCAGCCATCTATCATGTGACCAAATTGCATATCATACGCTTTAGTCGTTATTACGTAATGCGTGAACAAAGATTCACTCTTTGAAACGATTTTCGCAAAATCTCGAAATCTGATCGATTTTTTAAAATTAGATGCTTATAGTTTAAGGTGAGTAACCACCTATCATTTCACCAAATATCATTTTTTCACCTTTGCAGTTATTACGTGATGCTTGAAGACAAATTTACGCAGTTTGAAAGGATTTTCGCAAAATCCCAAAATCCAATGAAGATTTTTTAAAAATTCGACGCCTATGTTTTAAGTTGAGTGACCACCTATCATGACACCCAATTTCATATCATTCGCTTAAGTCGTTTTTACGTGATGCTTGAACACAAATTTACGCCGTTTGAAAGGATTTTCGCAAAATCCCAAAATCCAATGAAGATTTTTTAAAATTCGACACCTATGTTTTAAGTTGAGTGACCACCAATCATGAAACCCAATTTCATATCATTCGCTTCAGTCGTTTGTACGTGATGCTTGAACACAAATTTACGCAGTTTGAAAGGATTTTCGCAAAATCTCAAAATCCAATGAAGATTTTTTAAAAATTCGACGCCTATGTTTTACGTTCTGTGACCACCTATTATGACACTCAATTTCATATCATTCGCTTCAGTCGTTTTTACGTGATGCTTGAACACAAATTTACGCAGCTTGAAAGGATTTTCACAAAATCTCAAAATCCAATGAAGATTTTTTTAAAATTCGACGCCTATGTTTTAAGTTTAGTGACCACCTATCATGACACCCAATTTCATACCATTCTCTTCAGTCGTTCTGACGTGATGCTTAAACAAAAAAAGCGTCACGGATAGAATGACAGAATGACAGAATGACAGACAGACAAACTTTTTTTTGAGGGTGGCATCGGATTCCCGGGTGCTTGAAACGGATAGAAATCGCAAAATTTTTGAATTCCAAGAAATGTACAGACAAAAGTCTAATTTTATATATATATCTAATATATAAAATTCTCCTGTCCCAGTGTTAGTCACCTAACTCCTCCGAAACCACTCGACCAATTTTAATGAAATTTTCTAAGTATATTCGTTAGGTCATAGAATAGGTTTTTAACTATGTCTCATACCCCTAAGTCATAAGGGCGGTCCACCCCAAAATGTTTAGCCCCCCGAGTGCTATTCATTTCAATCAGGATTTCTGTGTAGACATTAGCGTGTCGAATCACTTTTCAAATGTGTTTGCCAGATAATGTGGAGAGGGGGGGGGGGAGTTAATAAAATGTTGAAAGTCGCACAAGGTTTGCAATTTTTGATAATTGATCGCTAAATGTGGTGCCAAAACGCGACAATTTATTATAAATATATTTCGCGTATAGTTAGAAAACGCCTGGCGTATATTGTAAAAGAGTTTTACTAGGCGATTTTAATATAGATTTCTATTCCGAAGAAGTTCTCTGTGGAACAAGAAAGGAAAACACGGTACACTCGTGGATTATGATGCCCATTCCAAACAGCATTTAAAATGTCTTTGCGGTATAGTTGGAATATGCCTACAGGAAGAATATGCCTGGCGAAGATTGTAAAACAATTTCAGTAGGCGATTTTAAGATAGATTTCGATTCCAAAGATGCGTTTTATGGTACAAGAAAGAGTTGATTCCTATTTTAACATCCGCACTCTCGCCAACCTAAAAAATCCCCGTACTTTGGCGAGCTTTGAAGTCATGGGTCTCTGGGAGTTATGCACAAGTTTTAACGGTACTTACGTATTATCCCGGCGGTCCGGCAAGACAAGCAATTTTTCACCAAGATAAATGCCGGGCACATGAAATTGTTGATGGTTTGGAATACGATTGTACGATACGATAAGTACCGTTTCAACGCTCCCAAAAGAACCAGATGAAAACTAAAGTAAACAAACTAGCGATAAACGCACCAGTTAAGGAATCTGAAGACACTTAATTATTAAAACTACATTAATTGGCAATTCAAAATAAATAAAAATATAACGGCATGCTTTACTTACATGTTGTTCCAAATCGCCATTTTATTTCTAAATTACGATTGCCACATTAATGCAAAAAATCGTCATGGTAATTGCATATGTTTAATGATCGCCACCTTGGCGAGAGTCGAGGCGTCAAAGTAGGAATCAACCCAAGAAAGACAAACCGGTACATTCATGGATTATGATGCACATTCGAAACAATATATAAAACGATGAAGTATATTTGTAATATACTTGGCGAAGATTGTAAAATAGTTTTAGTAGGCGATTTTAAGATAGATTTCGATTCCAAAGATGGGTTTTACGAAACAAGCAAGAAAAATACAGCAGAGTCATGAATAATGATACACTTTTGAAACTTAATGGAATAAGTAAGAAAAATAGGGACAACGTATAACTAATGATACGATTTTAATATATAGCACTATAGTGTGTATTTAAAACCTGAAAGTGTTTCAGATTTTCATCCTTTTTTCTTTCTGAACATGTACCCTGTAAGGAAAGTATTGTAATCATGAAAAAATTCGACTTCGAGATTTTGATGTATTAACACGTTTTGAGGTCTTCTGAATTCATTTATGCTATTTTTACGAGATGTATGTTTGTATGTGTGTGTGTGTGTGTGTGTGTGTGTGTGTGTGTGTGTGTGTGTGAGTGAACACGATAGCTCCTAAACGGGGCATTCGATTGAGCTCAAATTGGGTATATATGTTATAAACCACCATCGTAAGACCGACATTGATTTTGATGTGTATAGAACTTATAGTTTTTCTACTGGGCTACTACAAAGATTTCTTTTACATTATGGCTTATGGGGGGGAAATTCTTGAAAGTGCTCTAGCGTTTAAACGGTACATTCGATTGAACTCATATTGGGTATATCTAATAAATAAAATTCTCATGTCACAGTGTTAGTTACCATACTCCTCCAAAACGGCTCGACCGACTTTAAAGAAATTTTATATGTATATTCGTTTGGTCTGCGAATATGATTTTGTCTCATACCCCTAAGTCACAAGGGCGGTCCACCTCAAAATTTTTAGCACCAGAGTGCTAATAAGTTCAATCAGGATTTTTGTCTAGGCATTAGCGCATCGAGTCCCTTTTAAAATGTGTTTGCCAGATAACGTGGAGAGGGGGGGGGGAAGTTAATAAAATGTTGAAAGTCGCACAAGGATTTGCAATTTTTGATAATGGATCGCTAAATGGGGAGCCAAAACGTGACAATTTATTATAAATATATTTCGAGTATAGTTAGAAAACATCTAGCGTATATTGTAACACAGTTTTATTAGGCGATTTTAATATTGATTTCTATTCTGAAGAAGTGCTTTGTGGAACAAGAAAGGAAAACACTGTACATTCATATAGTATGATTCCCATTTCATGTCTGCGGCATAGTTGGAATATGCCTATAAGACGAATATGCCTGGCGAAGATTGTAAAAGAGTTTCAGTAGGCGATTTTAAGATAGATTTCGATTCCAAAGATGTGTTTTATGGTACAAGAAGGAGTTGATTCCTATTTTAACGCCCCCCACTCTCGCCAACCTAAAAAATCCCCGTACTTTGGCGAGCTTTGCAGTCATGGGTCTCTGGGAGTAATGCACAAGTTTCAACGGTACTTGCGTATTATCCCGGCGTTTCTCCAAGACAAGCAATTTTCACCAAGATAAATGCCGGGCACATGAAATTGTTGATGGTTTGGAATACGATTGGCAATAGTTTGCCAGCAAATTTGACGAAAAAGTAGTTTGGCGGAAGTGACCGCCGGCATAATACGTACGTACCGTTTCGGCGCTCCCAAAAGAACTAGATGAAAACTAAAGTAAACAAATTAGCGATAAACGCACCAGTTAAGGAATTTAAAGACACTTTATTATTACAACTACATTAATTGGCAATCCAAAATAAATAAAAATGTAACGGCATGCTGTGCTTACATGTTGTTCCAAATCGCCATTTTAATTCTAAATTATGATTGCCACATAAATGCAAAAAATTGTCATTGTAACTGCATATGTTTAATGATCGCCACCTTGGCGAGAGTCGAGGCGTTAAAGTAGGAATCAACCCAAGAAAGACATACATGGTATACGCATGCATTATGATGCGCATTCGAAACAATATATAGAACGATGAAGTGTAGTTGTAATATACTTGGCGAATATTGTAAAATAGTTTTAGTAGACGATTTCAAGATAGATTTCGATTCCAAAGATGGGTTTTACGAAACAAGAAAAAAAAATAGAATGATGAAAACTAGCACAGTCATATACAGCACAGTCATGAATAATATACACTTTCCAACTTAATGGAATATGAGAGAAACATAGGGACGACGCATAAATTATGATACGATTTTAATATATAGCGCTATAGTGCGTATTTAAAATCTGAAAATGTTTCAGATTTTCATCCTTTTATTATTATTATTTTTTTTTTTTGGACAAAATTTTTTATGGAATGACTATGAATAAGTCTCAAGGCCAAACTATGTTTGTTTGTGGCTTAGATTTGAGCAAGCCATGTTTTTCACACGGACAATTATCCGTGGCATGATCTCGAGTGGGCAAACCATGCAGTTTGTTTGTGTTAGCTAAAAATATTGTTCACTCTATTCCGTTAAGGGATTGATATTATTTTTTAGTAAAATTATTGTGTATTAAAATTAATGTGTAGTAAAATTAATGTGTTATTTTTATATTCCAGCATGGTTCACAGCGCTCCATGCCTCTTCCACTCATATACCACATCCTCACACACTTACAATAAGTTAGTCATTTCTTTCTACTAAAATAATCCTAGGAATAATTTATATGGCAAAACAACGTTTGCCGGGTCAGCTAGTATATATATATATTTATGTATGAGCACGCATAACTTTTTACAGAGTAATCCGATTTTGATAATTATTTTTTTATTGGAAAGGGTATACCCCGAAGTTGGTCCCATATAGATTTGGAAAAATAATTCCAACCCTAAGGGTAGGAAAACAGGGGATGATTGATTTTTCACTCACTGATTGTAATGTATGAACACGCATAAAATATGACTTTTAAATAGCTATTTCTTTTAAAATGCCAGCTCGTTTAGTGATCTTTTTCCTTTTGCTCGTGAAAATTCAATATTCCTTAAATTTATAAGACGTATTATTTATCGGAGGGAGCGTAAGGTAGCGTCGTATTTCGTGTGTGAGTATATTTCCTAGCCAAAACTACTGAAGCTAATAGAGCATATTTCCGTTACAAAGAACCTCTCGATACCGTAACACTTCGTTATAATGGAAATTTCGTTGGAATGAAATTACGCTAATTTGAATAAAACTGTAGAAAGTTATAGTTATGCACATTCAGCTGTTATTTTGAAATAAAACCACGTACAATACTTACATATAAGGAAATTTCATTAACTACTGTGATAAGAAAGTTAATTGCAATTCACGGAAATCAGGCAGAGAATTTTTTTTTCAAATGAATTTTTTTAATTCTGAAAAAAAAAAATGACTTACCTCTTTAGGGAAATATCAGCCTTTAGTGAATAAAACCCGAAGAAGCGAAAATATTTTATGAAATCTACAATTTTCTTCTGAACGGAGGTTGCTGTTGTACGCGAGGTGCAATGGCAGACCTGAAACCGTTTTTTTTCTTTTTTTTTTTAAACTAAAACTTCTTTAGTGGCGACTAGGGAAAGTCAGATTTTTTTTTCTGACGGAAGTAGCGCTCAGTAAAGGAAGTGACGTGCACGCCCCGAAAAAGAAGTACCACTGAAAAACCTACCTTTCGACCTACTTTCGCCAATCCCCGAATTCATCGTGTAAAAATACGCGGAACCTGTTAGAGAAAAACAGTCAAGAGCCGTATATCTTAGAGACATCAATCTTTATTTATATATTAATAAGCGTTTTGAAGGTACATTCAACATAATATTTTACATGTAATCCCAACCTCACAGGAGGTTCTCGATAATCCTTAGTTTTAGATGAATAATATACAATGGTTTTGGAAAATCACAAAGAAATTTAACCTGCCTGCAATCGAACCGGAAGAGGGACTGATTTACGGTGGGGCAATCGGGGCACGTGCCCTGGGCCCCCGATTCTTAGGGGCCCCAAAACTTCCTTTTAAGTTATCATAATATTTACTAAAATTATCTCTCAAGAGAAAAATTTCTGATTACTTCATTCATCACAAATATTCAAAATTTTTAATTTAATGTAATTTGTAACGCTAAAAATTATGCATTCGATTCGACATTCGATAAATTCGATATTCGCAAATTCGTTCGGACACCTCAGCATGCTCCTCCTTTTATCTTTTCAAAGGTGTATGACGGCTGTAAATACCCATAAAAACATTTCAAAATCGAAAAATTCATATAAGTGGTATCTGTCGTGACATTTTACTGATTTGTAAATGTTTACGAATGGTTAACTTACGAATGATAATTGGTTTTAACTTAATTTAATTAAGTAATATTCTGCGGAAAATGTTTGTGCAGGGGTCCCCAAAAGTATCTGTGCCCTTTGCCCCCAAGTGTGTAGATCGGTCCCTGGGAACAGTAGATGGAAACGTCAGTTTAAGAACCCTTTTCCTGGATTCTAACCCAACTTCCAGACAGAACAAGGGGATGGAACACCACAATTAAAGGGACAGTGGCTGCAAACGAACCTAACACAGCCCGGGGAAATTATCGTTTAAGAACACTGTCGAAGGATCATACTTCGATAACACGAAGATAAATTTATAGGAGGGGACACTTCTCTTAGAAAGTTGGATAACGCCGTAGTTGCAAACAGAGCAGTTGTAGTCTAAGCAAGCTTCGTCCTCATTTTATCGACCCACCCAAGGGATGAAAGTCTGAGTCGACCTTGCCCAGCCCGGGATTCGAACCCCGGACCTGTGGGACGGCAGCGCGGTGCGCTAACTATTACACCACTGGGCTTCTCTGCGCATCTCAGGTTGTTTATATTTCCATCGAGGCGAAGTAAATGGAGATCGTAGAATTAGCAGAACTTCAAAAAATTCAATACATAAACTTAAGAACGTGATATATAGTAATTACTGGCTTCAGATGTGTTTTAATTACACAATTGTCTTAGAATACTATTTCGTAATGATTGTAGGCAATAGTTTCGAAGGGAAGTGATATTATTACTTGTCAAATGCCAGTTAAATTGGCCGTTAGGCCATTAAACTCCTAAATATTATGTATGCCATGTCTGTTATTATTTTGCCCAAAAGCTGTATTTTAAGAAATGTTAGTAAATTTAGAAGAATGTAGTTTGTGTGAACGCAATATTTATAATGATAAATATATAGTGTAATGATATATATAGTGTAATGATCTATCTATTTATATATAGTAATAATATATATATTTATAATGATATATATACAACGATTTAAGAATACGGGTATGTAACACCACAAAGAAACAAACACTGTCTGCAAACAGTTTAAGAACAAAATAAAAGAATAACAAATGGACACTCCGTGGATTCTAACCCAACCTCAAAAGAGCAAGCAACGGTTTAACACGGGGATGGAACACTACAAAGAAACGGACCCTGGCTGCAATCAATCCCAAACAATAGACAAAACCTGCAGTTTAAAAACACGGATACAGAATAACAGTTCGAAACCAACCAGCAGACGAAACCAACGCTTATGAATACTGTGATAGAAAAAAAAAAAAAAAAAAAAAAAAAAAAAAATTACACTACCTGCATTCGAACCCAACTAACAGAGGAAAACATCAGTTAAAGAACACAGTTAAAGTATAATACTAGACTATGGACATTCCCCCCATTCAAAGCCAACCTCCAGGTGGAACAATGGTATAAGAAAACAGTTAAAGAATAATACTACAACATGGACACTTCCTGGATTCTAAGTAATTATGAATTACCGATGATTCTTACTGGAGATTTTAATGTTTATTTTCGCTCTCAAGAATCTCAGCCGTTAGTTGATTTTTTAAAAGAAAAATTTGATCTAACTATGAATACTTCTCGACTTCAATCAACAACGTGTTTCGGTACAACGATAGATGCTGTATTTTCAAGAAAATCAGCAAATTTAGAGAGTAAAATTTATGTTTCTCATTATAGTTACCACAAACCTATAATTTCATACATAAAAAATTATGATGACATTCAAGTACCTATTTTCAATAAATAATATGAACATAACATTTATATAATCTTTGTAAAGTACATGAATAATAAATATAATTAATGATATTTATTTTAAGTTTAATCATTTCAGTCATATGTGTCGTAAACGTCAAAGAAGTTTTACTTCAACCGCGCTTAACGATTACACGCATACACTTTTTTTGAACCAGCTAGTTTTGCACCCCTCTCCTGTCTATTTTCCTGGCAGGGGGCAGCCTTGCCAACCCCGAGCTAGGGCCCTGCGCCCCATTATTTCTAAGTTTAGGCTTTCTGCCGCCTGCTTCCCATCTCCGTCTTTCCGACTGATGCCTTATTCTTTCTCAGTTTCAACGTTTTGCCATCCTCTATTTTTCTTTCACTTATCGCCCGGGGTGGACCACACATTCTTACGTCACTACTTATGTATATTACTTTTTACGTACACTACCCACTTTCGTACGTCATTGTCCAGCCTGATTTTAAAAAGAAAATTATAACTCTGACGTTTTGACTGTTGCCAGTCACGAAGACTAGATTTGATTTCTATACAAATAGTTGCGGGTGACATAGCTCCACGAGAATCCTTTACTTTTTAGCACGTCATTTCCCGTCAAAAAATTGTCACGATTATTTTTAGCAGCAATAACATCTGCTGAAAAATGGAAGAACGCGAGAACAGCTGGATCGATTGCCCAATGCTGAAAAAAGGGCAGCCGTTGCCATCGCTCGACTTAACTACCAGCAAGATGGCGGACGATCGAAACGTTCATCGCGTGCCACAGATCTGGAGACCCCTTTTTTGACGCAGCTGGCTGTGTTCGCGCACAGCCAGCTGCGTCAAAAAAGGGGTCTCTAGATCTGTGGCACGCGATGAACGTTTCGATCGTCCTCCATCTTGCTGGTAGTTAAGTCGAGCGATGGCAACGGCTGCCCTTTTTTCAGCATTGGGAAAGGGTTGCGCCTCAAAGGGTTAATTGAAAAACGAGGGATAAATTAGTGCATAAAGATTAATTTTTCTGGGAGTGTATAATATTTTAAATTTTCGTGCAGGGGTTTTCGCAATAATCTGTGCCTTGGGCCCCAACTGTGTAAGTCGCCATTCTGAGTATTCAAACTGCGCAAGTTTAAGGAATCTGGAAAGGATTGGGTACATATATCCCAAAGGCCTTGTCTTAATAGAGTCCTTGAAGCTATAGGAAAGCGCAAGCCTCCATTTTTTAGAGAAAGTTTTCTCTAACTACAGCGTTTCTCAACCTGTGGGGCGCGACCCCCAAGGGCAGCGCAGAACGTTTGCAGGGGGGCGCGAGAACAAAAAGCAACTGGTGATGCATGTTTTTAAAAAATCATCTTATTTATTCTAATTTTTACTCAAGATATATCCATTTTCGCTTAAAATGTTCATTCAAACATTATTGATAACATTATTTTGTAGAAAATTCGACTAAATGTTCGTGAGTTTGCCTTTGTTGGGGGGGGGGGGAAGCGAAGTTAAAAGGTTGAGAACCACTAAATCTAACATCTTGCCTCGGCTTAGCTCATTTAGGGCTTTTCAAAGTTCAACGATGTTTTCAAGGAGAAAAATTTTTCATTGTAGAAAATTTTCCATTTGTTTTTATGCGAACTAGAGATTAACAACATAAAAATAAAATGATATTCTGATTAAAATTGTCGACTTCTATTCTACCCTTAAAGCAAAACAAAGCCTAGAAAGATGGCGATTAAAAAAAAAAAAATGGCTCAGTTCAGAGCCCTTCGTGCAATCTTAGCAATGTCTGTAGGTGATTTGACTATTTTGTGGTTTTTATTCGGCAGTGATTATAAGAGTTCTATATTGAAGAGCGGTCCATTTTAAGCTTCGAGAAAGTTATATTTTAACGGTAAAGTTACACACTGGTATCACACCACCACCTATACTAAATTGGTACATCTGTTGAGTACAGGTTAGTTGCACGGATAAGTTAGTAAAAGTGGCAAATTGCACACGGCTTCAATTGCACGACAAAAAATTCCACTTCTTTTTTAAATTACAGCGTTGGTAAGACTATTGATGTCCGGGCCCACTGATTTATTTATTTTTTATTATTACTATTTTTTTTACCTTAGCAAAGGACAAGTAGTGACATATTTTCGAAGGACCCCCTACGGCGATGGACGGACCCACTTTTTTTTTTTTTTTTTTTTAAGTTTCTCGAAGGACCAACGGTGACAAGTTTTCGAAGGGGACCCTTACAGCGATAGTTGCGCAACTTACCTGCACCCCAACCATGGGCGTCGGCAAAAATTACTTCAACACATGGTTACCATGTTGGAAAGAACAAAAAAGCAGGAAAACAAACGACCCAAGGAGACAAGTACCCTTCTTGCCCCATGCTGGCGACGCCCATGGTCCCAATTGTCAAGCGTAGCTCTTGGTTGGAAACAAGAATAGCGACTTGCGCCAGATCGTATCTTTAGTATATAGCCTTAGTTATAGTCCTTGCCTGAAAATGCACTACATTAACGTCTGTTAGGTTCAATCTCACTCTTTTAACTGGAATTTCCTGCCAAATCTTACTCCGGTCTTAGTTAAGCCGATTAAGGGAGGATTTAATTGTACAACATGCAACGACAGCAGCATTCATTGCATTAGTCCGAAAGCCCAGAACGCGGTTGCTGCCAATGCCCTCTATATTACGCCGCCATAAATGATGCATCGCTTTAATATACCTTTGATACTAATCATGTCCCAGTGTAACAAAGACCTTACACGGGCGTGGGATACAGAGGTGAAATATTGCTGCGGAAAATTACTTCTCACAGCTCCACCCCCTCACATAAACGACACAATCGATAGTTTCGTGGAAAGCTATCATCAAGGGAGAGGAAAAAAAGGCAGAAGCATTTATATCATGGAAATAATTTTTCAAAGTGCATGTAATACGAAAAGGACAGCGAAAATGAAATCCCTTCCAGGTGTAAAATTTACAATCGGATTAAAAGCTCAGACTAATATGGCTGGAACCCATAAAAACTGGGCTGGTGAAAGTAATTTTAAGAAGCGATAGAGTGTTTTGAAATCAAATTATACTCATGTCCAATTCCTTTAAAAGCATAAAATCACGTTTTTCTCTGAAACTGTGAAATATAATTTTATGAATTACACATAACACTGTAATGCATAAATACAGAAGAGACAATTCAAGAGTATTGAATATTATACAAAACTGTAGCGTTAAGCAATAAAAATGGCAATAACATAGGTCAAGAAAAGTCCCCCCCCCCCAAAAAAAAAGGCTTTTTTGAAGTTAAAATGGAATATCTTTTTCCCCAACTTGAATGCATCTATTGCAAAGTGTTTTGAGGCCAGAAATGATGGTTAATAGGGATCGACCGATAGTATCGGCGCCGATACCTCCTATTTTTTTAGGTATCGGTATCGGTTCTTTCATATTTCAAAAGTATCGGGAAAGTATCGGTTCCCGATACATTCATCCATTTTTACCGATACTTTTCAAACGATACTTAGGTTTTCAGAAGAAAAATCACGCAGGCGCAATACCACTCAAAAATATATTCTGGTGGAGATATTAGAGGCGTCGTTTCATTGGAATGTATGTTTGCGGTTTGCGCGCCTGTTTTCGAACTGTGTTTTTGTTATTATTTTTCTAACAGTCACTAAATATACCATCATCAAGTGTGGAAGAAAGTATGGATGAGGAAACGTTAGATGGCAGTGGAACAGGGCAGTCGTCTATTCCAGGCGCGTAGCCAGGAAAATTTTTCGGGGGGGGGATATGAAGTTATATGTGTATAAATAGACGGAATTTCATTACTAATCCAAAAATTTCGGGGGGGGGATATATCCCGATATCCCCCCCCCCTGGCTACGCCCCTGGTCTATTCTGTTAAAATATTTCGATTTGGAGCTTAACAGTAAATATGCGATCTGTAGCGAGTTCAAGAAGCAGATTTCGAGAGATAGGCTATAATTTTACTTCAGCTTTATAAGCGTTTATTTTCTCTCTGTCTAGATTTAAAAATCTGGAGTGACTCCACTCGACTTTCCGAAAACTTACGATTAAGATCATTACCAAGCATTTAAATAAATTTTAATCGATGAATAATTCAAATATATATACCAAATTTAAGCTCAATGGAATGTACCGTTTAAACGCTAGCGCACTTTCAAGAATTTCTCCCCATAGGCCATAATGTAAAAGAAATCTTTGTCGTAGCCCTGTAGAAAAACTATAAGTCCTATACACACCAAAATCAATACCGGTCTTGCGACGGTGGTTTATAACATGTATACCCAATTTGAGCTCAATCGCATGCCCCGTTCAGGAGCTATCGTGTTCACTCACATACACACAAACACACATACACACACACACACACATACACACACATACATACATACATCTCGTAAAAATAGCATAAATGAATTCAGAAGACCCCAAAACGTGTCAATACACCAAAATCTCGAATTCAAATTTTTTCATGATTACAATACTTTCCTTACATGGTACATGTTCGGAAAGTAAAAAGGGAATTAATCATATATATACATAAATTTTATGGGGGGGGGGGGGTTAAATGTATGATTTTTTAATTGGCTTTAAATTTTTGTTTAAAAGTGGATTAAAATTTTTATTTAAAAAAACTGGCGAGAGGCAAGGCCAAATAAAAGTCACCCTTCGAAGTCCTCTTTTCTGTTTCCTTACATTTAAGATACAAACAAATTGGATAAGGGTTTCGAAAAAGGTGAAAGAAATTAGGAATTTTTAGGCTATCTTGAGTACGTCCAGCCGCTTAGTCCCCCTTCAAAACTTGATACTCCCCTTCTTGGAAAATCTTCCAGGTCCGACTCAGTATTTCCCCATTGATTTCTAGCTTGTCAAAGGTTTTTTTAAGATGACCTAATCTGAGTTGTTCAAACACTGATACTGGCAAAATATAGTGTATCAGCGCCGTTGTAGACTTGTCTTATTTCTACTCCTATAAAAAATGCCTTAGGGGGAGAGAAAAATTAAAATTTTGAGGGAGGCGCTCATGACTGTAGATACAGATCGAAAAAATGTGCATTGTATGGCAGAATTTACTTCATATGGAATGAAAATGTATAAATGATATTGAAATAATTTGTAAGAATCTTATGAAATTAGAAGATTGGGAATATTAAAATATTACGAAACTAAAGATAAAAAATTGCACTCAAAATGCACGCAAAAGACAAGAAATTTTGCACGCAATTTAACAAAAATTGGCAAGTAGAAATCGTAAATGTAGTATTAAGTTGAAGTATAGTGTAGTATTAAGTGAAGTACCACCCAGTTATCAGGGAAGTGATTATAAACTTTTTCTGGTGTTTTGCGTTACGTACGCCTTGGAGTAGTTTAAATGCATTTTTTGAAGGATTACGAAATTCTTTTAAATGTGTTTCACTTTTTTTTAACCTTGGTCTGTGTAACACGTGCGAGGGACTAGCATTGTTACCTCCACGATGGCAGAATAACTCCATTTTGTCATTTTTATTGTTCGACCTGGGCCCTGTACTGACCCTTGAATCTCCTTCCCAGTGCGCATGCTCGTCACCATCCACGATGAAGATATAGTAGTAGTTGAAGAATTCAAAGAAATCATAATCCTTCTCTTATTATTCATAGCAATGTTTCAAAATCCACTGGCCAACGCTATACGAATTTCTATAAATGTAACTTCATCAGAGATATACTGACTGCCTCACTCTTACTATCGTCTATTTTCCAGCGCAATGTCCCGAAAAATATGAAAATTTTCGGGCCCTCTCGTATGGAAGCGAAATTTCCAGCCTCGGCGTGAAAAGGGAACTCGGGTAATAAAACGGGATTTCTTTGTTCTTTACAGCCAAAAAGCATAAAACTAGTTGGTTAATCTTCAACGCTTCTCTCCCGGCTGCCTTGTACATTGTGATGGGCCCCAACCATGGCCAAGTGGATAAGGCACTGATCTTGGTTGAAATGCGAAAACCTCGTTTTTGGACCTATCACGCGGTTTTGATCTAACGGCCTGGAGTTTGGATCAGTTTTCTTCAGATGTAACGTGAGTACGCATTAGAATCCTTTAAAAAGTCCTCCGACGAAGGCAACCCCCCTCCCTCCGTAGGCAGATGCTCCTCGTGTAAGCTTGCCAAAGCACAACACAAATCTATGTACATTGTAATGATGATGACAAATTGGGCCCATATGCTTCAGTTCTTGAGATTGAGAGATGGAAATATCATGTCCAAGTTCGATACTAACCATAGTTGCTATTGTTTTCAGTTTAAAAAAAACTTCACATTGGTGTTTTAAACAGATTTAAGGTATAATGAAATGGAATCCATTTAGTGTCGAAATACTTGTAGAGATCTTGTTCCAGTCTTTCAAAGAAGTGACATTCTTGTCACAGAAGGAAAATTTTTTCACCCCCTGTGAAGTATAATTGTATAAATTACTGTCTCTTTAATATAGATCCTGGACATCCGGCCTTAAGCATAACCCACATTTGTAAGTCTGTAAAGCAACTCTTAAAAAGAGCGGATGGGACTAACTGGCTACGTTTGGCTAAGTTTTGCTGGTTAACCACCTGATGAAGTGGATATCCTAAAGGCGGTCTGCCTTTCGGTTCTATGATGCTGCTTATTTTTATTATTTATATTTCGTTTTGAAAAAGGCTTTTGATCTCCGGATACATTAAGTTTTTTTCGTGCTCTCCAGAAATGGATGTGCGGAAGATAATTTGAAAATGAACCGTTATGCACAATAAATGGAGTGAGTATAAAGCAGAATTTACAGTCTGTATCCAAACTGAACTGAACTGAGCTAAACTGAATTCAAATTCAATTCAATTCTGTATCCAAACTAATGAAGCACAATGAACAACCATAGCAGACTATAAAAATGAAGTGAGGATGGCCAGTGGTAGAGCCAGAAAAAATTTTAGAAGGATTTTATGTAATGACGAAATGAAATACAGTGGAGCCTGTTTAATGTGACCACCCTCAGGAAGAACAAAACTGGTCACCTTACAAAGTTGGTAAAGTGTGCTGGTTGTAAAGTAGGGATGGACGCGAGACGAAAAATAAGCGTCTCGCGTCTCGCAAAATAGCCTAAAAGCTCTGTCTCGTCTCGCAAAAATCCGTATATCGTAATGTTAAAAATGTGTGTCTCGTCTCGCAAAAAAGCTGTAAATCTCTGTCTCGTCTCGCAGAAAAGTCGTCTCGCATCTATCTATATTGTAAAGTAAAATTGTGTAGGAACGTGGTCACCATAGACAGGTGGTTTCTTTACTCAGCTGATCACTTTAGCAGGTACTACTGTATCTCGAAAGTCTGGAGCAGTTATATCCCATTGGACCTTTTTTTAAGGTACAATGAGACCCTTTATCCAGAGCCATGACTATTTCTAGGAACCCGGGGAAACATCTCGGACCTCAGATTTTTGCGGTGGGCGGGGGTCATAAATGGGACATATATGATTGATCCCCAGCTGGATAAAGTCTATCATACCTAGAAAAAAAAAGTGGTTAAAAAAGTTGGAAGAAACAGTAAAAATGGACCTAATTATCGTTTGTTGTCCCGGTATCATTTGTTATTATCACAAATCTCTAATGACGTACCTGCATGCTTTTAGCATAGGATTCCTAAACTGTCAGTTCCCCACAGCAGGCTCTGCAGTATTATCGTTAAATTGCTTTAGGGAACATTTCTCTAGGACAAAAATGTTCTGATATGTCGCCTTTGAATTTCCAAAATGTCACTGTCAGTATTGATAGAAAGGACTAACTGTACAAGTAAAGCCCTTATTTATTCTGCTCTATATTTACATAAACAAGAGAAATGTATTATATGAAATGTCTCCTCATTTTTTTAGTGAGAAATGTTTTCTCCTTAAAAATTAGAAATGAAAAAAATTGAGCCCTGCGCTCCTGTTGTCCTTGCCAAGAATATGACTTTACTTCAAGTACAAACCTGACCATAAATAAAGTCACAAACATCGATTATTGTATACATTCCAATGCACTTGTTCTGTGTTTGTGCATATACACAAAAATGTATAATTAACCATTTCGGTTCCACTGTTGAAAAGATAATTTCCCTCCCCAGCACTGTTTCCTGGCATTCACCTTTGAACACTGAGAAATTCAGAGGCGGACAAATTTCCTGTCCATTTTAAGTATGATTAATTAGAAATTGAATAGAGAAAAACAAAAAGAAATTTGAATTATTTTGAACAATTGTTTCGCGAAAACAATATTTTTTTCTCCTAATGCAAAGAAAAGAAATTACACTTGTGTACTTCAGGTTACTTTTTCGGGTAGCTGCACCGATACGAGCCCACCCATGGACCATCCATTTACTAATATTCGAAGCTCCATTGTATATGGAAAGGATTTCTGAAAGTATAAATCTAATTTCCTTGCCTTGTTACTGTATAGTTTTGACACATCTAAGAAGGAACACACAAAAAAGAAAGTCAACCGAATTTATTAGTAGTCAACAAAATGTACAGCTTTTTAATGAACGTTGCTGATGTTGGAAGATTTCTATGGATGTTGTTGACGAGGACGTCAGGACGTCCGCAGTGACACAATGTTCATGACTTGAAATCGTTGGTGGACCGATGTTAACAGTTTCTGGTCTACACGGGCGAACCGTTGCTCGCGTGGCTGCGATTGGATTAAGTGGATGAGCCGATGTTGGAGGCTTTCGATGGACTTTGATGGCGAGATAATTTTCGCTGCTTTTCCTCGAAGTCATTGGAAAATTCTCATCTTTGACTGTTGGTAGATGTTGTTGATGAGACTGTTCTACGCTTAAGAGGTGCGTTTTCGTTGAGAATTGTTCATGGCTTTTAAAAAAGTCGTTTGCGTATCAATCTTAATTGAATCGGTGAGTGGAGAAACCACTTCAGTCACAAAAATGTGAAAAATCGTTTTCGATGAAAATAAGCTTAGAAAGGCAAGATGCGTGTTGAGGGCAAGAACGACGTTAGTCTGTTGAGTAGTTTCGTAGATACGTTCTTTTTCGGACGATGGGCGACAATGATCAAGGGTCGACAGACGACAATGAATCAATGGTCGAGAATGATCTATTTTAACACTATTATTGGCCACCTGCCCTGCCCTAGGGGTGATTTTCTAAAAAATAGTTATTCCAGCTTCAATGTTAGATTTTCATCTCCATAATTTTCTGCAAGCAAAGCACCTTTTTTCTCCTAAATTCATGTTCTTGACTCTTGTATACCATAAATAGGGTTAGACAATAAATGGTGATTTGCTTTGCTTTGCTTTGATTTGAATGATTACCTTTATCCAAGTTTTCAGCTGACTAAAAACCAGTTGAGTGCAGAAACAACATAAGTCCGAATCCAATTTTAAAGTTTTCTAAGCCTAATGGATGTCGAAATGAGGCAATATTTGCATGACAGAAACATAAATGCATGTTATGACAGAGGAAAGAAAAACAGTTTAAATATTTGAAAATTTGGAGGAGTTATGAAGTTTTTTCTCTCTCCTGAAAAATTTCCTTTTTATGACTGAGGTGGTATCTACACTCACTGATTCAATTGCTTACGGTCTACAAAGATAGCGTGTCGAAGTGCGCAGCTCTCCGTGGATGTTGTTCTAGTGATCCGAAATGGATGGTCATATAGAGTCAAATCAGATGCGTCAGAGAGTTATTAAGAGTCAAATGTTGTTATCCATGTTCTAAAGTACGTCTATAAGCATGGTGAAAGTGATGGAAGATATAATGATGAGAAAAACATGCATATAAAAGGGCACTGTTAACTGAATAGGTGAAAAAGAGCTCTCAATAAAAATTTCACACAGCAGTTGGAAGTAGTTATTCATTGCTTACTCATTAACCCTTTAAATTTTAGGGATGAAGCAACCGAAAAGAGCTCTTAAAATGCGCCTCTTAAATTTTCCTTTCTTAGGACTGTCAGTTCGCTCCTGACTTTGAGCTCGAGGTGTTGTTCGACGCACCCAGACAGTTTCGCCAGGGACCCAGAAGCAGTCACCCATACTTAAGAGGGCAGTTTCCTCCATGCAGTCATCCAAAAAACGATCCAAAAGTCCCGGAGGATAACGGAGAGATTTCGGACGTTCGCAGTTTCGAATGATCCTTGCCGACAGGATCGGGCTCTCGCTGATTTCAATTTCCGGGAAGAACATTTCGAGACAATCAAAGGATGTTAGGCAAATAACACCAAAGATGTAATTAGGAGGAAAGATACTCGAGAGTTTTGAAATTCGAAGCAGTTAAGGGCGAGATTCAAGTGAAACACCATTCGAACGTTTTCCGCGTCGAACAGGGAAACTTCGAAATATATCAATGTTTCTTATTCAACTGAAACAAAACAATCGTGTTTTTGATCACGTGACAGCGTGATAGGTTTGTTCATTGGAAGCATTCTGGGGACTGAACTGCAAACTGGGGATCGAAAAACGTTCGATTCGAACTCGATCGCGCGCGTTTCACTTGATCTCGCCATAAATCGCAGTTTAAAGGTGAGCGTTTAGCATTCAAACATAAACTTTTAACAGTTTAGTAAGAAATGAAATTTGTTGATTGTTGCAAATTTTACTTTTCTACAACAAATAGCTCCATTGCGACTTAAAACAATACGATTATGTTCGCATTATTGACAACAATATTAAATCTTACACAGTTAAAACAATCATTGTTTAGAAACCTGCTGTTAGTGTACTGCTGTATTAATAAAACTTGACTGATGTATGTCATTATAGGCACAGTGCATGGCGGAATAAAGAACTATTATTACAAGAGGTGACCAGTCGAAAACCCGGGATCTGTGGCACGCATGAACGTTTCGATCGTCCGCCATCTTGCTGGTAGTTAAGTCGAGCGATGGCAACGGCTGCCCTTTTTTCAGCATTGGGCAATCTATCCAGCTGTTCTAGCATTCTTCCATTTTTCAGCAGATGTCAGTGCTGTTATAAATAAGCTCGACCATTTTTTTACGGGAAATGACGTGCTAAAAAGTAAAGGATTCTTTCGTGGAGCTATGTCACCCGCAACTATTTCTGTAGAAATCCAATCTATTCTTCGTGACTGGCAACAGTCAAAACGTCACCAAACGCCGTGAGGAGTTTGGTGTCCTCACGGCGAGGACACTGCGCGTTAAAGGGTTAACTACGACACTGCCTGGGGGTCACCTCTCGTCTCGCTTTCATCCCTATGTGCCGCAGATGTTGCTAAATTAAAGCCTTGAAAGTTTTGTGGTTGCGGCTCACCACAAAAATCAAAGGCACCCACCGAAGTCCTTTCTTCTGTGTTTCCTTACATTTAAGATACAAACTAATTCGACAAGGGTTTCGAAAAAGTTGAAGGAAAGGATGAGTTTTTAGGCTATCTTGACCACGCCCAGCCGCTTAGTCCCCCTTCAAAACTCGATACTCTCCGTCTCCTTATTGGAAACTCCAGGTTCGCGCGACCCAGTATTTCCCCTTCGATTTCTGACTTGCCAAATGGCTTTTTTTGTTTTTACGGTGACCTCATCTGATTTATTCAAACACTGTTGCCGTTGATTAGCCTTGTCTTAATATCATATGCCAATTAATTGTGAAAAAGGCGTTTTCACTAGTTTTCTCAAAAAAAAAAAAAAATAATGATAATAATTTATTTATTTTAATAGATGAGTTAGGGGTCAACTCATCTATTAAATGAATAGCTGATATGAAATTGCTTTCATTGACGTCCAATTTTCGCTGAAATACACCTATGTATTTTCGTAACGAAATTATTTTTCAACTGTAAATTTTTTATAAATCAATTAAAATAAATATTAATATTAAAATATTAAAATTAATTAAATTAAATATTAAATTTAATTAAAATAAATATTTAATTAATTTTCCCTTAAATATATACTTTATTTTAAATTTATTTTTTCAAATTATTAAATTTATCTAAACTTAGAAAATATGCGCAGAATTTTCAAAGAAGCAAATCATCCTTTTCAATTTAAAATGTTGAAACTCTCTTTAACCTGTTCGCTTCCATTGTTGCAAAGACACAACGGTCAAGTTTTCAATTTGTGTCCAGCAGTGTTGCTCAGATTGGATCCTTGATTATACGCCAAGAGAGAGGCTGAGCCCAATCGGTCATTAAAATACTTCATTAAAAGAAGAAAAAAAAAAAACGCCGGAACTGACTGTCCTTGACATCGTTTGATATTTCAGGGGATGACGGCCTTTAAAATTACGGAAAAATCGATATTGATATTTTGAGTGAGCCCCTACTTTTAAATAATTTATTTCAAATCGGCCCTTCAAAATTTTCATATTGTGATTTTATGTCAGAAATTAAGCCGAAACTAGCCTCAAGACTCACTTACACCCTTTCAAAAAAGTATTCGAGTGTAAGTCCCATGCCAGTTTCATATTTAAAATTTTGTTCCCTGTAAAAACGAATCATGTCATACAGCAATAAGTTCTATAATTTCTTTTAAATTTGTATTTTTTACAAAAACTAATTGGTTATTCACAAAACGAAAGTAGGAAATATGGCTATTACTCAAATACTTTTTTTTATTTTATTTTATTTTTTTTGAGTGGTTGCACGGTCTGATGGTAAATGCTTTTTAAAAGTTCTCCTCCTCGTGTGGAATTTTCATCTCCATCGTGTGGAATTTTCATAACGCAAAATGCTTATTCTAAATACTGAATAATGTACAGAGAAAAACAATATGGTAATTTGGATAAAAGCAGTCTTAGTCAAATGCGAAACCATAATTAATATTAATCAAGTAATGAACAATAAAAAAACTAATGATTAAATTAATTTATTGTTTTAGGAATAATTTCAGAACTAACTATCATGTTCAGGTTAAACTTCAGAAGTGGGCGTCCTCAAACCTTTTCCCTTAACCCTTTAACGCGCAGTGTTCCCGCTCTGGGAACACCAAACTCTGACGTTTTGACTGTTGCCAGTCACGAAGAATAGATTTGATTTCTATAAAAAATAGTGGCGGGTGACATAGCTCCACGAGAATCCTTTACTTTTTAGCACGTCATTTCCCGTAAAAAAATGGTCACAATTATTTTGAACAGCACTGACATCTGCTGAAAAATGGAAGAATGCGAGAACAGCTGGATAGATTGCCCAATGCTGAAAAAAGGGCAGCCGTTGCCATCGCTCGACTTAACTACCAGCAAGATGGCGGACGATCGAAACGTTCATCGCGTGTCACAGATCGAGAGACCCTTTTTTGACGACAGCTGGCTGTGCGCGCACTCGATCATCCGCCATCTTGCTGGTAGTTAAGTCGAGCGATGGCAACGACTGCCCTTTTTTTCAGCATTGGGAAAGGGTTGCGTCTCAAAGGGTTAAGACTACATTGCTGCTTTCCGGCATTATCCTGAAAACGTACACATGGCGATTTTGGCAGAGTGGCGCGAAGATAACTTGTTTCCACTGTTATTTTACGAACAGTGGCATAACAGTAGGATGGCAGGACGGGCAAGACATCACAGGCTCCCGGCCTGAGCCCCCCAACATGGAGATTGTTGCAACCTCATTACATTTACTGAAAAAAATATATATTACAAATTTTAATTGTATTCAATTAATTTTAGTTACCGACGGAAGTTCATAAATTAAATAACATACAAAAAAAAGCATCAAATTTAAAGTTACCAGTGAGATAAAGTAATAGCTGTGTATTGTAACTTGTAGTAATAAAGGGGGCCCAAGCAATGAACTCACTACGGGCCACAGTGATGTAGTTAGGCCATTGTTTACGGATATGGTTTTTTCGTGAAGATTTCGAGGCTTGCAATCGCAAACTGATCAACTAAGTCTTATTTTCTTTTTATTTAGTGTTCTTATTTCTACTAAGATCACTTCCTACCTTTAAAAGACAATTTGCGGTCAGAAATCAGATTTTTCTTTTCTTTTTTTTTAGCAGGAGCATGGTTAGAAAACAGTTAGGAGCATGAGCGTTTTTCTTTTTTTCCCCCTTTCTCTTTTTTACAGCAGCTATATATATTCTTTCTAAATTCGTTACCATTATCTACGTATGCGGCCCTCTTTTTTTTATATTTTACAAA